>CM068379.1:49591865-50191865 GCA_034770075.1 Aralia elata
ATATCAAAAGTACAGGGCCCTATCTCCACTGGCACTTCTATTTCACCCCATGGTATCCCCTCCGGGAGCTGGGGTCAAAAGCCAAAAAAGGAAAAAAACCACCACATGACTGGCTCGGGAGCGTTTGGAACTGATCGTTCATTTTCTTTAGCGTACTGAGGGGACATATGTTCAATGCCGAACCCCCATCGATCAACACCCCATTTCATGACATATCCTGAGGAGATTTACCGCAATGTGTAGCGGTTTTCGGTGCCCCCTTCCTTCCTTGGGAATGTCCCTCATCCTGTAAATGATATTGCATCGCCTTCCAATAAGTGGCCTACCCAGCTGGCCGAAACCCTCCTCACTAATTTCTTTGGGCACAAATGCCTCCTCCAGAACCTTCATCAGGGTTTTGCAATGCTCACTGGATGACTACACCAAGTCCATGACTGATGTAGTAGGGTTGATTCCTCAATTAAAATCATGGATTCCCCCTCCATTTCCGGGTGATACCATCCTTTTCAAAAACTCTATGGCCCTTTCCTCGGAAACCCTCTTCATTTATTCTCTTTTGGCTCTCAAGCGACTCGCCCGGGAAGATGATAAGGGGTTCCCTGTTGGTCGTCAACCGGTAACCATGTCAACTGGCCGCTTCCTCGGGTATTCCCCCGTAATTACCAGGGTACAGTCTTCAGACTACTGGAGAGAGTTGCGGCCTTGCTGGCCCCAAGGATGATGGGCCTACGGGGCTGTCAGCTTGACAGGGCCCCCTCTATGTTTATTCGGACTTACCCCTATCAACCTGAATGGGCGCTACCCCGTGCATCCCCATGGATCTTGTAACACTGTTGATCATTCTCCTCAATTTTCTGCAACATAAGTTCTACCATTGGCATGCCCCCCGAGCCTCACTTGCCTCCGTCACATTAGACTCCCCCCCCATCATGTCTTCGGGCAGGGGGTTGGCCTTAACCATTCGGGGAGTCCGGTTGCCTCCCACCTCCCACCCCCCTACATTTTCCCCGTTGTCGATCATGTTCTGAATTCTATGTTTTCAATGGCCCAACAATCTTGTGTATCATGGACCCCGGGGAACCCGAGGTGATTAGGCGCACCGTTTGCTTGGATCCCCAAATCTCCTTCCCTTCGGGTCACTTCGGGGGAGGCCAACAATTGATTTATCCTCTTTTGGGCTACTAATACCGCATAATAGCGCGTTCAAGCGGCTCCCCGAGCGGGGTGAACACTCCGGTTTTTGCGAGGCCTCATATCTTCTTCGCCCCTCTGTCCTTTGATCCTGTGAAAGTTTGGCTGACGGGATGGCCCTCCCCTCTTGTACCTGAACCGGAAGATTGACTTTCTGTTTTTTTGGATGACCCCTGTAAGATGAGGGAAACAGTCCTCTTCCTTCTTTCTTTTTGGACCCAATCCGGGAAGTGCTTGCCCATAGTTTCCATTCTGTATTTGCTCGGACAGCAGTTGTCTAAAGCAGTAAGATCCCGGATTTTACCCGATTTCAACCCCATGTCAACCATCTCTCCATGTTTAATCATTTCAGCAAAGGGTCCTTCCAATCCCGATAGATGACCCGCTCATAATACGGCCGCCCTCTTTGGATGTCCTACAAAAGTCATTACCATCTCTGATTCGCTCATCGGGGGGGTTACCTGTGGCGGCCATGCCCCTCCATCGTTTGCGCAATATATCCCCTGAAGGACTCCCTAGGCTGTTTTTTTAAACCTTTAGTCATTTGGTACCCTGTCAAGAGCCATCTGGGCCTGAAACAGCTGTATTGGGTTAAGAAGGTTATGAGGGCCAATTCCTCCCAGTTGTGGATTTCGGGCGGTTGTCGAGGCGGGCAATGACCAGATTCTTGCCTCCCACCCCCCGTTAAGCTTTTCCTGGAATAGGTTTGCCATTCTTAACCCACTCGTCTTCGGCATAAGCCCCGAGTTCTCTCCAATGTTATATTTTCAAGTGGTGGTATGAGGGGTCTCCCTTTCCATTGATACTTATTCGAACTCCGGGAACTTTGATACTTTTTCTGGATATCTGGCGTCCGGGGAAAAACACATAAGATTCCGAGTAATTAACCCTTGCCCCTAGGGAGCCCTATGCCCTTTAGGGAATTGGATGGTTTCCTCCATGTATTTCAATTTCTTTCTCCGAAGGTCGTCATTGTCCCCATTCTTCTGGGATAGTAAATCACCTGTCCTGCTAGGTATGGCGAACGGGGGCTTTGGGATGACAGGCTCGTCCTTGAGTCGGGTGTTGGTCCCTCCTTTAAGCAAGATTTTGTACCATTTTTAGGAGGAATCTGATCATCCCCTGTGGTGGAATATTATGGCGATCCCCTGGTTTACCGGATCCTGTCTGATTAAAGAACTGTTCCTTTAACATTGTGGCCATTTCCATCAATCTGTTTTTTTTGAATGTCACAAACTCTTCCCAGAGATAATGGAACTATGATTAGGATATCACAAATAATCAGCCATTTCAGATGTAGAATTTTGGGCTTTTCTGTAGACTGCGAACGGGTTTGAGGAGCAATCCTGCGAAACAACGGTTCCGACACAGTTTAGTCATGGGGAAACGCAAGAATGGAAATGCATGCTTAAAACGCGTAACCATTCTGTGTGTTTTTGGGTTTTTAAATCTTTTTCCTGCAAAACAAACTCGTTAGCGGTTCTTTATTGAAATATAAAACAATGCCTAGATATGATTTAATGCTTCCCGTGGTCGTTCCCTGCAAAACACAGAGGTTATGTATTTTCTTTTGACATAAAGGGGAAGCATATATGTACTATTGTTGCAATGGAAATTATGGCATTTATGCGCAGAAACGTAAAGAAGGGCATGGAAGAGACTTATCCGTTATCCCGCCGTTTGGGTTAATCTGGGGCTAACGCCTATCCTAGGGTTACTCTCACGCGGGCCTTTTCGGCATGAAGGTTCCCAAATCTTCGCAATCTAACTCGTTGGAGCCCTTTCGATTGGAGCGGATTTGAGTGGTGGCGTTTTCCTGAGCCATCTCTACTGGGGAGCAGCCCCATCCGAGGTCCATAATAAGCAACCGACGGGTTCGCCTCAGGAGGAGTAACAATCTCAACATACATTCACATTCCATCGTCCTCACCGTATGCAAATGATTACTTTAAGGTAAAACAAATCCATTCAATCATTCCATTCATTGGACAACAACACACATTCACGACAACAATAAAAAGAAGTCAAAATGTCGCAATTACAACATACACATTTATAAATTTTTAAAGGATAGTGATACAGCATCAAGACTTGACGCGCTTAAGCCCTCCTAATGTCCCCCAGCGGAGATCGCCAGCTGTCGACGCCGGTGTTTTTCGGTTTCTAGGTCTTTTCCAATTTTAGCCTTTTGGATTCTAGATACGTTTGGAAAAGGTCGGCATTGATGTCGACGGGGTTTTGAAAGATACGTTTTTTATGATGAGCCAATTTAACCAGAGTCCGCCAGTTTGGTATAGTTTGAAATGGATGTACCAACTCATCCGAATTTATTCGTTTTTTTTATAAATCGCTGGCTCATATGTGACTTCCGAATTAAAATTTGATCCTGCGAATTGAGATTCATAGAGTTTCGGGGTTTGTTTAACGTGAGGGGAAGGTGTTAGGCCTATCCCTCGACTTCCGTGAAACACGGTTTTAATCCGCAATCTTAATGCTTTTCCTATCCTTTAATTCCACGAATGTGTGTGTGCGGCAAGCAAGCTTGTGTGTGGGGTGTGTGTGTCTATGTGAATGGATGTGGATTGGAGTTTGTATGAAAGGAATCATTTGGATTTGAGGGAAAATCGGCTTTTTAATTTGAGAACGTAAGGAGATTCGGAATGTCCTTTTTCGGTATACACGAGAAAGCTTTATTCTTTATGAGAAAGGTTTGATTTTAATTGTCCAAAACTAATGAGATTATTCATTACATGTGGTTTATTTGGCAAAATAAGAGAGCTTTATAAACCTTCGTCTAAATAGGAATCGAGATCTATAACGTTGCTTTCCATAAAATGATGGGCACTTTCTAGGAATCTCTTATAACCCTATATACAATGGTTTTAAATTAAAAAACGTCATTTATTATTTATAAAATCATTTTGTGGTGAATGTTTTGGAAAACGATCTTTTCTTTAGCTTTCTCGTTAGATAGGAATCGACATTCATTAACATTTCTATAATTTAAACCTCGTGATTCTAATATCATACTTTGATAGATTTTATGAAAATATTATAATATATCTTTGAAATCACATTTTCGTGAGTCATAAATTCGAATCAAGCATAAACACGCGTCGGGGCTAATTCATGGGCATGTAAACCATCCAAAATATCCCCGAACGCCAACAATCACCAAGTTTCACTATTTCGGGGCCTTAAACAACACGATTTTCCGCCTTTAGCGTCGTTTTTTAAGGCCCCAACGATTACATTATTTTACCAAAGAGGCTATCATCCTCCCCGCTACATACATCAAGACATGGTCCATCATACGGATTTGGACCACGGGGTCGCTTTCCTAGGCTCACAACCAAGTAATCCACACTCACAAAACAATTGGATATTACAAGAAAAATAAACCACACCCGGATAATCTCAAATCAATACCAAGACATCCTAAAATAACAGGATTTAGAAGGAATTGATACCGAATATAACAACATTAAAAACCAACAAAGAAATTAATGAACGGAATATCATCACGGGTTGTTAGGAAGAGTTTTAATTCCGATGGAAACTTTCACTCATAATCCCTAATTCATTGTTCCAAAATCAATAAAATTACCATTGAAAAAATTTGCATCTAATTTGATCAAATGATATGATAGAAATTTGATATCACAAAAAGAGATTCTCACCTCGCAATTGATATCCAAAATGGATGTGGAACTTGATGTATTTGAATAGAAAGGAAAAAAATCTATTTGATGATACAATCAAATCAAAAGAAAATTACTCCCTCTCAATTTTTTCTCTCTTTTCTTCCTATTTTGATATGCAAATATCATAGCTATTTCTTCCTCAATTATCCGAGTTGGCATGCATGCTGTAATTCTCCTTCTTCCTCACAATTGCTGAACCTCCCTGTATGCTAGCTCTGCACCTGAAGCTGGCTTAAATAGGACTGGCCAGAGCCAGCCGCAGATACTATCTGGCGGCTGGCCGCAGAGTGGATCTTGTCGGCTGGCCAGCTGGCACGCCATCCCATCGCACATCAATGCCTGGTAGTGCTGATTTCTCCCCACCGGTTTTCGTGCTGGCGCACCTCCAACTTGGGCCCGCAGATCTATCCCCGCGGCTGGCGGGCATTGACGTTTCTCGTATTTTCGTGCCACGCCTCGATTTTTTCGTATCCGCAACGTCGGTAATTTTCGCCTGACAGGCTCGTAATTTCCGCAGTCCGGGAACTTCCGGGAGTACGTGCCACCTCATATTCGGAATATGCCTGCCTC
The DNA here is from genome assembly GCA_034770075.1 of Aralia elata. Taxonomy (NCBI): domain Eukaryota; kingdom Viridiplantae; phylum Streptophyta; class Magnoliopsida; order Apiales; family Araliaceae; genus Aralia; species Aralia elata. Next base: position 49,597,331 of record CM068379.1, read on the forward strand.
AGGACGGCTTTATTGTCACGTAAACTTGGGTTGCCCAAAACATTGCGGCGGGGCCGGGCGCTCGCCCTTGTGCCCGCTCCTTTGCTCCCGCAAGCTGGTTCAATTGACGATTTCGCCCTCCTGTCAAGGTTAGTAGAAGGAAACGCAAAATTTGGGTGTCTACACCTATGTGATTCGATAAATGACAACTCAGTAGTCCTTGGCCAAGGCAGAATGAAATTAGAAAGGAGTTTCTAATTTGCATTATTTAGAGTTGTGCATTTGAGAATCGAAATACATATAATTAAATAAAATAAGACTTGACAGTAATTCCATATCTTATATTTAATTGGGACTTTTTATGGTAGAAGGATTGAATTGTTACGGTAAACTATTCACTGAAAGGTTTTTTTGTGATTAATGTTGAAATCTATATTATCTGGAAAGTCGTTGATCGATAAGGGGGCTTACCCTTATTGTAGAATAAATATTATTTATTTAAATGAATTAAATAGTTTAATTTATTTATTTAATAAGATTAGAATTGTTCTAATTGATTTATTCACAACCGGTTTAATATGGAGAACCTAAAGGGTCATACCGCAAAAAGGAAAATATTTATTTAAGAAGTAAATGGCATAATTATAATAATACGTTAAGTGTATTTAATTTAATCTATGGAGATAGAATAAATTAAATAGCTTAATATTTATTATTTAATATTTTGGAAATATTAAATATAAATTAATAAGAGGAGTCTTATTATTATTATTACTATTACTATTATTTAATTCCTAATAGGGATTGAGAATTAATTAATAGAAGTACTCTCCCATGAATTTCTAATTGGATTAGGAGCATAATTAATTAAAGGAGTTTAATTATAATAGAAACCCTAATCCTAAATAGTTTAGGGAAGGGTTATTCCTACATCTATAAATAAGAGGAGTCTTATCATAGATTAGGGTTACATACTTTTGCATTAGATTGTGGAGAGTATTAACAATTTCTATAGAGATAGAAACTAGAGTTTTGCCAACATCCATCTTCTTGAATAACTATTCTTCCTTGGTGGATCACCTCTAGAGGCCAAACACTTGGGTGGCTAACGTTGATCAAGCAAAGAAATTTAGTCGGTGGAATTTAAGGAGAACACGAAGGAATTGGACGTGAACTTGTACCCGAGGAAGCACGGTTCTACGAGGGTATAATTTTTATCTCTATCTCTTTCGTTTATATCATTAATTGAGCACATAGATTGATCATGGTGATGGTTTGTATAAAATTTTAAAATCCGATTTTATCGCGCTCCCGCTCTATTTATGTAATTTGATTGCATGCTTGCGTTATATACAAACCTAACAGTGGTATCAGAGCTTAATCTTGTGCTAATTATCGATTTTGATGATTCTATGTATGTATGGTATGCGATTGGATCGAAATTTTTGGGCAAAATCTGTTTTTTCTGAATCTGCTACATGGCGCAGCTGCGCCGTTTCCAGTTCATTCTGGAGCGCAGCTGCGCCCAAACCCAGAAAGTCGTTTTCTGGGGTTCAAACGCAGCTGCGCCGTTTCCCAGTTCATTCTGGGCGCAGCTGCACCAGACAGCAGAATCTGAAAAATAATTTTTCCTTCAATTAAAATAAATAGTTTATTTAATTGATATAAGTTTAAAATAAAGATGTTTATTTTTTCTGGAATAGGATTTCAGATTGCTAAAATTAAAGGAGTTTAATTTGGATTTGGTTTTTTGATTAAAATAAAAGAGTTTTATTTTGTTTCAAAACTAAATATTAGCAAAACTTTTGCCCATTAATTGATATCAATGCATATATGGAATGGTTTTATTATTCATAGGATGAATGTTATTTATTGATACATATAGAGATATGTATGATAATAAATAGGGATTGATTATGGACCAATGTATGATTGGAATTATTTTAGAGGATGTTTGAATGTATGGGTTTTTATAAATGGGGTCTGCGCACTTCGTCTTCTCTAATTTTTCTTAATGTAATTATTCTATCTCCCTCCTATGTACTTCCCCTTGACTGTTGATCAAGGTTTCTATTTATTGTAAATAGTTTTTGTAATAGGACTAGTTAGAATTAATTTTGAAGAATTGGAGACAAAGGAGCAAGGAGCGCATGAAGACCCTTTTGTAATGGAGCTCGGGTTTAAATGTAATAGTTATATTTAAATTTTAATTCTTGCACCCTAAAGTTTGACCTTTTGGTTCACTTGGTGGCTCTAGTGAACCAAATTAGAATAAAAGTCCATAATCAATCCGGGTAGAATATAGTATTTTATATGTGCATGTTTACTATATATAATATATATAAATTATATATTATCCAACATGCTTCGCATGTTAAATAATATGACGCGTATTTTATATATATTTGTGCATGCGCGCTGAACAAGATGAGACGAATAATAACAAATCCCTCAAAAAAATTATATTAAGTCCTAAGCGTTCAAAGATATTTGGAATATCAAACGTCGCCTTCTAGCATGGTAAAGCGATAGAGTATTAAATATTTAATATGAGTTTGTTGTGTCATACAAGGCAAGTATTAAATATTTAAGATGTTGTTTTATCACATTTGATGCTTATAAATAGATTGAACGATGCTGTTTTGTTGTGTCACACAAGGACAGTGTTTTTCTTTCAAATATATGGAAGTGTTAGGTTGGACTTAACTTGGATAATTTTGATTCGGATGTGTCACACTTGATCAAAATAATCTAAGAGGCAAAATGCAAGGAGTTACATAGTGATGTAATTGACAATAGTTGTCTACCTATTTATTTATATATAGTTTGTTGTGTCACACAAGGCTATAAACATTTGAAATGGGATCTTTATTCTCACTAGCAAATCTTTGATTAGATTTGCCGAACTATATATATTGAGGGTAATATAGTTTGATGAAAAAGTGAGAGAAACCAATTTAAAATAAAGACCTAATTTATTTTGGTAATTAATTAAATGAATTTATGCTAAAATGTTGTCTATTTCACATGCAAAATTTAAAAATGTCAAACTCACTATCACTGCGTAGCATACTTGATGCTAACAAACTGACCGGACCGAATTACACGGACTGGTTAAGGAATCTGAGAATTGTTCTCACTGCTGAAAAGATTTCTTATGTCCTAAATTCGCCAGTCCCTGCAAATGTTGCAGAAACAGCCTCTGAGGAAGAGATTGCTACTTTCAGAAAGTGGCAAGATGATGCAATCTTGGCTCAATGCATCATGCTCGCATCCATGAGTAACGAGCTTCAGCGTCAGCATGAAACTATGGATGCTCCTACTATATTGCTGCACCTCAAAGAGTTGTATGGTGAGCAAAGTAGGACTGCTAGATATCAGATATCTAAGGAGCTCTTCCGATCTCGTATGACCGAGGGCACTGCTGTTGAGACTATGTGCTCAAGATGATCAATCTGATTGAACAACTTGGACAGCTTGGGTTCGTGATGGATGGGGAGCTAAGTCAAGATTTGATCTTGCAGTCACTCCCAGACACCTTCTCACAATTTGTTGTAAATTTTCACATGAATAAGTTGGACGTCAGCTTGCCTGAGTTACTTAACATGCTGAAAACTGCTGAAGGTCACTTCTCATCGAACAAGAACCAAGTCTTACTAGTGGATGACTCTTTCAAGAAAAGGAAGAGGCCCAAGGTATATTCTGAAAAGAAGAAAAACAAGAAGGCTATGGGCAAGGCGAAGAGAAAGGATAAAAAGAAACCTGATCCAGATAGCAAAGAAATTTGCTACCATTGCAATAAGCCGGGACACTAGAAGAGGAACTGCAAGGAGTATCTTGCGGACCAAAAGAAGCTTGGAGAAGCTTTGACTTCCGATCTAGGTTTGTTCATGATTGAAATTAATTTTTCTGAAAGTCAAAATTCTACTTGGGTATTGGATACCGGCTGTAGTTCTTACATATGTAATAATATGCAAGGACTAAGCAGAAGTAGAAAGCTGAACAAGGATGAAGTCATCCTACGAGTGGGAAATGGAGCAAAGGTTGCTGCATTAGCTGTAGGGATTTATTGTTTAGCACTGCCTTCGGGTAAGTTCATTAGTTTAAATAATTGTTATTATGTTCCGACACTCATTAGAAACATTATTTCAATTTCTGTATTGGATGTGGATGGTTTTGATATTATAATAAAAAACAACAGTTGTTCTATTTATAATAAAAATGTTTTATATGGTGTTGGGAACCTACTGAATGGACTTTACATACTTGACTTGCATTAAAATATACTTCAAATTGAACAAACTAAGAAAAGAAAAAAAGATGATGTTAATTATACCTTTATGTGGCACTATAGACTCGGTCATATCAATGAAACAAGATTATCCAAGTTGCATAAAGATGGGATTTTAGAGCTATCTGATTATGAATCATATCCAACTTGTGAATCTTGTCTCATGGGTAAGATGACTAAATCTCCTTTTAGTGGAAAAGGAGAAAGAGTTACAGAGTTGTTAGTGTTGGTACACGCAGACGTATGTGGACCTATGATAACGAATACACGAGGAGGGTAATCTTATTTTATTACTTTCACTGATGATCATTCTAGATTTGGATATGTGTATTTAATGAAATACAAATCTAAATCGTTTGAAAAGTTCAAAGAATTCAAAAGTGAAGTAGAGAAACAAACTGGTAAAAGTATTAAAATTCTTCGATCAGATCGAGGAGGGGAATACTTAACCAATGAGTTTCTCAATTGTCTCAAAGAAAATGGTATAATCTCACAATGGACTCCACCAGGGACGCCACAGTTGAATGGTGTATCTGAAAGGAGAAATAGAATATTGTTGGACATGGTTCGTTCCATGATGAGTTTTACCGACCTTCCAGTATCTTTCTGGGGTTATGCCCTAGAATCGGCTGCATACCTACTTAACAATGTACCTACCAAATCCGTCCCAAAGACCCTATATGAGATATGGACAGGGAGGAAACCAAATCTTAAGTATGTTAAGACTTGGGGTTGTCCAGCTTATGTCAAAAGGTTTGAGCATGATAAGCTAAAGACTAGATCCGACAAGTGTAGATTTGTGGGATACCCTAAAGAAACTATAGGGTATTATTTCTATCATCCCAATGATCAAAAAGTGTTTGTTGTGAAACACGCTGCCTTATTGGAAAAGGAGTTTATCCTTGAAGGGATCAGTGGGAGTAAGATATATCTTGAAGAAGTTCAAGAACCATAAAATACTACGGATCAAAGTCAGGTACCTGACCAAGCAGAAGAACCTACTGTACCACTACCTATTCGTAAATCTGGAAGAGTACCGAAGATACCTGAAAGGTATAGATTCATCATAGAGGATGATGATGAGGTACGCATCATAGATGATGATGATCCATTGACTTACGAAGAGGCTATGAGTAGTGAAGACTCAGAGAAATGGCTAGAAGCCATGAAATCCGAGATGGACTCCATGTATGAAAACCAAGTATAGACTTTGGTTTCACCACCTGAGGACATTAAGCCTATTGGGTGTAAATGGGTCTTTAAGAGAAAGACTGGAGCAGATGACAAGGTAGAGACCTATAAGGCCCGATTGGTTGCAAAAGGTTTCAAACAAAGACAAGGAGTTGACTATGATAAAACCTTCTCACCAGTAGCTATGCTCAAGTCCATTCGGATTTTGCTTGCAATTGTAGCTTATTATGACTACGAGATCTGGCAAATGGACGTGAAAACGACCTTCCTCAATGGAGAGCTTGAGGAGAATGTATATATGATACAACCAGAGGGTTTTGTTTCAACGGTTGGAATAAACCAAGTCTGTAAGCTACAACGATCCATTTATGGATTGAAGCAAGCTTCTCGAAGATGGAACATTCGTTTTGATGAGATAATCAAAAGGTTTGATTTTATCAAAAACGAGGATGAACCTTGTGTGTACAAGAAGGTTAGTGGGAGCGCTGTTTCATTCCTTGTATTATATGTTGATGATATATTACTGATAGGGAATGATGTTCTTATGCTACAGTCGATCAAAATTTGGTTATCTAAACACTTCTCCATGAAGGACTTGGGTGAGGCATCCTATATTTTAGGGATAAAGATCTATAGAGATAGATCTAAAAGGATGCTAAGCTTGACCCAAGGAAAGTACATTGACTCGATGCTAAAGAAGTTTAGCATGGAAGATTCCAAGAGAGGTCTCATGCTGATGAGCCATGGAATTTATCTTTCCAAGAAACAGGCCCCAAATACACCTGAGGAGAGAGACCGTATGAGTAAGATTCCTTATGCTTCTGCAATAGGATCTATCATGTACGGTATGATATGTACTAGACCAGATGTCGCTCATGCACTTAGTATAACAAGCAGATATCAGTCGAATCCAAGAGAAGAGCACTGGAAGGTAGTGAAAAACATCCTAAAGTACTTGAGAAGAACTAAGGATGTATTTCTTGTCTACGGTGGGTCTGAATTGAAACTAGAGGGCTATACAGACTCAAGTTTTCAAACGGACCAAGATGACAGTAAATCCGTTTCAGGGTACGTGTTTACCTTAAACGGTGGCGCAGTGAGTTGGAAAAGTTCCAAGCAGCAAACAGTTGCTGATTCAGTGACAGAGGCAGAGTACATAGCTGGAAGTGAAGCTGCAAAGGAAGTTGTTTGGATGAAAAAGGTCATAACTGAACTTGGAGTGGTTCCTAGCATTAGAGGAGACGTACCTTTATTCTGTGACAACAACGGAGCTGTTGTGTAGGCTAAGGAACCCAGGTCTCATCAGAAATCCAAACACGTGTTGCGGCGATTTCATTTGATTAGAGAGATCATTGAAAGAGGAGATGTCACCCTGGAGCATGTAGACTCTCAAGACAAAATTGCAGATCCATTTACTAAAGCTTTAACACAACAGCAGTTTGATCGTCACTTAGAGAAGATGGGTATTAGATACCATGGCGATTGACTTTAGTGCAAGTGGGAGATTGAAAGTAGTATGCACACAAGCCAATCATATTTGATATGATGTAGCATATACTTTGTAATCTTATTCATTTATTAATAAAAGAATTGATTTTCTTAAAAGGCATTTTATATTATCTACATGGTGCTGTTATATTAAATGTGATAAACCCATAGTTTTGAGCAATGCTTTTAGAATCATGATGGTGATCATGCTAATGAGATCTAAATTCTAGATAGCTCACAAACTAAAATTGTTCCTAATCGTTAGATTACTAAAAAGGGATTAGTGAATCCGGATAGATTAGTACATACGTTGCTTGCTCTTAAGAAGAGGATGATTGATCTCATAATCATTTGTGTGGAGACACTAAAGCAAGTATGTAGGTGCTTATTGGAGAATAAGTTCACTGAACGTGACTCGCTAAGGAATACCTAATGGAGTTTTACTCGCCTGTCAATAGGAATTCCTCTAGTGATAGTAGTACAAGTGATCCTTGGACTTGAGATCATCATAGTATCTTGTGTATGATGAGTTATACTTTAACATGTCCCTTAAGACCTTTAGGGTATATCAAAGGGTATGATTGGGTATAATAAGTTGTGCATGGAGATAGGTGAATGATCAACAAAGAATCTACCACGTCTAGTAAAAGATGTGAATGTCCTATGTGATTTGATAAATGACAACTCAGTAGTCCTTGGCCAAGGCAGAATGAAATTAGAAAGGAGTTTCTAATTTGCATTATTTAGAGTTGTGCATTTGGGAATCGAAATACATATAATTAAATAAAATAAGACTTGACACTAATTCCATGTCTTATATTTAATTGGGACATTATATGGTAGAAGGATTGAATTGTACGGTAACTATTCACTGAAAGGTTCTTTTGTGATTAATGTTGAAATCTATATTATCTGAAAAGTCGTTGATCGCTAAGAGGGCTTACCCTTATTGTAGAATAAATATTATTTATTTAAATGAATTAAATATTTTAATTTATTTATTTAAATAAGATTAAAATTATTCTAATTGATTTATTCACAACCGGTTTAATATGGAGAACCTAAAGGGTCACACCGCAAAAAGAAAAATATTTATTTAAGAAGTAAATGGCATAATTGTAATAATAAGTTAAGTGTATTTAATTTAATCTATGTTGATAGAATAAATTAAATAGCTTAATATTTATTATTTAATATTGTAAAAATATTAAATATAAATTAATAAGAGGAGTCTTATTATTGTTATTACTATTACTATTATTTAATTCCTAATAGGGATTGAGAATTAATTAATAGAAGTACTCTCCCATGAATTCCTAATTGGATTAGGAGCATAATTAATTAAAGGAGTTTAATTATAATAGAAACCTTAATCCTAAAAAGTTTAGGGAAGGGTTATTCCTACATCTATAAATAAGAGGGGTCTTATCATAAATTAGGGTTACACACTCTTGTATTAGATTGTAGAGAGTACTAACAATTTCTATAGAGATATAATCTAGGATTTTGCCAATACCCATCTTCTTGAATAACTATTCTTCCTTGGTGGATCACCTCTAGAGGTCAAACACTTGGGTGGCTAACGTTGATCAAGAAAAGGAATTTAGTCGGCAGAATTCAAGGAGAACACGAAGGAATTGAAGGTGAACTTGTACCCGAGGAAGCACGGTTCTATGAGGGTATAATTTTTATCTCTATCTCTTTCGTTTATATCGTTAATTGAGCACATAGATTAATCATGGTGATGGTTTGTATAAAATTTTAAAATCCGATTTTATCGCGCTTCCGCTCTATTTATGTAATTTGATTGCATGCTTGCGTTATATACAAACCTAACATTTCATAGTAGGTCTTCCAACTACTCAGAAAGGCTATGACGCGATATGGGTTATCGTGGATCGACTAACGAAATCAGCACATTTCTTGCCAATCAAAATTAGGTTTAATTTAGACCAATTGGCAAAATTGTATATTAAGGAGATTATTTCAAATCACGGTGTTCCGGTGTCAATTGTGTCAGACCGAGATCCGCGTTTCACATCTAATTTCTAGAAGAGTTTACAAGAACGCTTGGGAACACAGTTGAGAATGAGCACGGCATACCATCCTCAAGCCAATGGTCAGAGCGAAAGGACGATCCAGACATTAGAAGATATGTTGAGAGCTTGCATTATGGACTTCAAAGGAAATTGGGACGACCATTTACCACTAGTTAACTTCGCATACAATAACAATTATCACGCGAGTATTGGCATATTGCCTTACGAAGTGTTGTATGGAAGAAAGTGCAGAACTCCTTTATGCTAGGATGAAGTTGGTGAACGCCGACTGTTAGGACCTGAACTGGTACAACAAACTGCAGAGATCGTCAAGGTGATAAGGGCCAGATTGTTAGCTGCTCAAGACAGACAAAAGAAATATGCGGATCAGCACCGACAGAAGCGAGAATTTGATGTCGGAAGTTATGTTTTCGTAAAAGTCTCTCCTTGGAAGGGGGTGGTAAGATTTGGTAAAAAGGGAAAGTTGAGTCCAAGGTTCATTGGACCTTTTGAGGTGTTAAGAAGGGTGGGTGAAGTAGCTTATGAGGTAGCTTTACCTCCAGAGTTAGACCACATTCACAATATTTTCCATGTTTCAGTGCTATGACCATACAAGTCTGATTATAAACATGTTATAGAGTATGAACCATTACAATTTGAAAATGATTTATCTTATGAAGAAGTTCTCGTTCAGATAGTAGAGAAGAAATAGCAAGTTCTTAGAAATAAAGTGATACCTTCTGTAAAGGTAATATGGAGGAACCATAATGCTGACCAAGCTACGTGGGAACTCGAAGATAAGATGATGAAAAACTATCCTCATTTATTTGCTTAATCCTTGTATACCGATTCTTGGGACAGAATCTTTTTAAGGAGGGAAGAATATAACGGATGAGTTAATTGTGTGGTGATTTTGGGGACAGAATCCTTATAAGGAGGGAAGGATGTAACGATTATGAATTTTGTAATAATTTAAAATATTTATTAAATAAAATAAATATTTTAGTTGATTTAATTATTAATTGTATGGTGATTCTGGGGACAGAATCCTTATAAGGAGGGAAGGATGTAACGATTTTTAATTTTGTAATAATTTAAAATATTTATTAAATAAAATAAATATTTTAGTTGATTTATTTATTAAATAAAAATAAATATTTGATGAAAATTATTGTGGAATAATTTATTTGATTTGATGTTTGTTCTAATTTAATTAAATAATTAAATTAGATGATAAATGATTTAATTGAATAAAGGATTTATAGTATAAAGTTACAGTTGCCTAAATAAAATTATAATTTAATTGAATTTATTAATTAATAAGTTTAATTAAATTAAATGTGACAATTGAACTATATTATAAAATAACTATTAAAATAAAGGGAAAGGAGTTTTTGGTGCAAGCCAAACAAGGCCTTATGACCTTTTGAATTTGTCAACTGATGGTTTTGGTAACTGACTAGCTATTTAAATTTTACGTTAAGAAAATAAAGGCCATATCAGTTTATTTTTACGTTGTTTTGAAAAAGGTCAGTGTTCACTTTGAGAGAAACTTTGAGAGAAAGTTGAGAAAAATTGGGAGTGTGTGTTCTCTGTAATCTGAAAATTGGAGGAGAGTTGTCAAGCAACCAAACACCTATTCTAAGTTCAAAGAAGAATTGAAGGTAATAAACTAATTCTAAAAGTTTTAGCTTATATTTCTTGAAGTGGATTCTCTGTGAAAATTCTTGATGAACTAAAGTGTTAAGAATTGATTATATGTTGATTATAAATATCTATGAGTATGTATAATGTCTTATATAGCCTCTATAAATGGTATTCCACAATTAAAATTTGTGTATAAGCATGAAATAGAAATAATTAGACTTTTTGGTTTCAGAGTGTTGTTATGGTCTGTTTTAAGTGCAAAATTGGGAGTCAATCCATGCATAAAACTGTAAATTGATGGTGTATTATTGTAATTCACTGAGAAACGAAAACAATGCAACTTGAATGGATTAAAATGGTTTAGAAACGAATTTGTGGTATTTGGTTTCACTAATATGTCAAAAAATATGAAATAGAACATGAATTGTGATATTTGAATCCTTAATTTGGTTATTTGAAGATTCTGAGTTGTTGAAATGATTCTGTGAATGTTTAAGTTTTGTGTTTGTTAAGTTCATAGCGTTTGTAATTGGCTAAATGGGATTTTAAGTGTTTAATATATGGAATTTGGGAAAAAACAGAGTCTGTTCACGACCTGCAGATTCTGAGTCTACACACAGGACGGTTGCGCTGGTGCCAAGTGTAAAAGCAGTGCCGCCGCGCTGCTACTAGAAATTTGATTCTGCAGTCGGGCGGCCGCGCTTGAAACAATAGTAAAAGCAGTGCCGCCGCGTTGCTACCTGCTCAGACCAAGTAATGAGTATTTATGTGTATGGTTCTATGAATGTTAATGTAACCTTATTATATGAATGTAGCAAAGTAAAATACATGTTATAAGACTTAATAGCTCAATGTAATTGCACAGATGATGATTATAAGTTATAAGTTAATAAGTTACAAAAGTTTGTAACTCGATGTCCGTAAGGATTGAAAATGTCATTTATATACCATGTCCTGTGTTATATGTTAATAGAGAGTTCTGATTTGTACTATGTGGTTAGTTAAGAAGTTCAGATTATGAACTAAGTTGCTAAGTTGTACTAAAGTGGAAAGTGAAACCGTTAATCATAGTTGTAATGAAACTAATTTATATTGTGATCCTAATGGTATGTAGGACATTTAGTGAACTTAAGTTGTGATTGTGTAGATTACGCACGAGGCAAGTTTCTAAACTTCACTCTTTTATTGTGCAAGTTCCTTATCTCTAACTTGTTTATTATTACTCAAGTTTCTTAATTAAGCTTTCTAATTCTTCCGAAAGCGTTGCTTCGATATACGATGCTTATTCAATTATGAATCCTTGTGATCCTATCACTCATCGAATCATGATTTGTTTATGTACCATTGTACAAGATTATATTGTTGTATCAAACTCTTTAATGACTAGTGAACCCTTATTGATTCGACTAGTCCGTAGTTGATGAGCATTCTAAAAGCTAGAATTTCTATAGAAGCTAATCCAAACCAAACTTCCTTTGGTACAGACTCTAAAGTTAAAGCTGAGATGAACAACCCTAATATAGTGGATTATACTACGCAATAACGTTAAAATGTTTGCGCACAATACATTGTACGAAGGGCTGATCCCCCTTGAGTACGAGATAGATGGTCCATAGTCTATAAGACTGTTAAAGGTTATATAGTAGAGATACTTGCTAACCTAGGACATAGTTCGAGGTCTTGTGACCCTCAGATATTCTCTTGATCTTGCATTCTAAACTTGATTCAAAAGCTGAGTTTTCTATTGAGTTTTCAGTTCTTTGATTATCGTTGATTGACTTCAGAAAGGTTTATACTCCTCAGTTGAGATCTATTTCATTGATCATTCATATGCTATTGTTATTGTTACTGTACTTGTGGGCAATTGTTTGCTCACCCTTGTATAAAAAATTACAGCTAAAGTTGAAAAGTCTAATGAGCCATCCACGAGCAAGGGCAAGGGTAAGGGCAAGATGAACAAATGAAGAAGATTAATTTATTTGATTAAGTTTTTGTAATGAGACTTAAACATTATTATGTTTTTATTCCGCAAATGATGTAATAAAGGTTAGATGACCTGGGATTTTATTTGGAATATAACCCTTTAAGGGGATTATGGTTTATGAAGTTAATTATTATCCTTTACTATGGGTAGTTAGACATGAATGTGATGAATACTGAGCACCAAATCCGTAGAATTGAAGTAGCCGGATTTGGGGGCGTCACATGTTGGTATCAAAGCTTTAGGTTATGAACCTTAGGTGGGGAAACCTTAGGCTATAACCTTATAGAAGATCAAAACATAGTGGTGATAAAACTCTTGTTGAGTTCTAGGTAATAAAAAAATATAATAATAAAAGACTTTATGCGCTTACTTGTTAATAAACCTATGTACTCGCGAGTCGTATCGAGTAGTAATTAAAACGTAAAATATTTTGATGGCAGGATGACGGAGATAGGAGGATCTAGCCAGGCTAAGAAGTAGGATCCCCGAGATATTCATACAATTCGGGAGCAGTTAGTGCCGAGGGAGCCATCCCCATTAATCATAGTTGTTGGCCCTGAGTACGAACCTGAGTCAGATCCTGAGGAGGATCCTGAAGAGGTTAATGAGGAGGAAGAAGAAGATCTTAATGAGTTTCCACCAAACTCTATCAGTGCTGAGATGTATGACGAGCTATATGACTATAACATAGAGTTACAGGATAGCATTCGAGAGTTGAAGGAGCTGGCAGATATGCGTCAGACCACCATAGAGCAGAAGAATGGTGAGATTGAGGAGCATGATGTACGTCTTGGAGACGTGGAGTGGAAGCTGGTTCAGGCAAAAAGCCAAAAGGAGGAGCTATCAGCTGAGGTTAACCCAATGCAGCAATTAGTGAATTTGTTGACAGGAGCGTTTGCGACCCAACCCCAAGCTTAGGCCACGACTTTCAAAGACTTCAAGGCTGTTGGACCTCCGAAATTTCAAGGTTCTATGAATCCAATTGAAGCTCAAACCTGGATCATGGAAATGGAGAAGGTATTTGATGTTGCCAAGGTCAACAAGGATCAAAAGACTACTTTTGCAACATTCATGCTAAAGGCAGAAGCTAGCTATTGGTGGCAGGTAAACAAAACCTAGGGTGGTCAAGTGTTAGTTCTGTGGGATAGATTTAAGGAAATGTTCTTCGAGACGTATTTCCAGTCGAGTTCGCATAACCAAATGGAAGTGCAATTTCTAGAATTAAAGCAGGGAACGATGTTGGTGCCTGAGTATGCCGCAAGGTTTAATGAGTTGGCGAGGTTTGCGCCATATCAAGTCAACACTGACGAGAGAAAGGCTAGGAGGTTCGAGCAGGGACTGAACTGTATAGTCGAGTCTCGATGTTTCAACTGAATTCGTTCGCGGCAATATTGGAAAAGGCAATTATCGCTGAAAGGGGAAGTGATGCTCTATCTAAATACAACCAGGAGTAGAAGAAGAAGAATGGTGAGAGTGAGAATAAGGCAGGTGGTAGCCATAGTGGCGGTAGTCAGAAAAGAAAATGGAATGATAGTACTTCTATTGGAAATCAGCAAGGGAGTCAGAAGAAGAGAATAGAGGCTTGTGGCAACTGTGGAAAGAGTCACGTGGGAGTGTGCATGAAGGGAAAGAGGGTATGTTGCAACTGTGGTTAAGAGGGCCACATTGCACCAAACTGCCCTAGTCCGAAAAAGGGAGCATGTTTCACCTGTGGATCAAAGGATCACTTGGCACGTGATTGTCCTAAGAAAGCAGCAGGAGGAGCAAGCAGAGGAAAGGGAAACAACAGTGGTGGCAATTTAACTATCACCGGACTAACGCAATCAAATCGACCAACTGCCCGAACATTCAACATGATGGTACAGGATGCTGTGCAGTCAAAGGATGTAGTGTCAGGTATCATTCCGATCAATGACATTAATGTTTATGTATTATTTGATTCGGGTGCTACTTGTTCATTTATATCCGATGAATTTGCTAGAAAATTTGAATTGCTTCAAGAAGAGTTAGATTACCCTCTAAACATAGAAATTGCGAATAGGGAAGTGATTCCTGTTAAATTTATATACAAGAACTATCGTATAGATATTAAGGGTAATTTGATGACTGTAGATTTAATTCCAATTAAACTTGGGGAATTTGATGTTATCTTGGGAATGGATTGGTTATTTAACCATGGTGCGGTAATTGATTGCCAAAAGAAGTGTGTTATTCTAATGACTCTGAAGAAGTCAAAATTAGTATTTAATGGCAGCAAGTCGCCTAGACAAGTGAGTTGTCTGACGATGATGCAGGCCAAGAGGTTGTTAAGACAAGGATGTGTAGGATGCCTAGACAACTGTGTTATTGTTACTATACTTGTGGGTAATTGTTTGCTCACTGTTGGAAATCTGCATGAGACGTTTAGTCCATTCTCATAGGTGGAGATTGTTAAAAGATCTGCATGAGATTACCATTATTCATTATATGTGATTTGATTGATGACAAAATGATAAGAAGAACATTCAAACTAATAAAGCCTTGTAAAGTCCTTAATGAAATATGTATGTACAAGGACTTATAATAGAAAAAGATCAAACTTGTTAGGTTGATCTTATGAGCTGAAATGATATATGTAATAAGCAAAGGCCAAACTGATCGTTGAGTACTACATAAAGCATCCAGTGAAGGATCGTAGAGCAGACAGCCAGCTTGGAGTTCAGTCAGCTTAAAGGTACGCAGAGTCTGTCAGACAAATGTAGAGTGAAGCTTGGTCAGTCACAGAGCTCTCTCGGCATCGTAGAGCTGGGCCAGTGTAACGAATGCAATTTTTGTGATTGAATAAAAATATTTATTGAGTTATATAAATATTTTTATTAATTTATTGAGTTAAATAAATAATTTATTAAGTTTTTGTGAAGTGGGTATATGTTAAGTTTAATAATGTTAAATGTTATTTGAATGTGATTTGTTATGTTATTCTAATTTAATTTAATAATTAAATTAGATGATGAAAAGGTTTATTTGAATAAATCATTTATTTGAATAAGAGAATTTATTTGGTAATATTGTTATTTGTTAAATGAATTTATTATTTGAGTTGGTAAGGTTTAATTGAATTTATTTAATAATAAGTTCAATTAAATTAGAAGTGTGACATTTTAAACTATATGTTATATTGGTTTATTAAAATAAATGAGAAAGTGTTTAATTCAGTTTTACCAAACAAGGCCCTATGATCTTTGTTTGGGAATAATGGGTTATTTTATTTGTGTTTTACCAAACAAGGCCTTAAGACCTTTAGTTAGAATAATAGATTATTTTATTTGTAATTGCCAAACACAGCCTTATGGCTTTTGAAATTTTAAACTGATGGATTAAATTTAGATTATACGTTATTATATTAATTATCAGTTTTATTTTTAAAGTGCGTCAGTTGTAAGAAAAAGAAAAGAAAGAAAAGAAAGAACAGAGTTCAAAGAGAAAAGAGGATATACAGAGAAGAAGAGAGAGTTAGAGAGAAAAGAGAGAATTGAGAGTTTGTGAATTGAGAAAGAGAAGGAAGGGAAGTGCTAGTAAGGAATTATATACATAACTTGAAGATATAATTCTTATTAGTTTTGTTTTAATTATATTTTTATTATTTTACTTCTCTGTATGTGATTTTTACTTCACTGTATATGAATTTATATGCCAAATACATGAATTACTTGGTTATAATTGTTAGTAAGCATGTATTAGAGATTATGTGGTGATTATAAACTAGTTTGAAGAATTAATTCATGAAAACATGCTTTAGAATTGAGTTCTTAGTTTTACAGAGCTTTATTTCATGTATGACATATTTGTATGAAAATTGATGATTCAATTTGGTTATTAATCGGTGAATTAATAATTGTTTATGATTATGTGATGAAAAACATGAATAATGCAAGAATAATGGTTTTAATTGGTTGAAAAATGAATTTACAGAGTTTAATTTCATGAGAATGGTTAAAACTTGAATATTTGGTTTTAACAGTGAATTTTTGGTTTTAAACTAGTTGTTTATGTGTTAGAATGATTAAAATGTTTACAGAACATGTTAGGTAAATGTTTTATATCATATATGATGTCTGGGTATGTTTAATTTGTATTCTGGATGGTAGAATTCGGAAAATTTGGCCAAATTTGGCCTAAGTTTTCACTAGTTCGCGAGCTGGGAAGATGACTGTCGAGTATCTCGCCCCGGCGAGAAAATGTGAAGAAATCTTCGCCCCGGCGAGAAATTTTGTTCTGTAAATCCCCGCCCCGGCGAGCGTTTTGTTCAGTAAATTCTCGCCCCGGCGAGAATCACTGCTGGATAAAAAAAAAATTTATTATTATGTTTTCTTTTCTTGGTAGCTATGATGTATCATTGCATGCATAATTAAACTTATATTAATGTGATTAAAGTATTGTCAAGATGGTTGCTAAACTAGTACTTGTTGACTATGGTATGTTAAATGAGATGTTATAATATAAAGGATAAAAGCAAGCTTAAAGTGTATATTATTTTGTAACTAATTATGTTACCATTTTATAATTAAATGTATAGGTTGTTTAAGGATCGTGAGATATTTAATTTGTAATCAACGCTTGAGGCAAGTTCCTTATCTCAACTTATTACTTTTACGTTGAGCAAGTTTTCCTTCCTTAAGCTTGAGAATTATTTATAGCAAGTTGTTGTTCTCTTTTAACTTGTTAATTTATTCAAGACAAGTTTATTTATATTGAGCAAGCTTATTGACCTTAGCTTATTGATATTCAAGCAAGGTTATTATCATGATTATATACTCAAGCTTTATTCCAATCATTGTTATTATTCAAACTTCGAGTATAGTTTCTATTGAACAAACTCTATTGAATTAGACTAGCAAACCCTTATTGATTCAGCTAGTCCTTAGTTGATGAGCGTTTCAAAGACTTAGAATGTTTTCTATACTTGTTCCAAGCCAATTTCCTTTTTGGTATGGATTCAGACGATAAACTGAGATGAACAACCCTAATATAGGGGATTACTTACGCGACAGCGTTAAAATGTTTGTGCACAATACATTGTACAAAGGGCTGATCCCCCTGAGTACGAGATGTTGGTCCATAGTCTATATGACTGTTAAAGGTTACAGTAGAAATACTTGTCAACCTAGGACATAGTTCGAGGTCTTGTGACCCTCAGATATAATTTCTAAATCTTGAATTCTATATTTTTGGAATCAAGCATTCTAACGAGCTTTTAAACTTTAATCATTTATTGGTTGAGAATCAGAAAACTATTACTCCTCAGTTGAAATCATTTCATTTAGATATTATTGTTATTGTACTTGTGAGCAATTGTTTGCTCACTCTTGCACTAATCATTGCAACTAAGGGTGAGAAGCCGGACGAGCCGTCCACAAGCAAAGGCAAGGGCAAGATGCATAAATAGCTAAAGACATGTTATTTATTTGATGATCGATTGTATCAAGACGTATTTTAATTATGTTTTATTCCGCATTTGATGTATTAAGGTTAAGATAACCTGGGAATTGAATGTTTAATAGTCTGGTGATGTAACCCATTTTGGGAAGATATTTCTTTAAGTTTATTTAATTGTTATTTTATTGGGTAGTTAGTATTGAATGTATGTTATAGTGAGCACCAAATCAGTGGAAATTAAGTACCTGGATTAAGTACCAAATCAGGCATACGCAGAGTTTCATCTCGACATCGTAGAGTAATCTGGCATGATCAAAGAACAGACGTAGAGTCGAGCATGTCATCATATAGCTTGCAAGGCAAACGTAGAGTCAAGCTTGTCATCGCAGAGTCTGGCAGGCTAACGTAAAGTAAGGCTCGGCAGATCAAAGAGCTCATTCGGAATCATAGAGTGTGCCAGACACCGTAGGGTAAAAGCAAAGAGAAGATCGTTGAGCTGTCTTGGGATCGTAGAGTTAATACAATCAGTCACTCTACGACTCCCATGAATAATCTACAATCAAGCAACAACATAGAGCAGTCTCTGCCTGAGCACTCAAAGTTAAAGTAGCAATCTTCATAAAGACTACTAAGTAAGTTGTTCATGAGCTATCCAACAGACGAAGATCTTAGAAGTGCATCCAAAGCATTAAGTCCTAACAGAGATCACAGGGCAGTTCAAATATACACTCTACGATCCCATCAAGACTCTACGACATGCAAGACCGTAGAGTGGGAAAGCACCAGCCAGATCAAGCGATCGTAGAGTTGAGCCAAAGATAATAAAGATACCCTGGCAGCCTAAATAAAGTATTAGAAGATCATAGAGCAGTCCTTTATGACATAACGATAGAGACAATGTCTGAAGATTAAGTAGAGCAGTCCTCTACAACGAAAGTGCTAAAGCATCAGAAGATCATAGAGCAATCCTCTATGACACAACAGCAGAGCTAACACCTGAAGAACAGAGAGCGGTCCTCTATGTTAAACAAAGCTGTAGCAATGGCTCAACAAGATCATGAACCTATGCTCTGGGAACGTAAAGCTTAATGGAGATCACAAAGCACAAGAGGCACAACTGCAGAATAGTAAGAAACACATTAAAGCGTAAAGCAAATGCAGTCAGCCACTCTACAAGCTCCAAGGCAGTGCACATCAAGCATGATCATAAGGCCACATTATGAAGCGAGCAGACAACTCTACGATCTAAAGCAGTAGGCTACAACCCAATTGATCGCAGAGCAAGTAAGCAAGTGCCAGCAAGGACTGAAGGCATCAGAGCACTAAGGTTAATTATCCCGAGATGAGCAGCTGAGTACTTAAATGAGCAAAATGGGGAACCAATCTGCGTGGGGTTCAAACAGCCATGTTTACTGCAGCAAAAGTCAGCACACATGACTCCACTAACTTGGTACCAGTTAATGGAAGCTGACTCAGCTATAACTAGTAGACTTCATGGAGTAAAATATTCATTGGTACAATAAAGAAGTCTGCAGAAAGGGAATACTCCAACGGGAAGTTTTGTAAAGGGAAACTAGCAACGACAGGATTCCAAACGGAAAAGATTAACGGATTCTATATATAGCAAAATGCATCAATATTGCAAAAGAGGTGTGGTGAACGAGAGCAAGAACACTAATTGAACAAATCTGCTAAAAGCTTCACTACAATATTAGAAGTATGCCAAAGGGCTGGCATATGAGCTAGGAGTCGAATGAGCAAGAAGCCAAGAACAAGAGTAACTAAAGCTGAAAGTAAATCAAGAAGAGCACCTCTATGATCAACCATGAACACTGTGAGCTGACAAGATGAAGAACATAACGGGTTTTGCATACAAGACAACAAGTGTTCATGACTGCTAAGCTCAAGAATACAGTAAGCTTGTTTGAAGAGCTTAAGCAGTAAGTGGAAGGTGATTAACTACGTCTGCTGATTACATGAAGAAGTAGAGCATCAACGACAAACGTCAGCAGCATCCAGAAGATGATCACCAACAGCTACTAAGTACTTGAAGATGAAGGAGATCAAAGTTTATCTTGGCAGCACAACCCCACCAACACACCAAAGAGTACCAATGGGTACAAGAGATTCTAAGGTTGCGGGTCTTAGACTACAGAGTTCCAAGGCTGCTGGCTTTGAAGAGTTCTTAGTGAACTGGAGTTCCAAGTCTGCTGGGCTTGAAGCAGGTCAGAGGATCCTTGTCCGAGGGACTAAAAATAACTCATGTCTGCTGGACTTGAGGAGCGCAGGGCGTCCTTGTCTTATTGACTAAAACCATTAGTGGATTCCTACTTGTTGAAGTAGAAGAGTGCAGTAGGAGTTATTCAGTCTCTGAACCACTTAAAACCTCTTGTGTTATTTACTTTATGTCATTTACATTATACACATAACTACTATATCTGCTACCAACCATATCGTAGATTTGATCATTGAATTGAGACTATGCTTGTGAAGCCCCGAAAATTCACCTGCTAACTTCTTTTAGCCAGGTCGAACTTCGTGTTCACGTGTACAACCTTTACATACTACTATAGAAATTTTAACATCTAATAATCAGAGTAAAAGGTGAAAAAGTGATAATATTATAATATCATTCTTTCGTGTTACATCAGTCCCAGGTTATTTGTTCTTCTTACAAATAAGTCCTAAAAGACTTAAAAATAAATCTCTATTTCTCTATCCGAGACTTGCAGTATTAGCAACCAGACAGTTCCCAGGAAAGAGGGGGCTTTCCGTTAAAACGGCGCGCAATTAAATGACCTAACCCCTTCCTCGTCAGAACTTTCTAGACATTGCCAATAATATTAATCTAGCATAGTTAGAATGACTTCTACATCTACGAACTTAAATCTTTATACTTCTATAACAGATCAGGTGTTCAAGCTTAACTAGTTAACCAACTATTAGATATTCCATAATATAAAACTTCTATCTATCCAAGGTTCACAGTATTCCATCACATACATTGTTCTCGTCAGAACTGTCAATGTGTCTGAATACCCTCACTTGGATGTATAGGTTTATGTATAAAGGATATCTCTTTCATATAAATAATTCCTATCTATCTGAAGTTCACAGTATTTAAATAATAAGTTTGTTCTTGGAACAGAGGAGCGACCCCTTGTTCTTACAGAACTCCTTCAATCATTTAATACCCTCATTCAGATGTATAGTTCAAATTAATACTGTACTAACTTAGTACAATCATTCTAAAATTTAAAGATCAAATGCTATCTTCTAACTTACCTAAGAATGTAAATACAACGTAAGAGATGTAACAAAAGATGATATCTATTTCATAAACTTAAGTTTGGTTACAACATTCTCTGTACTATGTTTTTATTACAACAAAGTCTTATAAGACTTGAATTTATTCAAAATAGTAATTAAAACTAATTAACACGGCCTTATCTCTTGTCCATCCTTGAAGTTTCGAGATTACCATCTAAAACTGCAAGAGAAAGTATATGTTAGAGTTTATGCCCTAGAGGCCAATTATTTGATGTAATTGCTTAACATTTCTTTTGATATTTGATTGAATAAATAAATTATTTTATTATGGTTTCATTTATTGTGTTATATAAATATTAGCATAATAAAAGTCCTTAGAATAATGATACAAAGTATATAGCTTCAAGTATGTGACTTGAACATGAGATTATATAATTATAATTAGTATCATTAATCTTAAATGTCCCTAGTCGAGTATCATTGTTAATGGGACAACAATGATACATTGAGACTAGTATGTGGATTGACTGATGGCCAAATCTCATTCGTCATTAATATATGAGATATTGAGTCAATTCATAGGTACATGTTAGAGAACAATGTACTGGACAGACCCACCATGAGAATTCTACGTGGAGCATTATGCAAAGTGTCATAAGCAATTCTCATAGTGACAGTGATGTAATGGTCCTCTGACCTGAAATCACTATATTACTATACGAGAATTTATGTACTTTGATATCATCAAAGGTCACCTTTAATAGGGTGGACAATAAAGGTGATTATTGGGTACATCATAAATCGTGTGAGGAATATGAGTGATCTAGATGGAATTTAACCCTCCTATATATTAGGGGTGATATCCATAGGCCTCTTGATTGAGTAGGACTATGAAATGCATGGTCATACTCAAATAGTGATTTGTTTCATATAGTCTACTAATTGATCAAGAAAACTCAGATTAAATTATGAAGAGTATGACACATTTCATAGTTCGAGTTTAATCTAGGATGTCAAGGTTAAAAGGATTAAATTACATTGAAACATTGGTCACGAAAAAGGTTGCATAGAATCACCGATCTTATTATTACTTGGGTAGCAGTGATGCATTACTAGATGCCACTCACTGTTTATAATTTTATAATATGATTTTAAAATTATTGCCAATATAATAATAACCTATAGGGTCACACACTTAGAACGTAATTAAAAGAGAATTAATTTAAATTGTAAGGATTTAAATATATCAATATGATTGATAGTATTTAAATTACGAATTTAAATTAATAGGATAATTTGTATATATATATATATATATATATATATATATATATGTATATTAATTAAGTAAGACTTAATTAAGATATAATATATATATATATATATATATATATATAAATTCAGATTTTATTTTTCTAATAGGATTAGGGTTTTGTTTAATTACTTTTTGGACGCTATATATATCTGATATATCAGCAGTCTGAGGTACGTGAGATAAAAAGAAAACAAAACCCTAGCCGTTTTAGAAAAGAGAGTTGAGAGAAAAACTTCAGTAAAATTCGGAGCTTGGCGGCTAGTACCGAAATCTCTTTGCTGCGATCGTTTGACGGTTCACGGGGCGTTCGTGTGGATACCGTAGAGACAGTTCCATTGGATTGCGTTGGAGATTCGAAGCCGTTCCAGAATTTCATCGTTCCATTCAAGCTCGGATAGTCGGTAAAATAAATCTTAACCTTTGAATTAATTTGTTTTCGCATGGATCCTTTTTTAAGGTTTCGGAATATCGTTTTAAAATTTTTAAATTCCGCTTCGTTTATGTGCCGAAATCCTAACAGTATATGCAAGAATGAGCTACAAATGCTCAGTAAGTTTATTTGAAAACGTAAACACAATGTGTTTGAGTTGAAAGATGTCAAAGAGATTAAGTATAACTGAGGGTTCAGTATAAGAACCATTTATTTCAACCAGTTATGTCAGTCTTTAATGACTTAGAACAGCTTTGTTCGGATATCTGGTAGGGGATCAGCCTCACCAATATCCTAGGAGTATGCATATCATCTTACAATTTGTGGTCAATATATAATCGACATTTTCCGGCTTTCCATGAAGGCATTTTCATTTTCTCAGTATAAGATGTCTTACCAAACAATTTGGTTTGACACAACAATTTAAGCTCGAACAAGCAATATATGAATAATAATTGATTTCTTAAGTTATGCTGAACAAGAAGCAATAACTTCACAATAATTGATAGCAAGATATAAAAGACTTGCATAAAGTTAACAAAGTTTGGAGACTTGCCTCGTATATCTTTTATAGTTGATATACCGTCTAAACGTTTGTCGTATATCCTATACGATTATAAGTTCATGTAGACTAATTAAGCATTTAACGATTAAATCTTTTAAGTTTTATTTCGGGTATTATAACCGCTTATAAATAAGACTTCTTCTACTATACATGAAATAATTTCAGCATTATAACTGCTTATAGAATGAATACTTTTCAACTATATTTAAAATATATTGAGCATTATAACTGCTTGCAAAATGAATATTCGTTTACTATGTTTGAAATAATTCGAGCATTATAACTACTTATAAAATGAATATTCGACTATTATATTTGAGATAATTTTAGCATTATAACTGCTTAAAAAATGAATATTCTTACTAAATACTTGAAGAAAATCGGACATAGTAACTACTTATAAAAGTATATTTTCTAATATATAAGAGAAATAAATCGAACATTATAACTGCTTGTAAATAGGACTTTTGTACTATATATTTAAAATAATTTGGGCATTATAACTGCTTGTAAATAGGACTTTTGTACTATATACTTAAAATAATTTGGACATTATAACTGCTTATAAAATTATATTTTTACTGAATATATAAAGAAGAATAAAAATAATAACCACTAGAGTAATACCTCTTGTAGTTGCTAGCTTTACTTCCAATCGCGTAGTGCTTCGATGCTTAGAAAGTACTTTTTATCTCACAATATCTCTCAGAATATAAATATAGAGTGTTTTTGCTCTTGAACTGCTCTTGAAAAATAGTAAGGAATGAATGAACTGAGCTTGCTATTTATAGGAAAACCAAGTTTCACTAATTGCACGTTAGGGGGCTCGGCTTATTACACTTTGGTACCTAGGTTAAGTACACTTTAGTACCTAGCAAATTCTTAGAATATTCTTCTAAGCTCCTCAATGAAAATATCTTCCAAGCTCGACAATGCAGCTTGCAATTGAACCTATCTTCTAAGCTCCTCAATGAAAATATCTTCCAAGCTCGACAATGCAGCTTGCAATCTAAGCTCCTCAATGAAAATATTTTCTAAGCTCGACAATACAGCTTGCAATTGAACCTATCTTCTAAGCTCCTCAATGAAAATATCTTCCAAGCTCGACAATGCAGCTTGCAATCTAAGCTCCTCAATGAAAATATCTTCCAAGCTCGACAATGCAGCTTGTTACCGTAAGCACGATAAATCACTTTGTCATTCTTAAGCACGACACAACAACTTGTCAAAAATAATTTGTCAAGACACTTCTTGGTGAAATCGTGGAAAGCACGACAAATCATTTTGTCAATGTAAACACGACTAAGCAGCTTGACCAAAAATTTTTATTTGACCTAATTTATCGTTTACACTATATAATCACAAAACACCTGCTTCGAAATATAATTTCGATCTTTATTAAGCACAAAATTCGAATCTCATTAGGGCTTAAGGTTTTAAACTTCTAAATACCTAGTTTTAGGTCACTAAATTAACCTCTAACCATATACGATCGTATTTATAAGCCTCATAAATATTCAGGGTATTACATTCACCCCTACTTCAAAGAATTTGGTCCTCAAAATTAACTTTACAACTAACTTTAGTCATTCAATATCAAATTTATAAGTTCTATAAATATTCAGGATATTATAATGCTTATATCTTTGAAGGGGTTATTAAAGTATATTTCGTTGTGCATGAATTGATTCTATTAATCATAACTGATATACTTTCTCAATATATGGAAAAAGTCTTAAAAGATCTATTCAACCCCCCCTTCTAGATCTCTATTGTGTCCCCGGGAACTAAGAATTGGTATCAGAGCAGGTTCTCATAAATATGTTAAAGCTCACGCTTTGAGTTGATCCAGGACACAAATTTAGATCAGTTCTAAATCTCGGTATTGGTTATTAAGACAAAATAAATAAAAGCTTACAAGTTGAAAATTGTGTGTGCAGGTATTCGATATGAGTAACCACCTGGAGATGTCCAAAATGGACCTAGTGCTGAAAAGAAAATATCATCATCAACATCAGGCATGCTGAAGTTCAAATCAGCAGATCAAATCAACTAGGAGAAAAAGTAAAGGTGCAGCAAGAAAAGAGAACTGTTCATTCACAGTTCTGGAAAAATGAAATGTCTGAATATGTCAGAATTTGCATCTCTACTAAAAGGAGTTTGAGAAGATCTATAAATGATGATCTAGGATATATCTTCATCATCACTACTCTCTAATGATATGTTCATAAGCTTCTCAAACACAAGAGGCATGTCCCTGCTCAACATCATGAACGTTGAGGTTCAGTCAAGTACATTAAGGAACATGGGATGCCAAACCTTCTCTCTGTCCATGATTCAAAGGATCTGCTCGACATGACAGTCAATGTCGTGTACTGAAGGAACAAATGATGATGCTGACAAGAACTTGAAAGATTACAAATCACTGACCATCATTAGTTTGCATCATCATAAGCAGAACCACTGATTGTCAAATGATTGACATCAGTGAGGTATTTAATTTCCATAACCTCTAATGCTAATGTTGGTAATCATAGAATAATAGTGCATGATAGCATATTTGCATTACATTATTATTTCTCAAAAGGTTGATCAAGGAATCATTCTCTTTCTCAAAAGGAGAATGAGAGAAAAATGCAAAGCTGGTATTTCATTTTACTCTCCATCCATGTTTGAGACTGAAAATGAAACACTTGAGAAAGATATCTGAGGTGTATCCACTGTTAGAGTTTAAATCATATCATGTTGATAGAAGTAGTTTAATATGCAAATTCTCGTGTGTACTAACTAATCACTGGTCAAAGACTTGTCCTTGATTAAATTGGTTCTGAAGTTGAAGATCTATCTTTCACTTTGGTTGTGGAAAACTTAAATAGAATTTATCATATATTCACCTCTGTTCATCAGATCTGTTGTTTAAAGATTTCAAAGAGGTAACTATGTTTAAATGCTCTAAATTTACCCTACCTTAGCTTACTTGTTTGATGAGCTCTTGGCTCATTCCTTGATGATCTAAGCTTTTGATAAACTGTAGAATGTAGTCATGACTGCTGTTGTACTTTAAAGGATCATAAAGACTGATCGACTTTATGAACCAGCTAGGTACAACTCCTAGAAGTGACCACTACTCTACTAAAGTTCAAAAACTTAGAACATGATGAAAGTAAGAATTCATCTAAGGAAAAGGTTTGAGGATCCACATCAGTTTCACACATGTTTGCTCTCACACACACTCTCATGCAACATGTTTAAACTGTCATCACATATGAGCTGCATAATGCATATTGTGGAACCATAGTCTGAAAGACTCGGGCATTCAAAAGAACTAACCCTGTAGGACCCAAATGTCAAGTGGGTACCTAGTTAGAAAATTATTTAACTTACAGGTATCTTGGTTAATTAACCCTTACTAAAGTCCAATCAAGAGGAAGCTTGAAACTCATGACCACCAGCAACAAACCTCCTATGAGATGCAGAATCATGATCCTCCAGAGACACTCTCTTTGGAACTTCAGAAGCTAGAGCTATTCAGCATCATGCAATTTTTTAGGCTAAGTTAAAGAAGCATATGTTCTCATCAAAGTTCAGACCAAATTCTACGATTACAGAAGTTATAGAAGTAGACTCTACGATTACAGTTGCTAAAGTCTCAAGGAACATGCCCTATGATTGCGGTACCAGATAAGAGGATCGTAGAGTAACCAGTGCTAAAGAAAATACTCTACGATCCAATGAAGAAGATCCAATCATTGAAGACCATCTATTTCTAAGATAGAAGTGTCAACTATGGGGGGAGCAATAGTCTGCTAAAACTTAGCAATGCTTAGTCTGAGGAGAAGTCAAAGTAACTGAAGATGTGAAGCTCCATGAAAAGGATGAAGGAGAAGAAGTGAAATTCATTGCTAAGAATAGAAGAAAATGCATATGTCCTTTCTATCTCTGATGATCATTTCATAGAACACCAGTTCATCAAGTTCCTATAAACCAACTATCTTCAGACCTCAAAACTGCATGGTACTACATACAACAATACTACATCTACTCAACTGCATCATTGTTCAAGTATTGTGAAAAGCTCCAATGATCCTTGGGTTGATACTCCATTATATCCAAAATAAACAACCCTTTCCCAGGAACAGAGTCCCAAAACTCTATGGCTGATGAACCAGATAAAACCTCATCTCTGGTCGTAGAGTCACAGAACTCTAGGAATGATAACCAAGTCAGCCATACAGCCCCAAGTTGTAGAGTCACTACGATTGACATCCTGATCATAGAATACATTGACCCTATAATTACAGCCTACAAAACACTTCTCCCATACATCCTATTTCACTGACAAACACTAGGCCCGAGGAATAAAGTGATGACATTTTCTCTACTTCATCAAAGCAGTCTTTCCTTAAATAAGCACCTCAGAGACAAACCAAGCCTTAAGCTCCAAACTTAGAGACCTGCCCTTTTTGAGCTTCCTTAACCCCGTTGAAAGACTGAATGGAATGCATTACCAGAATCTCTTCAAAGCTTAAGGTGGTAACAAAACAAAGGAGAAAAGCCAAACTCATAAAAGAGATTTTCTAATGGAATTCTCTAGAAGAGAAAGAAGTCGGTATTAAAAGGAAGTCGTCATCAAGCAAACAATCCAGCTCACCTACTGGTACAGATACAAGTTATGGAGACTATCATCACAAATGTCAACAGAGAGCAAGGTTCCTTCTTAGCATTTAAGATGCGCATTCTGGGAGGAAGTCACTTCAAGCTTAATTAAGGACCTTCCCATCACAAACTGCATTCTCTAGGATGAGTGCAAGTCAGCATTTGGGCAGCAAGAGTTGTGACTAAAGTCTGCTCTCAAGAGATGATCGTAGAGTGAAAAGGCAGAACATCAAGTCTCTCTACGAACAGACAAAGTCAATGGTCAAAGAGAAAGGAGATGTCCACGTTCTAGGGCCAGGGTAACGGATGCGCAATAGTTGTGGAAGTTACAATAGTTATGGCCACGATCAGCAAATGGGCTTCCTACATGTGTCCTTGACAAAAAGAGGGAACTGACACAGGCCAAAATTCAAATACTGACGGTTGCTCTTTCCAAACAGTTATCCAAGCCTATCATCTGCGAACCCCCAAATCTCTCAAATCCCTAACTGCCAAAACTCAAATAGACAAACTCCTTAACCCATTCCAACTCAAACACTCGTCCTCACACATATCTCTGATAAAGCCCTAGATATGGAAAACTGTCAAGTTGTTACAGACATCCAACTTGGCTTTGATAGGTTTAAAGAATCAGAAGAGAAGTTCAAACAGATTCTCAAGATTGTAAGGGAGGTTGGGTTCTCAAAATGCTTAGAATCAAACACCAAAATCTTCTCTGACTTGATTAAAGAGTTCTATCAGAATGCAGTAGTTGATAATGATGTTTTGACTATAAAAGTTAGAGGAGTAAAACTGAAGATAGATTCTGCAGAAATCAATCAATGTCTAGGATTCATCAAACAAGGTTTATCATCTCTGGAAGGAATTGATTCTGATGAAAGCATGAGATTGATAGGATATGTAAAGAATCCTCATCTCAAAGGAATGAAGAAAAAGGAATTCCCAAAGAAATTTGAGTTCTTGGCAGAGATTGCAGGAAAATGTATTTTATGCAAAGATACCGCTTATGACATTGTAAGTGATCTTCAATTGAAAATCATGACTACCATCGTCTTGAAGAAGAAGATAAATTTTGGTGTTATGCTATCTAACTGGATAGCCAAGGATATCAGGAGAATGAAGGCTTCAGAAAAACCCATCTCAAAGGTATTCTATGGAAGATTCCTAAGCATCATATTGAAGAAGAAACTGAAAAGCAAAATAGGGGTTGATGAGGGAGAAACCCTAAATGTCAACAAAGTTATGTCCCCTAAATTGTTTGAGAACTGGAAAAGGAACCCCATGGAGAATAAGAGATTGAGAATATCTGGTAGTAGCAGTAAGGGCACCTCAAGGACAGACAAAGGAAAAAGAAAAGTAAGTACATTGAAGAATAAGTCATCACAATCTGATGAATCTCTGTCCCCTGTGTCCATACCTTCAAAATCAACAAAGAAGAAGTTGAAAGTTGAGAAAGCCTCTCCAGTAGCCTCATTGAAGAGCTCCTCAGAACCTACAAGTGAATCTGAGGAAGAGGAAGAAGTATCTAAAACTCCTGTTATTAAGCCTGCAAAAAGAAGACAAAGTGCACGTCTTCAACAAAAGATAAAATTCCCAGGTCTTAAGAGAGAAGAAGGTATGTCACCTAAGATAATTGATCTTGGTGATGATGATGAGGTTGATAAAGAAGAAGCTACAAAGAACAATAAATGTGTGGCATCAAGAGATAAGTCTGTTGAAAAGGTTGTGACCACAAGTGAGTCAGAATCAGAAAGTGAAGATGAAGCTATGTCTACTAAAGAGAATCTTAATGGATCAACATGAGATGTTGTTGTTATGGAAACAAGCTATGAAGAACAGTTGACTGGTAAGCCAATAAAAACATCAAAGAAAGTGACTATGGAGGAAGCAAGTTCAAAGGGAAAAAGTGTCAGAGAAACTGACGTTGGAAAAGGAAAGGAAATAATGGAAAAAGACGAAGCACTAGAGGATTCTAACTCTGAAAACAATGAGTCAGAAAGCAACTCTGATCCACTCCCAGCAGCCATAAGAATTCGGAGAAGGATAGTGCTGGAGGCTTGTGACAAACTAGGAGCTGTGTTGCCAACAAGATGGATAGATCATGGCAACGGACAAATCAAAGTAGTATCAATGACCATAGAGGATCTGCTTAACAATTTTCAAGATATTGAACTGGATCGAACTACAGTACTATATGATCTTGACAGTCAACAACTAACATGGTTCTACCCATGGATGCCCTGGTTGAGGGCCATTTTACTTGGAGATAAGAGCTTCATCAGCTGGTGTTACTCATAATTTCCAAATCTGAAGATGATCTCTCAGAACTTTCCAAGAGTTCAATCCTTTCCAAAGATGCTAGTCAAAAATTCCCAACACTTCAAAGTCTACCGACATGCTGAAGGTATATACATTCCATACTATATGCTGGAAAATCTTGATAAAGGCAGAGCAAAAACCAAGATCGTAGAGTCTACGACTGCAGCATTCTAGTCTCAGCCAAATGTTAAACTCCCTTAAAGGTCAAATACCTCCACTGAAATACCTACTGAAATTCCTTCCTCATCCAACAAAGACTTCTTTGATATAGTCATTGCTCTTGAAAACATCTACAAGAGTGAGAAACCCAAGTCAATTACACCAATCCTTGAAGATCCCTTGATTGATTAAGAGCTGTTAAAAAACTCAGAAGAGTTGCTCGGAAACATTTCCTCAGTTATTGCTGCACAAAAGGATATGCCTGGAGGCGAATAAAATGATTTCTACAAGAAACTGCAAGCATCCTTCACAGATATGTCTATCAAACTTCACCAAGGAGATCAAAGATATCTCAAGTCCATTGAGAAATAGAAGAAAGAAGCCTTGAAACTTCAGAAGCACAATGAGAGATCCATTCAGTCTCTCTCAGAGAAAGTTGACAACCTCAACCAGTCCCTCTCTCAGCAAATGGAACTCGGCCAGCAGGAGGTGAGAATGGAAGTTGGAAATACCTCCTACTTGGTCGAACAGCTCATTACACATGTTCAGTACCTATCCCAAATGATTGATGACAAAAAGGGGGAGAAAAAGACGAAGCATAAAAAAAGAAACAGAGCTGTCACAAAAAGGAAGGACAAGAAGCTGAAGTTGAAGCTAAGGAAGAACAAAGCTCAGGTGCCTACAACTGAGGGGGAGCCAGAAGAAGATGAAGTAAGAGTTGCAAGAAGTGAGGGGGAGCAGAAGCCAGAGGAGGATGAAGAAGAACCAGGAGAAAGCAGCAGCTGAAAGTAGACACAAGGTATCCAAGAAGAAGGTGAAGAAGGTACATCTCTAACAAGCAAGGAGGAATTAGCTTGAAAGTAGTATGCACACAAGCCAATCATATTTGATATGATGTAGCATGTACTTTGTAATCTTATTCATTTATTAATAAAGAATTGATTTCTCAAAAGGCATTTTATATTATCTACATGGTGCTGTTATATATTAAATGTGATAAACCCATAGTTTTGAGCAATGCTTTTAGAATCATGATGGTGATCATGCTAATGAGATCTAAATTCTAGATAGCTCACAAACTAAAATTGTTCCTAATCGTTGGATTACTAAATTGGGGATTAGTGAATCCGGATAGATTAGTACATACGTTGCTTGCTCTTAGGAAGAGGATGATTGATCTCATAATCATTTGTGTGGAGACACTAAAGCAAGTATGTAGGTGCTTATTAGAGAATAAGTTCACTGAACGTGACTCGCTAAGGAATACCTAATGGAGTTTTACTCGCCTGTCAATAGGAATTCCTCTAGTGATAGTAGTACAAGTGATCCTTGGACTTGAGATCATCATAGTATCTTGTGTATGATGAGTTATACTTTGACATGTCCCTTAAGACCTTGTGGGTATATCAAAGGGTATGATTGGGTATAATTAGTTATACATGGAGATAGGTGAATGATCAACAAAGAATCTACCTCGTCTAGTAAAAGATGTGAATGTCCTATGTGATTCGATAAATGATAACTCAGTAGTCCTTGGCCAAGGCAGAATGAAATTAGAAAGGAGTTTCTAATTTGCATTATTTAGAGTTGTGCATTTGGGAATTGAAATACATATAATTAAATGAAATAAGACTTGACAGTAAATCCATGTCTTATATTTAATTGGGACATTGTATGGTAGAAGGATTGAATTGTATGGTAACTATTTACTCAAAGGTTCTTTTATGATTAATGTTGAAATCTATATTATCTGGAAAGTCGTTAATCGCTAAGGGGGCTTACCCTTATTGTAGAATAAATATTATTTATTTAAATGAATTAAATAGTTTAATTTATTTATTTAAATAAGATTAGAATTGTTCTAATTGATTTATTCACAACCGGTTTAATATGGAGAACCTAAAGGGTCACACCGCAAAAGGAAAATATTTATTTAAGAAGTAAATGGCATAATTGTAATAATAAGTTAAGTGTATTTAATTTACTCTATGGAGATAGAATAAATTAAATAGCTTAATATTTATTATTTAATATTTTGGAAATATTAAATATAAATTAATAAGAGGAGTCTTATTATTATTATTACTTTTACTATTATTTAATTCCTAATAGGGATTGAGAATTAATTAATAGAAGTACTCTCCCATGGATTCCTAATTGGATTAGGAGCATTATTAATTAAAGGAGTTTAATTATAATAAAAACCCTAATCCTAAATAGTTTAGGGAAGGGTTATTCCTACATCTATAAATAAGAGGGGTCTTATCATAGATTAGGGTTACACACTCTTACATTAGATTGTGGAGAGTACTTACAATTTCTATAGAGATAGAAACTAGGGTTTTGCCAAACACCCAACTTCTTGAATATTTGTTCTTCCTTGGTGGATCATCTCTAGAGGCCAAACACTTGGGTGGCTAACATTGATCAAAGGAAGGAATCACACCGTTGAATTCAAGGAGAACTCGAAGGACTAGGAGTTGAACTTGTACGTGAGGAAACTTTGTTCTACAAGGGTATAGTTCTTATTCTCCATCTCTTTCGTTTAATTAATAATTGTGCATAAAGAAAGATCATGGTGATGGTTTGTATAAAATTTTAAAATCTGATTTTGTCACGCTTCCGCTATATTTATGTAATTTGATTGCATGCTCGCGTTACATACAAACCTAACAGTGGTATCAAGAGCCAATCTTTATGCAAATTATTAATTGTTTTGATTCTATTTATATATGGGTATGTATTTAGAATAATTTATTGGGCATAATTAGTTGTATAAAATTATTATTTTATGAAAAACGAAATCACTTGATTTAATTAAATGGGTGATTAGTAACGGATTACATATATTATATATATAATATATATAGTCACGGATTTATATATATATATATCTAACCTATGTAACTGATTTATATATATATATATATATATATATATATAACATATGTAACGTTTTTATATATATATAACATATCACGTGATTATATATATATAATATATACCGTGGTTATATGTATA
The DNA here is from genome assembly GCA_034770075.1 of Aralia elata. Classification (NCBI taxonomy): domain Eukaryota; kingdom Viridiplantae; phylum Streptophyta; class Magnoliopsida; order Apiales; family Araliaceae; genus Aralia; species Aralia elata. The sequence continues at coordinate 49,631,100 of CM068379.1, forward strand.
TATATATATATATATAATATTCTTAATAATTTTATAATTAAAATAAAGAGTTTATTTTAATCTTGAAATTGGATTTCATGCAACTTAAAATTGCCCATTAAATGATACTCATATATATATAGAATGATTTTATTATTCATGAGATGAATGTTATTTATTGATACATATAGAGATATGTATGATAATAAATAGGGATTGTTTATGGACTATTGACCAATGTGTGATTGGAATTATTTTAGAGGATGCTTGAATGTATGAGTTTTTATAAATGGGGTCTGCGTACCTCGTCTTCTCTAATTTTTTCTTAATGAAAATTCTATCTCCCTCCTATGTTCTTCCCCTTGACTGCTGATCAAGGTTTCTATTTAATGTAAATAGTTTTTGTAATAGGACTAGTTAGAATTAAATTTTGAAGAATTGGAGACCAAGGAGCAAGGAGCGCTTGAAGACCCGTTTGTATTGGAGCCCGGGTTTAAATGTAATAGTTATATTTAAATTTATTTTTGCACCCTAGGTTTGACCTTTTGGTTCACTTGGTGGCTCTAGTGAACCAAACTAGAATAAAAATCCATAGTCAATCCGGGTAGAATATAGTATTCTATATGTGCATGATTATTATATATATATTATATATTATCCAACATGCTTCGCATGTAAAATAATATGACGCGTATTTTATATATATATGTGCATGCGCGCTAAACAAGATGAGACTAATAATAATAAACCCCTCAAAGGAATTATATTAAGTCCTAAGCGTTCAAAGATATTTTGAATATCGAACGTCGCCTTCTAGCATGGTAACGCAATAGAGTATTAAATATTTAATATGAGTTTGTTGTGTCACCACAAGGCAAGTATTAAATATTTAAGATGTTGCATTATCACATTTGATGCTTATACATAGACTGAACGATGCTGTTTTGTTGTGTCACCACAAGGACAGTGTTTTTCTTTCGAATATATGGAAGTGCTAGGTTGGACTTAACTTGGATAATTTTGATTCGGATGTGTCACCACTTGATCAAAATAATCTAAGAGGCAAAATACAAGGAGTTACATAGTGATGTAATTGACAATAGTTGTCTACCTATTTATTTATATATCGTTTGTTGTGTCACCACAAGGCTATATACATTTGAAATGGGATCCTTATTCTCACTAGCAAACCTTTAATTAGATTTGCCGAACTATATATATTGAGGGTAATATAGTTTGATGAAAATAGTGGGAATACCAATTTAAAATAAAGACCTAATTTATTTTGGTAATTAATTAAATGAATGTATGCTAAAATGTTGTCTATTTCACATGCAGAATTTAAAAATGTCAAAACTCACTATCACTGCGTAGCATACTTGATGCTAACAAACTGACCGGACCCGAATTACACGGACTGGTTAAGGAATCTGAGAATTGTTCTCACTGCTGAAAAGATTTCTTATGTCCTAAATTCGCCAGTCCCTGCAAGTGTTGCAGAAACAGCCTCTGAGGAAGAGATTGCTACTTTTAGAAAGTGGCAAGATGATGCAATCCTGGCTCAATGCATCATGCTTGCATCCATGAGTAACGAGCTTCAGCGTCAGCATGAAACTATGGATGCTCCTACTATATTGCTGCACCTCAAAGAGTTGTATGGTGAGCAAAGTAGGACTGCTAGATATCAAATATCTAAGGAGCTCTTCTGATCTCGTATGACCGAGGGCACTGCTGTTGAGACTCATGTCCTTAAGATGATCAATCTGATTGAACAACTTGGACAACTTGGGTTCGTGATGGATGGGGAGTTAAGTCAAGATTTGATCTTGTAGTCACTCCCGGACACCTTCTCACAATTTGTTGTGAATTTTCACATGAATAAGTTGGACGTCAGCTTGCCTGAGTTACTTAACATGCTGAAAACTACTGAAGGTCACTTCTCATCCAATAAGAACCAAGTCTTACTAGTGGATGATTCTTCCAAGAAAAGGAAGAGGCCCAAGGTATCTTCTGAAAAGAAGAAAAACAAGAAGGCTAAGTGGAAGGCGAAGGGAAAGGATAAAAAGAAACCTGATCCAGCTAGCAAAGGAATTTGCTACCATTACAATAAGCCGGGACATTGGAAGAGGAACTGCAAGGAGTATCTTGCGGGCCAAAAGAAGCTTGGAGAAGCTTCGACTTCTGATCTAGGTTTGTTCATGATTGAAATTAATTTTTCTGAAAGTCAAAATTCTACTTAGGTATTGGATACCGGCTGTAGTTCTCACATATGTAATAATATGTAGGGACTAAGCAGAAGTAGGAAGCTGAACAAGGATGAAGTCGTCCTACGAGTTGGAAATGGAGCAAAGGTTGCTGCATTGGCTGTAGGGACTTATTGTTTAGCATTGCCTTCGGGCAAGTTCATTAGTTTAAATAACTGTTATTATGTTCCAACACTCATTAGAAACATTATTTCAATTTCTGTATTGGATATGGATGGTTTTGATATTATAATAAAGAACAACAGTTGTTCTATTTATAATAAAAATGTTTTATATGGTGTTGGCAATTTACTGAATGGACTTTATAAACTTGACTTGCATGAAAATATACTTCAAATTGAACAAACTAAGAAAAGAAATAGAGATGATGTTAATTATACCTTTATGTGGCACTGTAGACTCGGTCATATCAATGAAACAAGATTATCCAAGTTGCATAAAGATGGGCTTTTAGAGCTATCTGATTACGAATCATATCCAACTTGTGAATCTTGTCTCATGGGTAAGATGACTAAATCCCCTTTTAGTGGAAAAGGAGAAAGAGTTACAGAGTTGTTAGCGTTGGTACACACAGACGTTTGTGGACCTATGACAACGAATGCACGAAGAGGGTATTCTTATTTTATTACTTTTACTGATGATCATTCTAGATTTGGATATGTGTATTTAATGAAATACAAATCTGAATCGTTTGAAAAGTTCAAAGAATTCAGAAGTGAAGTAGAGAAACAAACTGGTAAAAGTATTAAAATTCTTCGATCGGATCGAGGAGGGGAATACTTAACCAGTGAGTTTCTCAATTGTCTCAAAGAAAATGGTATAATCTCACAATGGACTCTACCAGGGACGCCACAGTTGAATGGTGTATCTGAAAGGAAAAATCGAACATTGTTGGACATGGTTCGTTCCATGATGAGTTTTACCGACCTTCCAATATCCTTCTGGGGTTATGCCCTAGAATCGGCTGCATACCTACTTAACAAGGTACCTACCAAATCCGTCCCAAAGACTCCATATGAGATATGGACAGGGAGGAAACCAAATCTTAAGCATGTTAAGACTTGGGGTTGTCCAGCTTATGTCAAAAGGTTTGAGCATGATAAGCTGAAGACTAGATCCGACAAATGTAGATTCGTGGGATACCCTAAAGAAACATCAGGGTATTATTTCTATCATCCTACTGATCAAAAGGTGTTTGTTGCGAAACACGCTGCCTTCTTGGAAAAGGAGTTTATCCTCGAAGGGGTTAGTGGGAGTAAGATATATCTTGAAGAAGTTCAAGAACCACAAAATACTACGGATCAAAGTCAGGTACCTGACCAAGTAGAAGAACCTACTGTACCACTACCTATTCGTAAATCTGGAAGAGTACCGAAGATACCTGAGAGGTATGGATTCATCATAGAGGATGATGATGAGGTACGCATCATAGATGATGATGATCCATTGACTTACGAAGAGGCTATGAGTAGTGAAGACTCAGAGAAATGGCTAGAAGCCATGAAATCCGAGATGGACTCCATGTATGAAAACCAAGTATGGACTTTGGTTTCACCACCTGAGGGCATTAAGCCTATTGGGTGTAAATGGGTCTTTAAGAGAAAGACTGGAGCGGATGGCAAGGTAGAGACCTATAAGGCCCGACTGGTTGCAAATGGTTTCAAACAAAGACAAGGAGTTGACTATGATGAAACCTTCTCACCAGTAGCTATGCTCAAGTCCATTCGGATTTTGCTTGCAATTGCAGCTTATTATGACTATGAGATCTGGCAAATGGACGTGAAAACGGCCTTCCTCAATGGAGAGCTTGAGGAGAATGTATATATGATACAGCCAGAGGGTTTTGTTTCAACGGTTGGAACAAACCAAGTCTGTAAGCTACAACGATCCATTTATGGATTGAAGCAAGCTTCTCGAAGGTGGAACATCCGTTTTGATGAGATAATCAAAAGGTTTGATTTTATCAAAAACGAGGATGAACCATGTGTTTACAAGAAGGTTAGTGGGAGCGCTGTTTCATTCCTTGTATTATATGTTGATGACATATTACTGATAGGGAATGATGTTCCTATGCTACAGTCGATCAAAATTTGGTTATCTAAACACTTCTCCATGAAGGACTTGGGTGAGGCATCCTATATTTTGGGGATAAAGATCTATAGAGATAGATCTAAAAGGATGCTAGGCTTGACCCAAGGAAAGTACATTGACTCGATGCTAAAGAAGTTTAGCATGGAAGATTCCAAGAGAGGTCTCATGCCGATGAGCCATGGAATACATCTCTCCAAGAAACAGGCCCCAAAGACACCTGAAGAGAGAGACCGTATGAGTAAGATTCCTTATGCTTCCGCAATAGGATCTATCATGTACGGTATGATATGTACTAGACCAGATGTCGCTCATGCACTTAGTGTAACCAGCAGATATCAGTCGAATCCAGGAGAAGAGCACTGGAAGTCAGTGAAAAACATCCTAAAGTACTTGAGAAGAACTAAGGATGTATTTCTTGTCTACGGTGGGTCTGAATTGAAACTAGAGGGCTATACAGACTCAAGTTTTCAAACGGACCAAGATGACAGTAAATCCGTTTCAGGGTACGTGTTTACCTTAAACGGTGGCGCAGTGTGTTGGAAAAGTTCCAAGCAGCAAACAGTTGCTGATTCAGTGACAGAGGCAGAGTACATAGCTGCAAGTGAAGCTGCAAAGGAAGCTGTTTGGATGAAGAAGTTCATAACTGAACTTGGAGTGGTTCCTAGCATTAGAGGAGCAGTACCTTTATTTTGTGACAACAACGGAGATGTTGCGCAGGCTAAGGAACCCAGGTCTCATCAGAAATCCAAACACGTGTTGCGGCGGTTTCATTTGATTAGAGAGATCATTGAAAGAGGAGATGTCACCCTGGAGCGTGTAGACTCTCAAGACAACATTGCAGATCCATTTACTAAAGCTTTAACTCAACAGCAGTTTGATCGTCACTTAGAGAAGATAGGTATTAGATACCATGGCGATTGGCTTTAGTGCAAGTGGGAGATTGAAAGTAGTATGCACACAAGCCAATCATATTTGATATGATGTAGCATATACTTTGTAATCTTATTCATTTATTAATAAAGAATTGATTTCTCAAAAGGCATTTTATATTATCTACATGGTGCTGTTATATATTAAATGTGATAAACTCATAGTTTTGAGCAATGCTTTTAGAATCATGATGGTGATCATGCTAATGAGATCTAAATTCTAGATAGCTCACAAACTAAAATTGTTCCTAATCGTTGGATTACTAAATTGGGGATTAGTGAATCCGGATAGATTAGTACATACGTTGCTTGCTCTTAGGAAGAGGATGATTGATCTCATAATCATTTGTGTGGAGACACTAAAGCAAGTATGTAGGTGCTTATTAGAGAATAAGTTCACTGAACGTGACTCGCTAAGGAATACCTAATGGAGTTTTACTCGCCTGTCAATAGGAATTCCTCTAGTGATAGTAGTACAAGTGATCCTTGGACTTGAGATCATCATAGTATCTTGTGTATGATGAGTTATACTTTGACATGTCCCTTAAGACCTTGTGGGTATATCAAAGGGTATGATTGGGTATAATTAGTTATACATGGAGATAGGTGAATGATCAACAAAGAATCTACCTCGTCTAGTAAAAGATGTGAATGTCCTATGTGATTCGATAAATGATAACTCAGTAGTCCTTGGCCAAGGCAGAATGAAATTAGAAAGGAGTTTCTAATTTGCATTATTTAGAGTTGTGCATTTGGGAATTGAAATACATATAATTAAATGAAATAAGACTTGACAGTAAATCCATGTCTTATATTTAATTGGGACATTGTATGGTAGAAGGATTGAATTGTACGGTAACTATTTACTCAAAGGTTCTTTTATGATTAATGTTGAAATCTATATTATCTGGAAAGTCGTTAATCGCTAAGGGGGCTTACCCTTATTGTAGAATAAATATTATTTATTTAAATGAATTAAATAGTTTAATTTATTTATTTAAATAAGATTAGAATTGTTCTAATTGATTTATTCACAACCGGTTTAATATGGAGAACCTAAAGGGTCACACCGCAAAAGAAAAATATTTATTTAAGAAGTAAATGGCATAATTGTAATAATAAGTTAAGTGTATTTAATTTACTCTATGGAGATAGAATAAATTAAATAGCTTAATATTTATTATTTAATATTTTGGAAATATTAAATATAAATTAATAAGAGGAGTCTTATTATTATTATTACTTTTACTATTATTTAATTCCTAATAGGGATTGAGAATTAATTAATAGAAGTACTCTCCCATGGATTCCTAATTGGATTAGGAGCATTATTAATTAAAGGAGTTTAATTATAATAAAAACCCTAATCCTAAATAGTTTAGGGAAGGGTTATTCCTACATCTATAAATAAGAGGGGTCTTATCATAGATTAGGGTTACACACTCTTATATTAGATTGTGGAGAGTACTTACAATTTCTATAGAGATAGAAACTAGGGTTTTGCCAAACACCCAACTTCTTGAATATTTGTTCTTCCTTGGTGGATCATCTCTAGAGGCCAAACACTTGGGTGGCTAACATTGATCAAAGGAAGGAATCACACCGTTGAATTCAAGGAGAACTCGAAGGACTAGGAGTTGAACTTGTACGTGAGGAAACTTTGTTCTACAAGGGTATAGTTCTTATTCTCCATCTCTTTCGTTTAATTAATAATTGTGCATAAAGAAAGATCATGGTGATGGTTTGTATAAAATTTTAAAATCTGATTTTGTCACGCTTCCGCTATATTTATGTAATTTGATTGCATGCTCGCGTTACATACAAACCTAACAGTGGTATCAAGAGCCAATCTTTATGCGAATTATTAATTGTTTTGATTCTATTTATATATGGGTATGTATTTAGAATAATTTATTGGGCATAATTAGTTGTATAAAATTATTATTTTATGAAAAACGAAATCACTTGATTTAATTAAATGGGTGATTAGTAACGGATTACATATATTATATATATAATATATATAGTAACGGATTTATATATATATATATATAACATATGTAACGGATTTATATATATATATATATATATATATATATATATATAACATATGTAACGTTTTTATATATATATAACATATCACGTGATTATATATATATAATATATACCGTGGTTATATGTATATATATATATATATATATATAATATTCTTAATAATTCTATAATTAAAATAAAGAGTTTATTTTAATCTTGAAATTGGATTTCATGCAACTTAAAATTGCCCATTAAATGATACTCATATATATATAGAATGATTTTATTATTCATGAGATGAATGTTATTTATTGATACATATAGAGATATGTATGATAATAAATAGGGATTGTTTATGGACTATTGACCAATGTGTGATTGGAATTATTTTAGAGGATGCTTGAATGTATGAGTTTTTATAAATGGGGTCTGCGTACCTCGTCTTCTCTAATTTTTTCTTAATGAAAATTCTATCTCCCTCCTATGTTCTTCCCCTTCACTGCTGATCAAGGTTTCTATTTAATGTAAATAGTTTTTGTAATAGGACTAGTTAGAATTAAATTTTGAAGAATTGGAGACCAAGGAGCAAGGAGCGCTTGAAGACCCGTTTGTATTGGAGCCCGGGTTTAAATGTAATAGTTATATTTAAATTTATTTTTGCACCCTAGGTTTGACCTTTTGGTTCACTTGGTGGCTCTAGTGAACCAAACTAGAATAAAAATCCATAGTCAATCCGGGTAGAATATAGTATTCTATGTGTGCATGATTATTATATATATATTATATATTATCCAACATGCTTCGCATGTAAAATAATATGACGCGTATTTTATATATATATGTGCATGCGCGCTAAACAAGATGAGACTAATAATAATAAACCCCTCAAAGGAATTATATTAAGTCCTAAGCGTTCAAAGATATTTTGAATATCGAACGTCGCCTTCTAGCATGGTAACGCAATAGAGTATTAAATATTTAATATGAGTTTGTTGTGTCACCACAAGGCAAGTATTAAATATTTAAGATGTTGCATTATCACATTTGATGCTTATACATAGACTGAACGATGCTGTTTTGTTGTGTCACCACAAGGACAGTGTTTTTCTTTCGAATATATGGAAGTGCTAGGTTGGACTTAACTTGGATAATTTTGATTCGGATGTGTCACCACTTGATCAAAATAATCTAAGAGGCAAAATACAAGGAGTTACATAGTGATGTAATTGACAATAGTTGTCTACCTATTTATTTATATATCGTTTGTTGTGTCACCACAAGGCTATATACATTTGAAATGGGATCCTTATTCTCACTAGCAAACCTTTAATTAGATTTGCCGAACTATATATATTGAGGGTAATATAGTTTGATGAAAATAGTGGGAATACCAATTTAAAATAAAGACCTAATTTATTTTGGTAATTAATTAAATGAATGTATGCTAAAATGTTGTCTATTTCACATGCAGAATTTAAAAATGTCAAACTCACTATCACTGCGTAGCATACTTGATGCTAACAAACTGACCGGACCGAATTACACGGACTGGTTAAGGAATCTGAGAATTGTTCTCACTGCTGAAAAGATTTCTTATGTCCTAAATTCGCCAGTCCCTGCAAGTGTTGCAGAAACAGCCTCTGAGGAAGAGATTGCTACTTTTAGAAAGTGGCAAGATGATGCAATCCTGGCTCAATGCATCATGCTTGCATCCATGAGTAACGAGCTTCAGCGTCAGCATGAAACTATGGATGCTCCTACTATATTGCTGCACCTCAAAGAGTTGTATGGTGAGCAAAGTAGGACTGCTAGATATCAAATATCTAAGGAGCTCTTCTGATCTCGTATGACCGAGGGCACTGCTGTTGAGACTCATGTCCTTAAGATGATCAATCTGATTGAACAACTTGGACAACTTGGGTTCGTGATGGATGGGGAGTTAAGTCAAGATTTGATCTTGTAGTCACTCCCGGACACCTTCTCACAATTTGTTGTGAATTTTCACATGAATAAGTTGGACGTCAGCTTGCCTGAGTTACTTAACATGCTGAAAACTACTGAAGGTCACTTCTCATCCAATAAGAACCAAGTCTTACTAGTGGATGATTCTTCCAAGAAAAGGAAGAGGCCCAAGGTATCTTCTGAAAAGAAGAAAAACAAGAAGGCTAAGTGGAAGGCGAAGGGAAAGGATAAAAAGAAACCTGATCCAGCTAGCAAAGGAATTTGCTACCATTACAATAAGCCGGGACATTGGAAGAGGAACTGCAAGGAGTATCTTGCGGGCCAAAAGAAGCTTGGAGAAGCTTCGACTTCTGATCTAGGTTTGTTCATGATTGAAATTAATTTTTCTGAAAGTCAAAATTCTACTTAGGTATTGGATACCGGCTGTAGTTCTCACATATGTAATAATATGCAGGGACTAAGCAGAAGTAGGAAGCTGAACAAGGATGAAGTCGTCCTACGAGTTGGAAATGGAGCAAAGGTTGCTGCATTGGCTGTAGGGACTTATTGTTTAGCATTGCCTTCGGGCAAGTTCATTAGTTTAAATAACTGTTATTATGTTCCAACACTCATTAGAAACATTATTTCAATTTCTGTATTGGATATGGATGGTTTTGATATTATAATAAAGAACAACAGTTGTTCTATTTATAATAAAAATGTTTTATATGGTGTTGGCAATTTACTGAATGGACTTTATATACTTGACTTGCATGAAAATATACTTCAAATTGAACAAACTAAGAAAAGAAATAGAGATGATGTTAATTATACCTTTATGTGGCACTGTAGACTCGGTCATATCAATGAAACAAGATTATCCAAGTTGCATAAAGATGGGCTTTTAGAGCTATCTGATTACGAATCATATCCAACTTGTGAATCTTGTCTCATGGGTAAGATGACTAAATCCCCTTTTAGTGGAAAAGGAGAAAGAGTTACAGAGTTGTTAGCGTTGGTACACACAGACGTTTGTGGACCTATGACAACGAATGCACGAAGAGGGTATTCTTATTTTATTACTTTTACTGATGATCATTCTAGATTTGGATATGTGTATTTAATGAAATACAAATCTGAATCGTTTGAAAAGTTCAAAGAATTCAGAAGTGAAGTAGAGAAACAAACTGGTAAAAGTATTAAAATTCTTCGATCGGATCGAGGAGGGGAATACTTAACCAGTGAGTTTCTCAATTATCTCAAAGAAAATGGTATAATCTCACAATGGACTCTACCAGGGACGCCACAGTTGAATGGTGTATCTGAAAGGAAAAATCGAACATTGTTGGACATGGTTCGTTCCATGATGAGTTTTACCGACCTTCCAATATCCTTTTGGGGTTATGCCCTAGAATCGGCTGCATACCTACTTAACAAGGTACCTACCAAATCCGTCCCAAAGACTCCATATGAGATATGGACAGGGAGGAAACCAAATCTTAAGCATGTTAAGACTTGGGGTTGTCCAGCTTATGTCAAAAGGTTTGAGCATGATAAGCTGAAGACTAGATCCGACAAATGTAGATTCGTGGGATACCCTAAAGAAACATCAGGGTATTATTTCTATCATCCTACTGATCAAAAGGTGTTTGTTGCGAAACACGCTGCCTTCTTGGAAAAGGAGTTTATCCTCGAAGGGGTTAGTGGGAGTAAGATATATCTTGAAGAAGTTCAAGAACCACAAAATACTACGGATCAAAGTCAGGTACCTGACCAAGTAGAAGAACCTACTGTACCACTACCTATTCGTAAATCTGGAAGAGTACCGAAGATACCTGAGAGGTATGGATTCATCATAGAGGATGATGATGAGGTACGCATCATAGATGATGATGATCCATTGACTTACGAAGAGGCTATGAGTAGTGAAGACTCAGAGAAATGGCTAGAAGCCATGAAATCCGAGATGGACTCCATGTATGAAAACCAAGTATGGACTTTGGTTTCACCACCTGAGGGCATTAAGCCTATTGGGTGTAAATGGGTCTTTAAGAGAAAGACTGGAGCGGATGGCAAGGTAGAGACCTATAAGGCCCGACTGGTTGCAAATGGTTTCAAACAAAGACAAGGAGTTGACTATGATGAAACCTTCTCACCAGTAGCTATGCTCAAGTCCATTCGGATTTTGCTTGCAATTGCAGCTTATTATGACTATGAGATCTGGCAAATGGACGTGAAAACGGCCTTCCTCAATGGAGAGCTTGAGGAGAATGTATATATGATACAGCCAGAGGGTTTTGTTTCAACGGTTGGAACAAACCAAGTCTGTAAGCTACAACGATCCATTTATGGATTGAAGCAAGCTTCTCGAAGGTGGAACATCCGTTTTGATGAGATAATCAAAAGGTTTGATTTTATCAAAAACGAGGATGAACCATGTGTTTACAAGAAGGTTAGTGGGAGCGCTGTTTCATTCCTTGTATTATATGTTGATGACATATTACTGATAGGGAATGATGTTCCTATGCTACAGTCGATCAAAATTTGGTTATCTAAACACTTCTCCATGAAGGACTTGGGTGAGGCATCCTATATTTTGGGGATAAAGATCTATAGAGATAGATCTAAAAGGATGCTAGGCTTGACCCAAGGAAAGTACATTGACTCGATGCTAAAGAAGTTTAGCATGGAAGATTCCAAGAGAGGTCTCATGCCGATGAGCCATGGAATACATCTCTCCAAGAAACAGGCCCCAAAGACACCTGAAGAGAGAGACCGTATGAGTAAGATTCCTTATGCTTCCGCAATAGGATCTATCATGTACGGTATGATATGTACTAGACCAGATGTCGCTCATGCACTTAGTGTAACCAGCAGATATCAGTCGAATCCAGGAGAAGAGCACTGGAAGTCAGTGAAAAACATCCTAAAGTACTTGAGAAGAACTAAGGATGTATTTCTTGTCTACGGTGGGTCTGAATTGAAACTAGAGGGCTATACAGACTCAAGTTTTCAAACGGACCAAGATGACAGTAAATCCGTTTCAGGGTACGTGTTTACCTTAAACGGTGGCGCAGTGTGTTGGAAAAGTTCCAAGCAGCAAACAGTTGCTGATTCAGTGACAGAGGCAGAGTACATAGCTGCAAGTGAAGCTGCAAAGGAAGCTGTTTGGATGAAGAAGTTCATAACTGAACTTGGAGTGGTTCCTAGCATTAGAGGAGCAGTACCTTTATTTTGTGACAACAACGGAGATGTTGCGCAGGCTAAGGAACCCAGGTCTCATCAGAAATCCAAACACGTGTTGCGGCGGTTTCATTTGATTAGAGAGATCATTGAAAGAGGAGATGTCACCCTGGAGCGTGTAGACTCTCAAGACAACATTGCAGATCCATTTACTAAAGCTTTAACTCAACAGCAGTTTGATCGTCACTTAGAGAAGATAGGTATTAGATACCATGGCGATTGGCTTTAGTGCAAGTGGGAGATTGAAAGTAGTATGCACACAAGCCAATCATATTTGATATGATGTAGCATATACTTTGTAATCTTATTCATTTATTAATAAAGAATTGATTTCTCAAAAGGCATTTTATATTATCTACATGGTGCTGTTATATATTAAATGTGATAAACTCATAGTTTTGAGCAATGCTTTTAGAATCATGATGGTGATCATGCTAATGAGATCTAAATTCTAGATAGCTCACAAACTAAAATTGTTCCTAATCGTTGGATTACTAAATTGGGGATTAGTGAATCCGGATAGATTAGTACATACGTTGCTTGCTCTTAGGAAGAGGATGATTGATCTCATAATCATTTGTGTGGAGACACTAAAGCAAGTATGTAGGTGCTTATTAGAGAATAAGTTCACTGAACGTGACTCGCTAAGGAATACCTAATGGAGTTTTACTCGCCTGTCAATAGGAATTCCTCTAGTGATAGTAGTACAAGTGATCCTTGGACTTGAGATCATCATAGTATCTTGTGTATGATGAGTTATACTTTGACATGTCCCTTAAGACCTTGTGGGTATATCAAAGGGTATGATTGGGTATAATTAGTTATACATGGAGATAGGTGAATGATCAACAAAGAATCTACCTCGTCTAGTAAAAGATGTGAATGTCCTATGTGATTCGATAAATGATAACTCAGTAGTCCTTGGCCAAGGCAGAATGAAATTAGAAAGGAGTTTCTAATTTGCATTATTTAGAGTTGTGCATTTGGGAATTGAAATACATATAATTAAATGAAATAAGACTTGACAGTAAATCCATGTCTTATATTTAATTGGGACATTGTATGGTAGAAGGATTGAATTGTACGGTAACTATTTACTCAAAGGTTCTTTTATGATTAATGTTGAAATCTATATTATCTGGAAAGTCGTTAATCGCTAAGGGGGCTTACCCTTATTGTAGAATAAATATTATTTATTTAAATGAATTAAATAGTTTAATTTATTTATTTAAATAAGATTAGAATTGTTCTAATTGATTTATTCACAACCGGTTTAATATGGAGAACCTAAAGGGTCACACCGCAAAAGAAAAATATTTATTTAAGAAGTAAATGACATAATTGTAATAATAAGTTAAGTGTATTTAATTTACTCTATGGAGATAGAATAAATTAAATAGCTTAATATTTATTATTTAATATTTTGGAAATATTAAATATAAATTAATAAGAGGAGTCTTATTATTATTATTACTTTTACTATTATTTAATTCCTAATAGGGATTGAGAATTAATTAATAGAAGTACTCTCCCATGGATTCCTAATTGGATTAGGAGCATTATTAATTAAAGGAGTTTAATTATAATAAAAACCCTAATCCTAAATAGTTTTAGGGAAGGGTTATTCCTACATCTATAAATAAGAGGGGTCTTATCATAGATTAGGGTTACACACTCTTACATTAGATTGTGGAGAGTACTTACAATTTCTATAGAGATAGAAACTAGGGTTTTGCCAAACACCCAACTTCTTGAATATTTGTTCTTCCTTGGTGGATCATCTCTAGAGGTCAAACACTTGGGTGGCTAACATTGATCAAAGGAAGGAATCACACCGTTGAATTCAAGGAGAACTCGAAGGACTAGGAGTTGAACTTGTACCTGAGGAAGCTTTGTTCTACAAGGGTATAGTTCTTATTCTCCATCTCTTTCGTTTAATTAATAATTGTGCATAAAGAAAGATCATGGTGATGGTTTGTATAAAATTTTAAAATCTGATTTTGTCACGCTTCCGCTATATTTATGTAATTTGATTGCATGCTCGCGTTACATACAAACCTAACATAGCTGTCATTTATTAATCTGGATCTAAGATCTCCTTGTTGAACTAATATAGTTTGTGAATTGCATTTGTTTAAGCTTTATAACATGCTTAGCATAAACGTTATATGAATGATTACTTTTAATGCACATCATTTCATTCATATCTCTTGTTTTAGCAATACAGTAACTTATTGTATCTTAAGTCACATTAACACTCATACATCTGCATGAATTGCTTGGATTGAATATTATGCTATAAGTATTTTGTCATCATCAAATAGGGGGAGATTGTTGGAATCTGCATGAGACGTTTAAGTCCATTCTCATAGGGGGAGATTGTTAAAAGATTTGCATGAGATTACCATTATTCATTATATGTGATTTGATTGATGACAAAATGATAAGAAGAACATTCAAACTAATAAAGCCTTGTAAAGTCCTTAATAAAATATGTATGTACAAGGACTTATAATAGAAAAAGATCAAACTTGTTAGGTTGATCTTATGAGCTGAAATGATATATGTAATAAGCAAAGGCCAGACTGATTGTTGAGTACTACATAAAGCATCCAGTGAAGGATCGTAGAGCAGACAACTAGCTTGGAGTTCAGTCAGCTTAAAGGTACGCAGACTCTGTCAGACAAACGTAGAGTGAGGCTCGGTCAGTCACAAAGCTCTCTCGGCATCGTAGAGCTGGGCCAGGCATACGCAGAGTTTCATCTCAACATCGTAGAGTAATCTGGCATGATCAAAGAACAGACGTAGAGTCGAGCATGTCATCACAGAGCTTGCAAGGCAAACGTAGAGTCAAGCTTGTCATCGCAGAGTCTGGCAGGCTAACGTAGAGTAAGGCTCGGCAGATCAAAGAGCTCATTCGGAATCATAGAGTGTGCCAGACACAGTAGGGTAAAAGCAAAGAGAAGATCGTTGAGCTATCTTGGGATCGTAGAGTTAATACAATCAGTCACTCTACGACTCCCATGAATAATCTACAATCAAGCAACAACATAGATCAGTCTCTGTCTGAGCACTCAAAGTTAAAGTAGCAATCTTCATAAAGACTACTAAGTAAGTTGTTCATGAGCTATCCAACAGACGAAGATCTTAGAAGTGCATCCAAAGCATTAAGTCCTAACAGAGATCACAGGGCAGTTCAAATATACACTCTACGATCCCATCAAGACTCTACGGCATGCAAGACCGTAGAGTGGGAAAGCACCAGCCAGATCAAGCGATCGTAGAGTTGAGCCAAAGATAACAAAGATACCTTGGCAGCCTAAACAAAGTATTAGAAGATCATAGAGCAGTCCTCTATGACATAACGACAGAGACAATGTCTGAAGATTAAGTAGAGCAGTCCTCTATAATGAAAGTGCTAAAGTATCAGAAGATCATAGAGCAATCCTCTATGACACAACAGTAGAGCTAACACCTGAAGAACACAGAGCGGTCCTCTATGTTAAACAAAGTTGTAGCAATGGCTCAACAAGATCATGAACCTATGCTCTGGAAACGTAAAGCTTAATGGAGATCACAAAGCACAAGAGGCACAACTGCAGAATAGTAAGAAACACATTAAAGTGTAAAGCAAATGTAGTCAGCCACTCTACGAAGTCCAAGGCAGTGCACATCATGCATGATCATAAGGCCACATTATGAAGCGAGCATACAACTCTACGATCTAAAGCAGCAGGCTACAACCCAATTGATCGAAGAGTAAGTAAGTGCTAGCAAGGACTGAAGGCATCAGAGCACTAAGGTTAATTATCCCGAGATGAGTGGGGTTCAAACAGCCATGTTTACTGCAGCAAAAGTCAGCACACATGACTCCACTAACTTAGTACCAGTTAATGGAAGCTGACTCAGCTATAACTAGCAGACTTCAAGGAGTAAAATATTCATTGGTACAATAAAGAAATCTGCAGAAAGGGAATACTCCAACGGGTAGTTTTGCAACAGGAAGCTAGCAATGGCAGGATTCTAAACGAAAAAGATTAACAGAATATATATGGCAAAATGCATCAAGATTGCAAAGGAGGTGTGGTGAATGAGAGCAAGAACACCGATTGAACAAATATGCTGAAAGCTTCACTGCAACATTAGAAGTATGCCAAAGGGCTGGCATATGAGCTAGGAGTCGAATGACCAAGAAGCCAAGATCAAGAGTAACTAAAGCTGAAAACAAATCAAGAAGAGCAACTCTATGATCAACCATGAACACTGTGAGCTGACAGATGAAGAACATAACGAGTTTTGCATACAAGACAACAAGTATTCATGACTACTAAGCTCAAGAATATAGTAAGCCTGTTTGAAGAGCTTAAGCAGTAAGTGGAAGGTGATTAACTGTGTTTGTTGATTACATGAAGAAGTAGAGCATCAACGACAAACGTCAGTAGCATCCAGAAGATGATCACCAACAGCTGCTAAGTACTTGAAGATGAAGGAGATCGAAGTTCATCTTGGTAGTATAACCCAACAAACAACCAACACACCAAAGAGGGCAGAGCGTCCTTGTCTTAAGTGACTAAACCAAGTCAAGTCTGCTGGACTTGCTGAGTACCAATGGGTACAAGAGATTCTAAGGCTGCGGGTCTTAGTCTACAGAGTTCCAAGGCTACTGGCTTTGAAGAGTTCTTAGTGAACTAGAGTTCCAAGTCTGCTGGGTTGAAGAGGGTCAAAGGATCCTTGTCCGAGGGACTAAAAATAACTCATGTCTGCTGGACTTGAGGAGCGCGGAGCATCCTTGTCTTAGTGACTAAAACCATTAGTGGATTCCTACTTGTTGAAGTAGAAGAGTGGAGTAGGAGTTATTCAGTCTTCGAACCACTTAAAACCTCTTGTGTTATTTACTTTATGTCATTTACATTATGCACATAACTGCTATATCTACTACCAACTATATCGTAGATTTGATCATTGAACTAAGACTATGCTTATATCTTTGAAGGGGTTATTAAAGTATATTCCGATGTGCATGAATTGATTCTATTAATCATAACTGATATACTTTCTCAATAAATGGAAAAAGTCTTAAAGGATCTATTCAACCCCCCTTCTAGATCTCTATTGTGTCCCCGGGAACTAACACTCACCCTTGCATAAAACATTGCAGCTAAAGTTGAAAAGTCTGATGAGCCGTCCACGAGCAAGGGCAAGATGAACAAATGAAGAAGATTAATTTATTTGATTAAGTTTTTATAATGAGACTTAAACATTATTATGTTTTTATTCCTCAAATGATGTAATAAAGGTTAGATGACCTAGGATTTTATTTGGAATGTAACCCTTTAACGGGATTATGGTTTATGAAGTTAATTATTATCCTTTACTATGGGTAGTTAGACATGAATGTGATCAATAGTGAGGACAAATCTGTAGAATTGAAGTACCCGAATTTGGAGGCGTCACATGTGGTCTCCGTAAATCCCCTTGTGAACTTCCTGAAGGATATATGCCACTTCAAATGGTACCAAACATTTCAATAACGGGGAAGAGTAAGCACGCCGGTAAAGATCTCCATCAATCGGGCAGAAATAGGAACTCATGTGCTTTATCTTTTTGGCCAACATCTAATCTGAAGGCAATCTCCCATCACTGAGATAGTCGAGGTAAGGAGTAACCCAATAATTGGACCTCTCAATCACCAAAACCTCGGTCTTCTGAATGCTTAGAGCATCGAGAACTTTCAAGTACACCGATCTGCCAAATGAAGTCACTTTTGTCGTGGCCAACTTTGACAAGGCATTAGCCACGGTATTGTTTAACCGATCTACCCCTGGAATGAATGAGAATTAAAGTAGTAGAGTCGATCCTTGACTTCAGTCAAATATTTTATCATCCTTACCCCCCAAGCCTCGTACTCCCCAGTAATCTGCTTGACCACCAACTGTGAATCACTAAACATAACCAGATGCCGAACCTCCAAACTTCTGGCCAACCACAATCCAGCTAAAATCATCTCATATTCTGCTTCATTGTTAGTGGCCTTAAACTGAAAACGGATAGCCTGTTGAACCTTGAACCCTTCGGGACTCGTCAATATCACCCTGGCCCCACTGACATCCGAAGTCGAAGACCCCTCCACATAAAAAGTCCATGAGGACCGAGTCGGCTGAACATTAACGACCAAGCTTACTTTTGTACCCGGCTGAACCTGAGGATCTAGTTCGAAGAATGAATACTCTACCACAAAATTGGCCAATGTTTGGCCCTTTATAGCTGTCTGCGGATGATACTCTAGTGCAAATTGGCTTAACTTCATTATCCACGCAACGAGCCGACCCGAAGCATCCGGCTTATGTAACACCCTTTTGAGTGGCTGATCAGCGTATATCACCATCACCCAACCTTGAAAGTAATGTCGAAGCTTACGGTTAGCAATGATCAAGGCATATGCAAACTTCTCTAGGTTCGGATACTGAGTCTCGGCATCCCAAAGAGCATGACTAACATAATAAACTGGGAACTGTTTCCCACCCAATTCCCTTACTAAAATAGCCCCAGGCAAAGATATCAGCATACACCTGTAGCAGTTCCACCAATCCCATCTGAAGAGGTTCTTCAAGTCCTGATCCATTCTTAATAACCTTCTCTGAATTCCCTTGGAGAAGTTCTACATCCTCCGTCTCTTTAGCAGGTAAAGCAAGGGGTTCGGTACTACCTTCAGTAAAATGACCCCGACTCCCGATGAGATTAGAGTATTGTGGTAGCATCGTCTGGCAATATCCAGATCTCCCTTGACTTCGTCGACCCCGTTTGGTGTTAGGAACTTGATTTTAAATTAGGGTATAGATGTCACTGCCTATAAAACTGCTAATGTCGTCCAACCCAATATAACATTGTAAGTTGAATCCACCTGGACTACAAAAAACTTTACATCTATCTGCACCTATTGGGGAGTTGTGTCGAAAGTGACTGGCAGCTCGATTGTCCCTACCACATTAACCAGGTCGTTACTGAATCCCTAAAGAGGAGCCTCATGCCCTACCTCCATCTTCCAACCCTCCAGATCTAACCTCTGATATGCATAGCTATAGAGGATATCCACGGAGGACCTGTTGTCAATCATAATTCTCGTTATGTCCACCGGCCCAACCTGAGCAGTAATCACCAATGCTCCATCATGCGGTTCCACCGACTCGAGTGGATAGTCCTCATCAAAAAATGAAATAATTGTGCTGGGGTAAGGCCAATCCCTTCGTGTTGGCTGTTCGGACACCGTCAGGATTGAGTCCAACGAACTTCGACGTTTTTTCCCCATCACATATCCCACCGATCCCCCTGTAATGACATCGACTACCCGACGGGCAGGTAAATCCTGATCGGGTTTGCGATCCCTAAGACGCTCCCAACTAGCATCCTCTTGTCTCCTTCCCGAACCTTCCCGACCAGCAATATAGTGAACTAGCTCATCGTTCTGAACATTCTTCTCGATCAGGTTCTTCAACTACCAGCATGCCTCGGTAAAGTGTCTTGCATTCTGATGGTAATTACAAAATTGGCTCTGATCCCCTCTCATCGAGTGGTTGCTGACCGGACACGGTTCAAAGAATAGTTTATCCCTTATCTCTTTCAATATCTTGGCTCTATCAGTGTTGAAGGAGTGTAGACCCTATTGACACTCCGATTCGGGAACGAAGGTTGACTATTTCTCGCTGAGCCGTTGCGGTCTCCTTCCTTAGCTGCATCTCAGACCTGGAATTATAACTTCTATCCCTAGGCCTATCTGTCATACGCATATGGGGCTTAAGACTACTCATGGCTTCGTCAATTACAATAAAATTCTCTGCCCTGTTATATGTTTTAGATAAGTCCTTCGGGGGATTGAACATAATGTCCTTCAACAACTTTCGTGACTTCTCTGTGTCCAACCCCGTGGTGAAGAACTTGAGGACCTGAAGGACGTTGAGGTCTATTACAATGCTAACTGCCTCCCTGAACCTCTTCACGTACTAACTCAGACTCTCGTTTATTTGTTGTTTTGATTTGCATGAGGAAAGCTGTCAACTTTCCCCTTCTTTTATTCCTCCCGAATCAATCATAGAATTTATAGCACAGCTCCTGCCAAGACCCGATAGAGTTAGGCGGCAGTGATGTCATCCACAATCGAGAACCCTTCTTTAGAGTGGTACAAACATCTGGCACCGGGCGGTATCAGAGTGATCATAGTAGCGCATGAGACGGTCATATGTGTGCGTATGATCGTAAGGGTCTCCAGTGCCGTCATATATCTCCATAGGTAGCATCTTCTTGGTCGGGTCAGCCCGAACTCGATCAATCTCATGTGTAAAGGGTGATTTCGGATCAATCGGCTGCTCGTTCGCTTGGGTTTCCGTCGAGATCTTCTGTTCTAACTTTACCAATTTTTATAAAATGGGATCAGGTATCTCCTTCGGGGGGTGTGATGCCCCCAAATCCGGGTACCTTCAAATCCGGACCCGGTGCTCCACGGTACTACCCATTTCATACAACATAACAGACATAAATGTAATTATTAAGCTATTACAATATGTCTTAGTCTCAATCCCAGGTTCTATTACCATAATATCATTCCAAATACATAATAAATCTTAATATTACATCATTACTATAATAAATAACCTACGATGCCATCTAGACGTTCATCTTGCCCTTTCCCTTGTCCTTACCGGAACCTTCGACCCGTTCGGCCTTAGCTACAATGTTTAGTATAAAGCAAGAATGAGCATTCAATTACCCAGCAAGTATAGCAGTTGAATAACAACAATATCATCAATCATATCATCTCTCTTCGACAACTGAACAATAGTTGTGAAATATTCTGAATAAACAGGAATAATACTTTACTTTCGTTTGAAACATTTTCGAAGCGATGTACTGAGTGGTCATAAGACCTTGAACTTTTTTTTGCTTTCTTGAAAAGGTACACAACAATATAACTGTAAATCGTCTTACTTACGAGCACTTCTAGGTGATCATCCTATTGTACTCTATGTTAATCAACACTCTAGCTAGAAACGGCTATATTTGTTTGTTTAGGCGCCTCTTGGCCTTGTCAGAATAACTGACTAAAACTGCCCCTAATATGAAGGTTATTCATCTCATTCATGTCTCGGAATCCTAACCAAAACAATTCGGTTGGATGGCTCTACTTAACACCAATAACATTTCAAGGATTTATTATCAAATGAATAAAATATTTCAATATCTGTCTAGCCGAAACAAATGGCATCGACGCTCTTCATAAACAGTTCATACATAATTGAACTTGAAAGCTTCAACAATTTATGTCATATCATAGCTCGAACACTTATGCAAATACTAAAGATTTACATAAGTAAGGAATTCACACAACCATATATGTATTGCGTAAATTGGAACTTCAAACATCGCATGAGAGTCATGAAAATATAATCAAATGAATCAAATAAACTTGCCCAACACAAGGGTTAGACAAGCGTTAGAAAACTTGCCTTAAGCGCTTGCTACTATTTGACATTAATCGTCCTTCAAATATGTCCTACACATTTAAGCACATATTCATATACCAATTAGACACACAATTAATGCCAAAGATTGGTTTACACAACTCTCTAAGCTATGCATTTAAGTTTTATCCACTAAGACAAAGATTGGTTAACTAGACGACTAATTGCCACTACGACAAGGTAGTCGGGGGTGTAAGGGGGCAGCGTCCCCTGTAAGCCAAACGTAAAGTGCAATTAAGCTATTCAATTCTTTATTCAAAACATAACCCTAAACCATATTCTATAGGTCTTACTATAGGGTCATGATATAATTATAGCATTGTTCTAATCATTCTATATCATGCCCTCTCTTGCAGACCCATTAAGCATTTTTCACTGGGTCCTGACCCGACCTGGCGCTGTTGTGCCGTGTCTAAGCCTGCAAGCGGCACAGCTGCGCCGACAATTTCCCCCAGCTACTGCATAGCGAGTGCAGCTGTGCTGGCTTATGCCTTGCTAACGGCGCTGCTGCGCCATGGCCATAAAACGGCGGCGTTTTTGCGGCGCTGCTACGCCAGTTTGTGAGTTATTAGCGGCGCTGCTGCGCCGGCCCCTTTTTAGCGACGGTTTTGATAGGCGGCGCAGCTGCACTGATTTAAGCCTTATGAATGGTGCAGCTGTGCCATTTATATTTTCTGGAAAATTTGTAGATTTTCTGGGTTTCTAAATTTGGGTTCGTGCCGCAACTGATTCGGAGCTTCATAACTTCCTCATCCCTTATCGGAATGAGTCCGTTCTTGAGCCGTTCTCCAGCTCTTGCTACACACTACAACATATCCTAAATTTATAATCTCTCGGACTCTCTAACAAGTCTGAATCTTAGCTCCAAAAAGCTTACTCAACTAGTTTTCTGCGTATTTTTACGAACTAGACACATCTTCATTAGAATCGCCATAACTTCTTCATACGAAGTCGAAATGGGATCGTTCAAAAGCCTATGGCTTTCTTACTGAGTGTACTACTAGTTTACTAATTCTTTCGCTACGGATTCGTTTTAAGAGCTTTTTACTCCGTTCCAGTTGGGTGATGATCCTCACTCATAAGAGTACATCACAACACCTATAAACACAACATTTAACAACCACAATTTACATAGTTCTTGTCCAAACTAGTCCGTACAGTCCATTTCTTTCTCCTTTATGCAAGGGTATAGTTTTCTTTCTTTTATTCCACTCTTGGATGCTATTAATGGATGTTTTAAGGTACTAAGAACATATATATTCGTTCATTAACAACCAACAACAATCACAGCAACCACAACAATATCTACCATTAATGAAGGGAAACTTAGCTAGGAAGCTTGAAAATGAAGGAGATGAGCTAGGTTTTGCTTACTAACCTCTTGTAGCTTATCTTCTTAGTTGCTAGATGATTAATGCAGTTGCTATCTTCCCTCTTCCTCTTCTTCTTCTTCTCCTTCCGACTCTCTCTCTCTATTTTCTCTCTCTAACTTCTTGCATGTATTCTTTGGTTCTTGCCTTAGCAAAATGGAAGGAAAGGAATGGTTATGCAAGGGAATGGGTATTAATAGAAGGAAGAAGTTCAGTTGAGCATGCGAGCCATCACCGGCTCCCCATGTCTTGGACGGGAGAGCTTTGGCTCTCCCAGGTAAATGTTTTTCCCGGGTTCCTCCCCTCCCCTTCTCCCACATCCTTGTCGCTCCTTTTCCTCTACCAAATGTTAGGATTGTATCTCCCAAGTGTTTGGTCGGTGGCTCCTCCTTTCTCTTTTCCTTCTTCCATACGCATCTCTCTCTCTCTATGCTGCAGATTTTGTGACCCATTTCCCCTCATGGGTCATGGGTTACGGGTTCAGGTAATGGGTTCAACCCGTAGGTCTTGGGCTCCCATTTTGGGCCACTATTCATAATCTCTTGGGCTTAACTTACCAATTCAGTTGGGCTTCTAATTAAATCCAATTGGGCTTCAAATTAAATCCTAATCTTGGATTATTAATCCCTATTATTAACGCTTTGACGAAATTAGGAAAAATTAAAAACGCGTTATTGCGTAAATAGTATTTTAGTGTTATTCCTCTAAATGATTTAATCAATACCATGAAATAACAACACTCAAAAATTATCACATACACATCATCATAGGTTATAATAAACCTTTAAACACATAGCATAGAATAATATTAATAAAAGTTCAATTTATTCAATAAAATTCATAGGCTCGTATTACAAAGCTACCCACGATTCGTGGTTGTTACAGGAGGGATCCTTTACACTGATCCTTCACATATTTTGGGGAAGCCACCCATTGGTGCCTTTCAGATTGAACTCGTCCCTTATCATGGTTCGGGGAACGCGACCTATATTTACTCCTCCCTTCTAAAGAGCCTCTCGTCCGGTGGGATCGGGATCAGCTATGTGGTGTTAACTCTCGTCGTTTGTGCCGACTTGGTGAGATCTCTCCCTTTCCTTTGAGTTCGGCTAGTTGAGCATCCAGTTCCTCCTGTTGAAGTGGTAGAGCCTCCAAAGCATCCTTTGTATGCTAGATCTTTCGCATCCGAATCAACTCTTGTTAGTCCTGTCCATCCCTCTCCCGACCCCGCTCCTGAATAGTGTATGTTTGGGACTGACTGTCTGCCCTATGGTTATGGGGATCGGGTATATTTTGGCTTGTAGAGAATAATTTTCGTTGAGCTGGAGCTGACTGAGCCTTCGCTGGGTCCGTAACGTGGTTGTTAGGCCCGAGTCTATCCTTGACTGACCCTCGGACCTGAACCGCTGAATTGACCAAAGATCTCTCCTGGTCAGAAATTTCTTTCCTTTACTCCCCATCCGATTAACTTAAAACGAACTACTGATTGCAAAGTAGCACTAAAACTGCCCTCATTCTAGCGCCAATATTAACGCCAAGATCTGATCGCTCGCCGAATCACCAGACAACGAATGAAAAACCTACACAGGGAATAAATAATCACACTTAGAAGCTTGATGATCGGGGTCTCCGGGGGATAGCTCCGATATGAGAATAAGTACAGGTCTGAAACATCAATAATGGAGGTATTTGACTACTTTAGTGCTCAAAGTAAATTATACCTGAAACCTGAATTATAACCGTGTATTTATAGCTTGATCATACCTCCCCGATTGGACTAGGAGTCCTATGTAAAAATAACTGCAAACACTCCCAACTTAATAGAATCTTTCCTCCTTGATAATAGGAAGTCAAATAGAATAAAGGTACTACAAGTCAATCGAGACTGTAATCATTCTAGAATGTCAAGCCTCCTGATTGAAATATTCTGCCATGTGGCGTGGTCCACTGAATCCTCCGAACCCACGGAATCATGCCCCAACAAGTTTAATTATATACTTTTGGACAATGGCATATTTCTGTCTGGCGGATAGAAAGATTAAAGAATAAGGTGGAATGTCCATCTTCTACTTGCATAAGAAAGCAAACTGCTTATTTTGACCTCTTAAAAATGTGTAAAAGTAAACATTAGCAAGTCTTCCTCACCAAACTGATGGCCTGATTCTATTCAACTTCTATTATGGCAATATCTTTGATATTTATATTATGAATCTGTTTTGCTTCACTGGGTTTGCGTTTCATTATTTTGTTCATATAATATTGCAGACATTATTTGATAGCTTTGAGGCATATGTTACATTTGTTACTTCAAACCTTGTTCTGCCTACTATGGTAATGTTAGTAGTAGAATGAGTGTAAGCATTATTATTATTATACTTTCTAATTACTAATTCTTAATCTCTTAAAACTAGTGTATGGATCTTTCTTTTAATAATATTAGTATGAAACTTTGATTTATTTATTTTTAATTTTTTTATACCATCCGTTTAAATAGACATTGAATTCTCTTGATTCATATGTAATCCTTTTTAGGCAATCAAAAGATTTGCAAATTTCTTGTGTTGTATATGTGCATATTCTTACCTACTTGTTATTTGTTCATTTTAAATAATAGATTACTACTGAAGAAGAAGTGATGAAGATTTGTATGATGATAATAATTTATCATTTTAAATTGCAACAATTATATACATGGTCTTAATTTTTTGGTTGGCGAATATAAACGAAAGCTAAACAGTCGAAAACATGGAAAAAGCCTAGTAAGGCAATATGTGCATCAAGAAAAAGAGCAAGAGAAGAGCTACTTCATGAAATAATGACAAATAACGACGTTAGAGATATTATTCGTATGAAACCCCATGCCTTTATAAAGTTGTGCAATATATTACATAATGAGGGTGGGTTACGTAGTACTTAACAGGTGTTAGTTGAAGAACAAGTTGCTAAGTTTCTTCACATAATGTCATGTAATGTGAGAAACCGTACGATTTGCTTCTTTTTTCGCCGGTCTAAGGAAACAACTAGTCGTCATTTCCACATGGTCTTAAGAGCACTAATATCTTTAGAAAGTAAATTCCTTAAATAACCAACTGGATCAAAAGTTTACCCTAAAGTACTTAATAATCCAAGATTTTGTCCATATTTCAAGGTAAAATAAAATTGATTGTATTTCTAAGCATTTTTAAGATGTTAAAATACCAATATATATGACTATTTCAGAATTTTTTAGAGGCAATTGATGGAACACATATTAGGGTGAGAGTGTCTCGAGAGGATGCAGCGAGGTATCGGGGTAAAAAGATGCATCCAACACAAAATGTAATGGTCGTGTGTACCTTTGATTTGAAGTTCATATATCTATTACCTGGTTCGGAAGGAACTGCAATTGACTCTAGGATAATCAAGAATGCACTAACAAGAGAGGATAAATTGAAAATTCCACATGGTAATCATTTTAATAATTAAGAACATTTTTATCATTCACACATTATTTAATAATTATACTCATTCTTTATAGGAAAATACTATCCTGTTGATGCGGGATTTTCACATACTATTGGACTAATGACTCCTTATATCATCCATTCATTCATCCATTTTTTCTTCAATTTATATCATCCATCCATTTTTTCTTTAATCTATATCATCCATCCATTTATTCTTTAATCTATATCATCCATCCATTTTTCAAAAAGATAAATCCATTATAAAAATTAAATCCATTATCAAAAAGATAACTCCATTATTAAAAAGAAGAATCCATTATCAAAAAGATAAATCTATTATCAAAAATTATTATTATTAATATATCCATTTTCTATATTGTTGTATTAATGTATTATTATCACAGATATTATAGAGTAGCAATTTTGGCAACCAGATCAGTCCCAGGAAAGAGGTCTTCCGTATAAATGGCGCGCAATTAAATAACCCTTTCCTTGACAGAACTTCTAGGCATTGTCAATAATACTAACTAATCTAATCACATCATTTTAAATAATATGAGTTACTGTGTTATGACAATTATTGATGAAATACTGTGCAGTTGTTACTGTGACAATTATTAAGTCAATAATATAAAATACTATGCAATTATCATTGTAGCAATTATTGAACTACTAATATAAAATACTATACAGTAACTACTGTAATAATTTTTGGTAAAATATTGTTCATGTTATAAATGTATGAGAACCCAAAAAAATTTGGAGGCCTCAGTAGTGTTCTTCATCGACACAACTCAGCTTACCCCCAAATAAATCCAGGACGTGAGACCACTTGAGCATAGAGGAGCTTATCAGGACTCGAACCCACGTTTATGGGGACTTATGTCCGGCTACCCACCACTAAGCCACCACGCCAAACGATGATAAAATATAACAACATAAATATATAAACATTTATATTACTAGTATATCCCTTTAGTCAGAAGGTATGTAATTGTCGTCGTACTTTACCGAATATAATATTCTCCGACAGAACGAATATTTTTTGACCAAATAAATATTACTCGACAGAACGAATATTTTTCGACATACCTTTTTATAATATAATTTGCACATCTCACCCGTAACTTTATTATTTTATCAATTTAATACCTTACCGTTTAGAATAATAATTATAAGAAAATTAAATTCTCTTTATTAAAAATTCGGGGTCTTACAATCTCCCCTCCTTATGAAATTTTATCCCCGAAATTTATATACGTATCTGGTATTCCGAAGAGATATATAAGGATACTTAGTCTTTATTTCAGATTCTAGCTTTTATGTCATTTCCTCAATATTATAATTTCTCCATTGCTCATCTTCTGGTTTTCAAATACCATTCTTAAATGCGGCTACAAAACAAAAGGTTAGTTAAAGAAATTTACATCTCACATCGTGTCTCTACGGCAAGACCAACTAATTAAATAGCGAAGTTTAGCTTAGGTAGGACACACTAGCGAAGGATTTTACTCGTCTCTCCTCTCCTAGTTCAAATCCCCGATCTCCGCCAAAGATCATATTCCTAAGCTCTGATACCAACTGTGACGCCCCCAAAATCGGGTCCATATAACCCAATTTTGAGTCGCTAAAATACATACTACAAATACAAATTTTCTCACCAAAATCAATTGTTAAAAATGCCGAATAACACTCTACATAAAGGTACAGTCAATAACTGTTTTAGGAATCAAAACCTTTGGGAAATGATCGAGAAAACCTTCGTACATTGGAGGTCATGCCTCTAAGTTATAATAAATATCATAGGACTTGAAAATTAGCCTTGGTTGACCTATGAGACCCCAAAGAAAAACGAGAAGATTACTATTCTATTTATTCCAATGGTGGGTATCTTCTTGCCATATAATTATTTTCATTGAGTGAAACTTATGATTATTATCCAACTATACTCCAAGATTATATAGATAGTGCTCATAGATATAGTCAGCAAGTGGATGCGCATAATCATATCTTATGGAAACAGGATTTTGTATGTGGTTGGACATCTTGTATGATAGGTACTTGTGACGCTCCCAAATTCAAGTTCACACCACCCTATTTGGTTAACCAAAATCAATTAGTAAAATGTCGTATAATATATGACACACACTTTAAGTTCTTAGTACAATTTATAACTTGATTAGGACAACTCCTAACTCGGACCATCATTCCATTCCCCGGCTAGTCCCAGTTACACTCTCATTTTCTAAGAAGAACAATGGAACACAACTGAAAAGGGTGAGCTCAAATAGCCCAGTAAAGAATATCATGACTAAGATAATAAAGAATAAATTATCTTTAGTCTTCAACAAGGATAAATCTGATAGAATATAATAGACAACAAGTTTTAGATCAATAACTGCAGCGGAAATAACAATCAATTAAGAGATAAAGTAAATCTTAATGTCCACAATCTTCTCCAATTTTAAAGTTCACCATCAATATTATACCCCTGTAACACCAATCAACAGTTCCGGCAAATCAATAGTTTATCTTTGCACTACGGGCCAAAGATATTCATTTGTAACACCAATGGTGATCACACCAATCAACAATCCATCTTTACACTACGGGCCAAAGATATTCAACTGTAACACCAATGGTCATGCCAATCAACAGTACATCTTTGCACTACGGGCCAAAGATATTTAACTGTAACACCAATGGTTATAATCATACCAGTCTTCAGCCTTTGGTCATAATCATACCAGTTAACACCTCTCTTTGCACTCAGGCCAAAGAGAAAATTCACCACAATGATTATAACAATGATATAATGAATGGACATATTAATCATAATAATAAAATAAAGAATAAACATTAGAGATTTGTAATTTAATTCTACCCAGAGTCCACTAATATCCAAATTGTCAACACGATATCCAGAAAATCGAGTTGAGTTCTTGATTGAATATAAAATTCAAGAAAATATATGATTCACATTTCTAAAATCATAATTAAAATTTAATAGTAAGATTCAGGTAAAAATATTAGATGAAGTACAAACTATTAAAGATATTTTAATCATTTTCAGGAATTTTCACCATTTAATGATAAGACTGGAAACGACTAATAACATCTTACCATAAATTGAGGAGTATGAAAGAAAATGATATCCCTTACGAGTATGAAAGAAATGATATTCCATACGAGTATGAAAGAAAATAATATCACTTACGAGTATCAAAGAATGATCACCCCTTACCTCAATATTGTGAAATACAGAATTAATAGCCGAATAATTCCCTCCTTGTTTGTCTTTGCAGCAGTAAAGAATCTGACTTTTGGTTCTTCTAGAGTTTTTAAAATCTCTTTATGTGTCAAAAATTGTAGCTCTCGAAAAGATACATGAAATAGACTCAAGAATCTCTTCATTCAAAGTTAATATGACTAAGTATGAATTTTCAAAGCTAGAGCTGAAAATAGTGACGAAAATCAGGATAGGTTACGGTTTTTAGCATTTTAAGACACAAAGATGACATCAGATGACTCTCTTTCCTTCTTCAAAGTTGTAGAAGACGAAAAACTAATGAAAACAGACTTTGGAATCACTCAATTCCAATAAAGGATGAATTTACTACGATTTTTCTAAAGTGTTATTGTACATAAGAAAATTCCACTCAGGAATTCAAAGAAGAATGCAACAAAGACTTAGCTTAGAATAACTTGGAATACAAATGTAGTACTCTAGATGATATTTACTAATACTTGAGGTAGCCTAGCATACTTAGAGAGAAACCTATAATAAAAAAAATTTTAGAGAGTGAAAAAAAATGTAAGTAAACAAGTTGTGCATTTTCTTATTGTTAAGCCTTCCTATTTATAGACAAAATCCACCAATATCTACCACACATCAATTATCACATTTTTTCTATATCATCCATCCATTTTTTCTTCGATCTATATCATCCATCCATTTTTTCTTCAATTTATATCAGCCATCCATTTTTTCTTTAATCTATATCATCCATCCATTTTTCAAAAAGATAAATCCATTATAAAAAATAAATCCATTATCAAAAAGATAACTCCATTATTAAAAAGAAGAATCCAATATCAAAAAGATAAATCTATTATCAAAAATTAATATTATTAATATATCCATTTTTTGTATTATTGTATTAATGTGTTATTATCACAGATATTATAGAGTAGCAATTCTGGTAACCAGATCATTCCCAGGAAAGAGGTCTTCCATATAAATGTCGCGCAATTAAATAACTCTTTCCTTGACAGAACTTCTAGGCATTGTCAATAATGCTAACTAATCTAATCATATCATTTCAAATAATATGAGTTGTTGTGCCGTGACAATTATTGATGAAATATTGTGCAGTTGTTACTGTGACAATTATTAAGTGAATAATGTAAAATACTATGTAATTAGCATTGTAGCAATTATTGACCCAATAATATAAAATACTATACAGTAACTACTGTAATAATTTTTGGTAAAATATTGTTCTTGTTATAAATGTATGAGAACCCAAAAAAATTTGGAGGCCTCAGTGGTGTTCTTCATCGGCACAACTCAGCTTACCCCCGAAAAAATTCAGGACGTGAGACCACTTGAGCATAGAGGAGCTTATCAGGACTCGAACCCACGTTTATGGGGACTTATGTCCGGCTTCCCACCACTAAGCCACCACCCCAAGCGATGATAAAATACAATAACATAAATATATAAACATTTATATTACTAGCATATCCCTTTAGTTAGAAGGTATGCAATTGTCGTCGTACTTTACCGAATATAATATTCTCCGACAGAACGAATATTTTTTGACAAAAGAAATATTACCCGATAGAACGAATATTTTCCGACATACCTTTTTATAATATGATTTGCACATCTCACCCGTAACTTTATTATTTTATCAATTTAATAACTTACTGTTTAGAATAATAATTATAAAAAAATTAAATTTTTTTATTAAAAATTTGGGGTCTTACATATATCGCAATATTATTTGCAATGGAATGTGATTTGAGAGGTTCATGAAAAATTACTAATTACTTTACAAATCTTATTCATATAGAAAATGAGTTAGGTTGCAGATTCCAGTATTGATCCTAAAAAGGAGAATTTGCACTGGAAACCCAATATGGATTTATTGTTTATTGAGGAAATATTTTACCAAACAAGGCAAGGTAATAGGCATGATGGGACATTCACAACTGTTGCTTATAAGAATATATTGGATAATTTATATGAGAAGCTTCAGTTATCAAATCTACAAGCAAAGCATCTGAAGAATCGTATTAAAAAGCTCAAATCCAATTTTTTCGAATGATACGACTTGTTTCGTGGTTAATCTAATAGTGGTTTTAACTAAAATGTTGTGTCAAGAGTATGGACTGTGAAACCCGAATGTTGGAAAGATTTGATATAGGTAAATCTAAATCAGTTGTTGTCTTTCTAAACAAAATAGCTACAATTAATGTTTTATTGTAAAGTTAAATAATGATAATTGATATACATCAAACATTAT
Source organism: Aralia elata (assembly GCA_034770075.1). Classification (NCBI taxonomy): domain Eukaryota; kingdom Viridiplantae; phylum Streptophyta; class Magnoliopsida; order Apiales; family Araliaceae; genus Aralia; species Aralia elata. Next base: position 49,663,437 of record CM068379.1, read on the forward strand.
TTACTTCTAAAGCTTTTAGCAGTTATAGAGGATTTTGGTTATTCTGTTTTGGTTGAATATATATTTTTCGAATCTGGCAAAACCAAAGGCATCAAAATAGAGGACAAAACCTATCAACCACTATGACAAATTGGAAGAGCTTTTGGCCAAGGATAGGGCAACAGGAGATGGAGTTGAAACTGCAAAGGAGAAACTTAAAAGATGGGCTAACTTGTCTGAGAAAGAAATGGATATAAATGATATTGACAAAATAGTATCTCATAATGAAGTTTCATTGGAGAACTTTGAGGATTTGGATGGAGCTGAGGAGTTTTCCCTAACATCGACAACTCAAGCACAATTTTAAACTGGAGCTGCTTCAAAGGCAAAGAAGAGGAAGGTTGTTAGGAGCCAAGATGATGATTTCAATAGCTTGTTTAGTCGTGTAGTGGAGGTAATCAATGTTGGGAATGAAAATCTCATGAATGCCTTAAAAAGTTCTCAATTACGTGTTTACACTTCGGATGAAATTTATAAGGAGTTGATTTTATTGGAGCTTGAGGAGCCGTTTCTTGAAGAAGCTTACAACTGGCTTCTAGAGAATGATAAGATGGTGAGAAAATTCTTCGGTTATCCACAAAAAAAGCGGAAGATGGTTTTAGAAAAAATGATGAACATCTCTAAAAGTTGAAGCTTCATTCCAACTAACTTGAAATTATTTCTTTGAGGAGTAAATAGACATGTAGTTTCTTTGCCTTATGTTTTTTTAATGTCTCTATTTCCTTTTAAACTTGATTGGTGGAGTTTTCATTTTAGACAATTGCCTATGGGTATACTTTATTGATTGTTAATAGTTCCTTTTAACAATGATAAACTTAAGTTGTTGAATATGATTTTGGTCCAAGCTTAATTGTTTTATTTAATTTCATCTATATCTTTTGAAAAACAAACTTTATACTTGTTTATTTCTTGGGGTGTAACTATTAAAGTTATTATTGATTGTTAATGTGTGTATGTATGCGCGCATGTAACAAAGCAAGAAAAAGACTAAGCAAAATAATTCTAATAGATACGAATTATTAAATCATACTCCCTCCGTCTCTTATCATTTGTCTTTTTAGAAGTGGACACCGATATTAAGAAAAACAATTAATACTATGCTTTTTAGCTAAAAATAACTTTAAATATCAATATTGTCCTTGCATTGGAATAAAAAAGTGTTACTTATTGAATAGAAAGTAGTAAGAGAACCAAAGTTATCTTTAATACTTAGGTTAATATTGGAAACTAAGCAATTAATGCTTAATTGAAATTCTCAAACTACAAATTTTAAGAGACAAAAACGCTTCTGTAAAACGACATTTAAAAAGGGACGGATGGAGTATCATTTTTTATATTTATATATGTAAGGGTAATATAGTAATAATGTAGTTTAAAAATAAGAATCATTTTCCTTCCCTTCTCTACTTCTAAACTCACAAACAAAGAAAAATTTAATTAAAATCTCATCTCTTTCTTTCATTTCTAAAATTCACAAACATGACAAAGAAAAACTATAATCCTCTCTCATTCCTTCCCATCTCATCCCTTCTTATACTTTTCATTCTCATCCCATCCCTCTAAACTCACAAACAAACTCTTAAAGTTCGTAAAATATGGTAGTTTTAGGATTGTTTTGTGGCTGCCATATTACTCGGAACCAGTAACTTAGGTTTTTCTTTTTTAAAAAATAAAATAAAAAAATCTTACTGAAGGTTTTGAGAATATTTCGAGATTTCAGAACTATGAAAATTGCAGAACTATAGATCAAGGGCTTCTTCAAAACGGTGGTGGGTATCAGAGTGCACCTGTGGATAAGTGGAACTTTATGGGGCCTCGGATAAACAGATTCGATGAAGATAATACTGAAGATGCAAATAGTCACAAAGTTGCTTTTTACTAGAAGGCTGATCAACTGGATAAGCGAAATGAAATCTAGTACGAGGACCGCTTCTTATGGTAAAATGCATAAGATATATAGTTCTTGTACCACGATTCAGAACCATAGTACCTGTCACAGGGTCTACAAACTGATACTAATTTTTCGCATCAAATGTTCTGCCTGCGATGCACTAGTTCGCCCCAACCAGTCAGCAAAGTTCACACACAAGCACTCACACCTGTATGTTAGTCACAGTCTATATAAACAAGCCACAAAACAAAGCCACGCACAATTTACAGGACAAGGTCTCAACCCTTTATTGCTTCTCTCAATAACAAGGAATACAATTTGGCCAAGGCTTACAAGACTACACTTGATCAGTGATCTCTGCAAATGCAAGCCCCAGTAGTACATATATAATGTATACAAAACTAGGCTGCAGTTGACATCCCCAACTGCTTAGAATTTTCAACCAATAGGAATCCAGCATTCAAATGGTAACTGCTTAGTAACTGCCCACTAGCAAAACTGTCTGCAGATGTGCACCACCCATATTCTGCAATTTAAATCTAAATCATGTCAGTCATGTGAGTGGAGGGTTGCTGAGTCAGCAACCGCCCATAACTGCTCATCAGATGGGTCCTTGCTCCAGTCAACCTGCCCTCCAACGACCCCACAAAGTTAGCCTATATTTTTGTTACCTCAGCCCACGAACTTGCCCAACATGTGCCACAATGCTTTATCCATTCAGCCCACACGAAAATCCAACTAGGCCACGCATTTGCCCAAGGTGCTGCCTAATCAACTGTGCATGCCCAACCCAACTCTGACTGTCTTCACAAACATCAGCCTTGCATGCTGGGCACCAGCCCATACCATGCACTGACATGCTAGGCCCAAGCCTATGTCATGCCCACGTTCAACAACGTTCTTGCCCGATGTAATATTCCGGACCCTAATAAGATTTGTATATGTAAATTATGTGTTTAATAAATGAATTTTCATGATCTGACTTGGTATTATGTGGTTGTGTATTTTATTCAACAATTAGGTGTGTCGTACTTAATCGGACAAAATGATTTGTCGTGCTTCCGGCGAATTCACTGAGAAGCGTCTCGGCAAATTATTTTTGTAAGCTGTTGTGTCGTGCTTCGAAATGAAGAAGTGATTTGTCGTGCTTTGGAGTTAATATAATATTATATTAACTGATAAAAATCTAAAATCAGTTAACTAGGGTTTAAAATGTTAAACTAAATTAGAAACCCTAATTTGAAAATCCTAATTGGTAATAATTGTCCGAATTGATCAATTAAAACCCTAATTGCAATACTAGAATCTTAATTGATATAATTAGATTCTAAATAATGAAGCATAATATTAATTATGAATCATTAAGGTTAAATTAAACCCTAAACGAAAAATTAAAACCCTAATTGTAAAATTAAAAACCCTAAACCCTAATTTGAAACCCTAAAACCCTAATTTGATTCAATAACACTAAATTATGAAATGATAAACCTTAATTATGATATATTATCTTAATTAAAGTATTACTAAACATGATTAAACACCCTAATCATGATTAAACAAAAATCTAGGTTTAATTAGTAAGTAAATAAATTAAAAATCAAAATTTAAACCAATCAAAATATAAGAACACAAATCAGATATTTTCATATCTCCAGCACAAGTAGGACATTTAGAACAGATAGGAGTAGCACAAGTAACAAGGCTAGGATATTTTAGAAGGGCAAAATGGGAAAAAGGGCTTAAGAAACCCTAATTTGAAGTTCCTATAAATAGAACATCATTCTGATCATTAGGCCACGAAAATTTTGAAGCTTAAACACTTAATAATCATACCATAGTAAGCCTTTGCAGTAGCAACATCAGATCAGAAAAAAAGAAATCAAAAATTCAACTAGAAAGGTATGAAATTCATTTTTGATGCTAGATCTTTAAGTTGTTAGTAATTTTATGTTTTAGGTGTTTAGATATGTGTTATAATATGTTAATAAGTGATCTGGGTTGATAAAACAAGAATCCATAATATTTAAATAATCGAAAATGATGAAAAATCAAAATTGTCTAGAGTAGCCAAAACTGTCTGACAGGCAACTTTGTCAGGCGGTTTGATCGGCTTAAATTATGTGTTTGATCTGTTTTAATGTATGTATGTGTAGCCTGATATGGGGTCTATAATATCCAACTTGAATTGTAGTAAAAGAATGTCTAGAACTGAAGTTATGATTGGTCAAAAGTCCTTTGACCGTTCGGATTTGCAAATTTCTGGGCAACCCAGAAATCTTTGAAAAACTCTGATAAGCTTTGTCAGAAGTTCATGCTGCCCAGATTTGGTCTAAATGAGATGTTTTGTGTAGTTTCTTTGCTTAGACTTGTTGTATGCTGCATAGATAACAATCTCATAACATTAAAACACATGAACAATAATTAAGCCAGCCAGAAATCATGGTCAAAGTGCCTTGACCGAACGTGACTTATGAATTTCTGGGTTACCCAGAAATTCTCAAGAACAGTTGGTCCCTGCTAGTTTGACCAAATTTAAATGGCATCAAATGATGTTGTTTGATCTCAAACAAAACATGTCGTTACTCTCTACCATGTAGACTGTAACGAGCAACAAAAATCAAACACAAATCATAACCCAGTTGAAATTAATTTGAGCTCAATGTAGGCTGTCCAGCGTTGACCAGGTGTTCTTCATGAAGAACACCTTTAGCGACAAAATTCATAGCCAAACCCAGATAACTATGCACACATGCAGACCATCGCTAAAGCCCTTTAGCGACGGATTTTTAATAAAAATAAAATAAAAATTAATTAAATAAATTATAAAATAATAAATAATTATTAAATAATTATTAATAATTAATAATTATATTCAAAAATTCATTTTTAATTATAAAAAATTATTTTTAATATTTTTATATATTTTTGAATTATTATTTAATTTAATTAAATAATAATAATAATTATAATAAATCATTTAATAATTACATTAATTATTTAAAAATAATATTAAATCATTTAATAATTATATTAATTATTTAAAAATAATATTAAGGTAAATAAAATTATTATATATAATAATTAAATAAAATATTAAATATTCAAATATTATTAATAATAAATAAATCATTTAAATAATATATTAAGTAATTAAAAATTTCTTAAATAATAATTAAATTATTTAAATATTAAATTAGGTTTTAAAAATTATTATAAGTAATAATTAAATTATTATAATGTTAAAATAAATTCTAAAAATATTACTAATGATAAAATAAATTATTTAAATAATATTCTATCTTTCTAAAAATATTATAAATGATAAATAAATTATTTAAATAATATTTTAAATATTTAAAAATGTTCTAAATGACAAATAAATTATTTAAATAACATATTAAATGTTTTAAAATTATTCTAAATGATAATTAAATCATTTAAAAATATTTCTAAACTTGTAAAATTATTTTAAAATACTTCCAAGCTTTTGAAACTTATTTAAAAATAATACCAAGCTTCTAAAAATGTTGTAAATAATAAATAAATTATTTATACTAATAATTAAGCTTCCAAATAAAGTTTTATCGAACAACCTATGTGTTTAATTGATTAATGACGCGATCGAGACACCGAATCGACGTCGAACCTTCGTGTAACTTGTCTAGTTTAATTAGATAAGTATTATTATAGATTCTAATGTTTATTATTGATATGAATAGACATAAATAGACTACCCAACGTTGATAAACAGCGTAAACTTAACGTGTTATGCACAGGCAAGTGTCCTAACTTTTCTCAATTTATATTAAGCAATTCATCTATGTCTTGCTATCAATTATTGTGAAGTTATTGCTACTTGTTCAGCATAACTTAAGAAATGAATCATTTATTGACTGTTTGAGCTTAAATTTGTTGTGTCAAACCAAATTGTTTTGGTACGACATCTATACTGAGTAAAAGGGACACCGTGGATGGAAGGTGGTCCGACAAACCTTCGAATAAGGTTTAAATTGGTAATTAAATGAATTAACCAATATTGGCAATTAACTTAAATTGACCAACAATATGGTAGGATGATATGCATACTCCTAGGATATTGGTGAAGCTGATCACCTACCAGATATCTGAATTCAAAGAGGTTCTAAGTCATTGAAGATTGACAGGACAAATTGAAATATATGGTTCCGGTACAGAACCCTCAGTTATATACATCATCTGACATCTTTCAAATCAAACACACTGTGTTTACATTTTTACATGAACTTGCTGAGCATTTGTAGCTCATTCTTGCGCATATCTTCTTTTGAAGTTGTAAATGGTAATCCCGGCACATCTAGGGTCGATAAAGGGAAAGGACTTATTAAATAGTTTCATTACTATTTTGAATACTCTAAGTCTTTTAAAGGCTTTTGTTGTAATAACTTAATATCGAGAATGATGTAACCACACCAAATGATATGTAAGATATTATGATCCTTTATTTCACCAAATGCGTTATACTCTGATCTTTACTTTCTTTAGCATAGTTGTACTAAGAAAATACAGTATCTATATGAACTATACATCTGAATGAGGGTATTTGAATGATATTGAGAGTTCTATAAGCTCTGGGGTTACACTTAATGAGCGCCGGTAAGGTGCCATCTTTACCGGAATGCGCCCCTCAGTTCTAGGGACAATCTTATCATTGATACTGCAAATGTCATATAGATAGGAACTATTGATATGAAAGAGATATCCACAAGATATGAATCTATACATCCAAGTGAGGGTATCCAAACACGGATAACGTTCTGACGAGAACTATTATCTGTTATAGGATACTGTGAATCTTGGATAGATAGAAGTCATATTTTATTGAATATTTATAGTTGTATAGTTTCACGTGAGTACCAGATCTGCTATAATGGAGTGTAGAGATTTGGGGGCGTCACAGGATGGTATCAGAGCTGTAGATTATAGCTCTAAGGTAGTTAGGAAATACCTTAGGATATAATCTTTGAGTCCGTAAAATACTTAATACACATAAGATAACCTTAAAAGCCTTATATTTTTGTGTAAACATGCTTCATCATAATACTAAACAAGTAAAATTCTTTTGTAGGATAGCAGACCCAGATTGGGAAGATAGTTCAGGGGAGATAGGTTCACAGGTGATAGAGCTTGAGCAGGGCAGTGATCTTGAAGGACAAGAAGTTCAATATAACTTGGAATTCCATGATGCGGAAGAGGCAGAACCTAATGAGGATACTGCAGAGGTTCATATTATAGAAGAAGGAGAGGATGAAGAAGAACCAATATGGAGGGATATATCAGAAGTTCGAAATCAATCTATAGAAGAGCTAGAAGAAGGAAACCCAGAGGAGGAAAACCTACTAGAACAAGCCCAGATGAAAATACATACCTTAAACAATAGGGTGACGTATGTGGAAGAAAGGTTGGAGAATGAAGGACGATTAAATATCCGACTTCAGACACTGTTGTCAAGAAAGGAAAGAGAACGATATCAAATCCAAGCAAGGCTTGATAGAACTAATAAAGAATTTCGTGAAACACTTGTAGATCTGGATAAGCGAGTAGAGGATTATCCCGTAGATAATGGAAAGACTGGATACGACATCAATAGGTGGGTGGTATCCTGTATGTTGTGTGATGAGTATCGTAAGATTAAGCTTTAGATAAACCTGGTCACCAAAGTGTGTATGTAAACCGTAGTATCTAAACTACTTTACCCAAGTTTTGCGAAACTGGTTTGGGAATTCTAGTAGTACTTATATAAACTACTAGCCGAATATGTAAACCTTCTGTATGAATATATAAATTATGTTTTAACAATATGTGCATTACATACTTGTAATTATACTAGTTTTCCTACTTATATAGCCTAACGCTGCCTTGAAGAAGACCATATACATTAGTAGTAGAGGCAAAAATAGAGAAGTAAACCCAACTAACAGTTAATAGATTCAGATATACCTTTTAATCGTAAAAACTATAAATCGAGAGATAATTTCCGTTAAAACCATACATAGAAATTGTAACGTAGAGACTAAGGAACACAAATTTCTTGTGAACCTTATTCCTATACCGTTAGGAGAATTCGATATAATCTTAGGCATAGATTGGTTGGTTAATCATAATGCAATGATTGACTGCTATCGAAAGCGTGTAAACCTATTGACTGTGTCGAAGTCAAAGGTAGTGTTCAACGGTGGTTGTTCACCTAAACGATGTCGATGTCTGACGGTAAGACAAGTAGAGAGATTACTTAGGAATGGTTATACAGATTATTTGGAATATATAATAGATACTCGAAAGGAAGGAGTAAGATTGAATCAAACACCTATAGTTAGGGAATTTCAAGATATATTTCCGATGACTTACCAGGTCTACCTCCGGATAGAGAGATCGAGTTTGTTATCGATCTTGCACCTGGTACGGCGCCAGTCTCAAAGGCACCGTACAAGATGTCACCAGTAGAGTTGAAGGAGTTACTTGTACAGTTACAAGAACTCTTAGACAAAACGTACATATAACCTAGCGTTTCACCTTGGGGAGCATCGGTGTTGTTTGTAAAGAAGAAGGATGGAACGTTGAGGTCATTTGATTGACAAGAACGGAATCGCGGTAGATCCAGCGAAGATAGAGACGGTTGTGAATTGGGAACAACTAACAACTCCAACATAAGTACAAAGTTTTCTCGATTTAGCAGGGTACGATTGGCGTTTTATACAAGATTTTTCAAAAATAGTGACCCCGCTTACCAATCTAACTCGAAAGATGGTAAAGTATGTCTGGATAGATAAATGTGAAGAAAGTTTTCGAGAGTTGAAGAAACGATTGAGCATGGCACCAATACTGTCTTTACCAGATGATACAGGAGGCCTTGTAGTTTATAGTGATGCATCACATAAGGGATTAGGTTATATGTTGATGTAACATGGGAAGGTGATTGTGTTTGCATCATGACAACTCAAGGATTATGAGAAGAGGTATCCTATGCATGATCTTGAGTTAGCCGCGGTAGTATTTGCCTTGAAAATTTGGAGGCATTACTTGTATGGGGAGAAGTGTGAGATATACACAGATCATAAAAGTCTGAAGTATATTTTCGCACAGAAAGAGTTAAACATGAGGAAGAGGAGATGGATAGAGTTGATAAAGGATTTTGACTATGAAATCTTATATCACCTAGGGAAAGCCAACGTCGTAGTAGACGCGTTAAGTAGAAAGAATCAAGAGAAGTTACATGTAATAACCAATAACGAGGTACTGATAAAAGAGTTTGACAAGCTTGAGATCAAGATGAGAGTTCCAGTTAACTCTATCCAGAAGTTATTCGTTATAGAGAATAGTTCGACTTTATTGGATAGAGTCAGAGAACTATAGGAGACAAATAAAGAATGTCGAAAGTGTAAAACCGAAATAACTCATAAAAAGAATGACAAATTTAGAGTGGACAACGATGGAGTAATGAGGTACGAAGATAGAATTTGGGTACCCTCATTACAAGAATTAAAAAGATGAAATACTGAATGAAGCCCATAGTTCTAAGTTTTTCGTGCATCCAGGTAGTACAAAAATATATAAAGATTTAGGCCGGCGTTTTTGGTGGTCTAACATGAAAAGAAAAATAGCAGAGTGGGTAAAGTAAATGTTTAACGTGTCAAAGGGTTAAAGCTGACCACCAGAAGCCGAGTGGATTACTATAACTCTTAGAAATTCCTTAGTGGAAATGGGAACATATTACCATGAACTTCGTAGTAGGTCTTCCAAATACACCGAAAGGTCACAATGCCATTTGCGTAATTGTAGATCGTCTTACCAAGTTAGCTCATTTTTTACCCATAAAAGTTAACTTCAGTCTTGACCAGTTAGCCAAACTTTAAATCAATGAAGTTATTTCTAGACATCGAGTCCCTGTTTCTATAGTATCAGACCGAAATCCCTGATTTACTCCGAACTTTTGGACAAGTCTCCAGAAACACTAAGGAACCCAGTTGAGATTAAGCACAATTTATCACCACAAACAAACGGTCAGAGTGAGAGGACGATTCAAACACTAGAGGACATGTTGCAAACTTGCAACATGGACTTCAAGGAAAAGTTGGGAAGATCAGTTACCTTTAGTAGAATTTGCCTACAATAATAGTTATCATGCAAGCATAGGAATGCCACCATTTGTAGCTTTGTACGGAAGGAAATGTGATGAGTGAGTTTTATACTTGCGAATCAGTTATCTTTTACCTTAATTCTTGGTTGTTTAAGAGTATTTCTAGTTCATTTATATTCATTTTATGTTATTTTGCATGTGGCAGCAACGGAAGGGCAAAACATGGAATTTCAGCACAAAATGGCAAGTTTGGGAGCACTGTGAAGCCCAGCGCCGCCGGCGCTGGGGAAGTTCATTCTCAGAGCCGCCGGCGCTCGTTCGTGGATTGCTATTGGGCTTTGTTACAGATGCAGTTTATGGTGCTAGGCTGATGGGCCGAGGAGAGTCTGATGGAAGCAACTTGTGTAGGGTTTTATGAGAGGAGAGCATGACTAATTAGGATATAGCTTTACTTGGTATTATTGTGTGAAATTGGAGCATTAGTTTTTTAACTGACAGAAGTTTATCTTGGTACGATTGTGGAATTGAATTAAGTTTTGAGACTTGCTTTTGGAACAGCGATTAATCAGATTTGCATTTCCCTTTCTCCTTAATCTCGTTGGTTTCATATTAGTATCTCAATGCTTGTATTAATTCCCATAATGGTTATTGTTTCAGAGATGAACTAATCACCATTATGGGATTCTAATGAAGCTTACTGTAAAGTTCTAATTAAAATACCTCTTTGTTTTACTTGAGTGATTATGGATGGGTTGCCTAGCATGGTTGTATTTATTGCTTAGATGATTGATCACCATCTACCTTAAAACTTGTATGGAATTGACAGATGAAGTGCGAGTTTAGAATTGGCCATGTTAGCATATGTTCAGGAAATCTGCATGTGATAGGTTTTGTGATTCGTAAATTGGATAGACATATACCAGTTTACCATGTGTAGTTAATTGAGAGATCTCACGCTTAAATTTATATCACTTGTAATTTACATAGAAATATAGTAAATTAGGTGATGTTGATGTTTGCATGATTTCTATCGATGGTGTGGAAATTATGTGATATGGACATAGTATATTGAACGATTGCTATGTTTCACTGTAAAGCTCTCAACTAGCAGCCCGAAATAATTAGTAAGTTTAACTAGAGGTGTTGCAATTTGAATGATACATTAAGTGACATTAGGATCCCATAGCTTTCCAACTTGAATTAAGTCACTTGATAATTAGTTATCTTTGGTTTATAATCATTTCGATTTTCAACTCACAACTTATTTGTTCGTTTAAGCAGACAGAACTAGCTATAAAGATTGTTGCATGATAGATTAGAGATAATTTCTTTTCTCCGTGGGAACGATACTAGACTTACTCTATATTACTTGTTGACCGTGTATGCTTACATGTATGTGTCTATTTTGTTAACACCAAAACAAGCCAACAAGTTTTTGGCGCCGTTGCCGGGGATTAGTTTTTATTTTTATTACTATCGTCATCAATTTAAGTTAAATTTGTCTGACTTGAACAATTCATATCTTATCTGATTTCTATTTTTGTTTTTGTTTTTGTTTCAGGAACCAGTATTATTTTTATGCACACACGATCATCCAACTCAGAGTTGATACCAGCTCAGGATAATATTAACGGGAGAGGTTGGAAGGCGAGAGTGCGTAGAAATTTACAAGCAGATTTAGAAGGTACTACATCCAATATGGCAGGCGAGGAGCAAAGAGAAGAGCGTAGAGTGCAGCATAGAGCCTTAAGGGATTATTCGATGCCGAACATTCATGGACTACAGTCAAGCATAGTCAGGCCAGCAATAGCAGCGAACGCCTTTGAAATAAAACCGGGTACCATTCAGATGGTGAAAAATTCGGTACAGTTTGGGGGTGCAGCTACAGAAGATCCTAATGAGCATCTCTTGAGCTTTATTGAAGTATGTGATACATTCAGGTATAACGAAGTGACGGAGGATGCTATTAGACTGAGACTATTTCCATTCTCCTTAAGTGATAAAGCGAGAAGTTGGCTCCATTCTTTACCTTCAGGGTCAATTACCACATGGGAGGAACTAGCACAGAAATTCTTAGCCAAGTTTTTCCCAATGGCTAGGACTGCGAAAATGAGGACAGAAATCTCTCAGTTCGAGCAACATCAGGGCGAATCGTTATATGAGGCTTGGGAGAGATACAAAGAGATGCTAAGGAAGTGTCCGCACCATGGTATGCTAGATTAGATGGTGCTCAACACATTTTATAGTGGATTGGGATGTCAATCAAGGTCGATTGTAGATGCAGCTGCAGGTGGTGCAATTTCGTCAAAGAGTTATGAAGAAGCCTATGACCTTATTGAGACGATGGCAGCGAATGATTTTCAAAATCCCACAGCTAGGATGCCACAACCCAGAGTTGCAGGTGTGTTGGAAGTAGATTCTATTACGGCATTGTCAACTCAAATGGCAGCGATGGCAAAGAAAATTGACGCTTTGGCTGAAAGCAAGGTTAAGCAAGTGGCGTTTGTGTGTGAGTTATGTGCGGGATCAGACCCAACAGAAGAATGTGCTATCAATACAAAGTCGGTTCAATACGTAAGCAACTATCAAAAGCCACATAATCAAGTTCAGAACTCCTACCATCCCAACAACAGAAACCATCCTAATTTCAGCTGGAGTAATCAGCAAAGTGCTCAACAACACCAACCACCACAACAACAATATCAAGCACACCAATCTCATCAACCGTTTGCACCAAGACCACCCTTTCCACCGGGATTCTCTCAACAACAGCATCACACTCCAGCTGCACCTCAGCAAGAAAAGAAATCAGAAATGGAGGAGATGATGATGAAGTACATGGCAAACACAGAGGTAATGATCAAAAGCCAAGCAGTGGCTATTAAGAATCTAGAAACTCAAATGGGGCAAATGGCGAGCATGCTTAGTAACAGGAACCAGGGTTCGTTGCCAAGTACTACAGAGACAAATCCAAGAAGAGAAGGGAAGGAACAATATCAGGCAATTACGTTGAGGTCTGGGAAACAGTGTACATAAAATCCACTAGGCGCGCCTACGTCGTCTCATATTGGGGAGGTCGCACAGCCGTGCGAGGAAGAGATTGTGTCTGATGAAAAAGAAAACAAGGAAGGTTCTGAGTTACAGCAGGAAAAGGACAACAAGGCAAGTTCAGTTGAGAAGCCCGTAAGTACAACACCACTAGTTCACCCTCGGGTTCCGTATCCTCAGAGATTGAATAAGCAGAGGGAAGATAAACAGTTCAGTAAGTTTTTGGAGGTATTTAAAAAGCTGCAAATTAATATACCTTTCGCGGAGGTATTGGAACAAATGCCGAGTTATGCAAAGTTCATGAAGGGTATATTGTCAAGGAAGAGGAGATTAGAAGAGTTTGAGATAGTGGCCTTGACAGAGGAATGCAGTGCAGTGCTTCAGCGCAAATTACCACCAAAGCTAAGGGATCCGGGCAGTTTTACAATACCATGCACGATCAGAAAGATGAACTTCAGTAAATGCCTGTGTGATCTTGGGGCGAGCATAAATTTGATGCCGTTTTCAGTATTTAACCAGTTGGGGTTGCCGGATCCAAAGCCGACAAACATTTCGCTGCAGCTAGCTGACAGATCCATCACGTATCCACGGGGAATAGTTGAAGATGTATTGATAAAAGTGGATAAATTCATCTTTCCGGCTAATTTCGTCATTTTGGATTATGAAGAAGATAAGAGTATACCAATCATTCTGGGGAGACCATTCTTAGCCACAGGAAGGACCTTAATTGACGTTCAGAAAGGGGAACTCACTATGCGTGTTCATGATCAGGAGGTTACCTTTAACGTTTTCAAGGCAATGAAGTTCCCAACGGATGAAGAGGAATACTTCAGAGTTGATTTGGTGGATCAGATTTTAAATGAGGAAGTTCCAAGTCTGGTAAAGTATGAACCATTGAGAAGTATTATTGCTGAAAATTCAGAATTGGAAGATGAAGAATTTGAAGAACTGGTGAAATTTCTGGATACTACTCCAAAGTTCCGAAAGTTCCAAACTCCTGTTGAGCCGTAGAAGAAAGCTGGAGAAACATCAGAAAAATTGAAGCCATCTCTTGAGACACCTCCAGAACTTGATTTAAAACCACTTCCGGATCATTTAAGGTACGCGTTTTTAAATAAAGATTCAAAGTTACCTGTAATTATTTCTTCTGCTCTAACATCTTTTCAGGAAGAAAAACTGCTACGAGTCCTTAGAGAGTACAAGTCGGCTATTGGATGGACTATAGCAGACATAAAAGGGATCAACCCTTCTTTTTGCATGCATAAGATCCTGTTAGAAGATGGTAGTAAGCCGTCAGTGGAGCAACAAAGAAGACTTAATCCGATAATGAAAGAAGTGGTAAAGAAAGAAGTTCTGAAATGGCTGGATGCAGGCATAATATACCCAATTTCAGATAGTGCATGGGTAAGTCCAGTGCAATGTGTACCGAAAAAGGGTGGTATGACTGTGGTGACAAATCAGAACAATGAGTTGATTCTAACACGAACAGTGACGGGGTGGAGAGTCTGTATGGATTACCGCAGGCTTAACAAAGCTACGAGGAAAGATCACTTCCCACTGCCATTCATCGATCAAATGTTGGATAGACTAGCAGGTCACGAGTATTATTGCCTTTTGGATGGTTATTCAGGCTATAATCAGATCATGATAGCTCCAGATGACCAGGAAAAGACGACCTTCACATGTCCATACGGCACTTTTGCTTTCCGAAGGATGTCTTTCGGATTATGCAACGCTCCAGCCACCTTTCAGAGATGCATGATGGCCATTTTTTCGGATATAGTGGAGCAGAATGTGGAGGTATTCATGGACGACTTCTCGGTATTTGGGGATTCATTTGATTTATGCCTTGAGAATTTGGTAATGGTGTTGAGAAGATGTGTCGAAACTAATTTAGTACTAAACTGGGAAAAGTGCCATTTTATGGTACAAGAAGGTATTATTTTGGGACACAAAGTTTCAAAGAAGGGACTTGAGGTGGATAAGGCTAAGCTGGAGACTATCGAGAACTTGCCACCACCTACTTCAGTAAAGGGTGTTCGTAGTTTTCTTGGACATGCAGGCTTCTACCGCAGATTCATTAAGGACTTCTCCAAGATAACTAAACCACTATGCAGTTTATTGGAGAAGGATGCCCAGTTTACTTTTGATGAGGCTTGCGTGTCGGCTTTTGAGCATTTGAAGGAACGGTTAACTTCAGCACCAATTATTACTGCACCGGTTTGGGATTTGCCATTTGAGATAATGTGCGACGCCAGTGATTATGTTGTGGGGGCTGTTCTGGGACAACGGAAGGAGAAGGTTTTTCATGTGATCTATTATGCCAGCAAAACCCTTACAGATGCGCAATTAAACTACACCACCACGGAGAAAGAGTTATTGGCAGTGGTGTATGCCTTTGACAAATTTCGAGCATATCTGATTGGTACAAAGGTGATAGTTTATACGGATCATGCGGCAATTTGACACTTAGTGGCAAAGAAGGATGCCAAACCGCGATTGATCAGATGGATCTTACTATTGCAGGAATTTGAGTTGGAGATCAAGGACAGAAAGGGCACGGAAAACCAAGTGGCGGACCACTTATCTCGACTCGAGGATCCGGAAAGGAAAGCAAATGACAAAGTCTTAATTAATGAATCCTTTCCAGATGAGCAGTTGTTTGTGGTGAAAGGGGAAGTGTCATGGTTTGCAGACTACGTGAACTATTTGGTAAGTAAGTTGATACCTTCTGACTTGGTGGGTCATCAAAAGAAAAAATTTCTGCATGATGTCAAATGGTATATATGGGATGAGCCTTATCTGTTTAAACAGTGTGCCGATCAAATGATAAGAAGGTGCATCCCGTATAGCGAGACCGAAGGAATTCTGCAGGATTGTCACTCTTCTTTATATGGGGGCCACTATGGTGGAGAACGAACAGCGGCCAGAGTGCTACAAGCAGGATTCTACTGGCTGTCAATCTTCAAGGATGCGTACGGTTTCGTTCAGAGATGTGATAGATGTCAGAGAGTTGGAAATATATCGAAAAGAAATGAAATGCCATTGAATACAATCCTCGAAGTAGAGCTTTTCGATGTGTGGGGGATTGATTTCATGGGCCCTTTTGTTTCTTCTTGCGGGAATCTATACATCTTGCTCGCAGTGGATTATGTGTCGAAGTGGGTAGAAGTGGCAGCTCTTCCAACAAATGACGCCAAAGTAGTCCTCCGATTTTTACAGAAGAGTATTTTTACAAGGTTTGGGACTCCGAGGGCCATCATTAGTGATGAAGGCAGTCATTTCTGCAACCGACAGTTTACAGCGTTGTTGGCTAAGTATGGGGTGGACCATCGCATTGCTACAGCATATCACCCGCAAACGAATGGCCAGGCAGAAGTATCAAATCAAGAAATCAAAAGAATTCTAGAAAAAGTGGTGAATCCCACTCGAAAGGATTGGTCTTTGAAGCTTGATGATGCTGTTTGGGCATATCGGACTGCGTACAAGACTCCGTTGGGCATGTTACCTTTTCAGCTCGTCTACGGAAAAGCATGTCACCTTCCTATGGAGCTAGAGCATAAGGCATATTGGGCGATTCGGAAGCTCAATTTTGATTTGAAAGCAGCAGGGGAGAAACGTCTACTCCAACTCAACGAGTTGGATGAATTCCGACTTTAGGCGTATGAAAATTCTAAGTTGTACAAGGAGAAGGTGAAGAAATGGCATGATAGCAAGATTATTGAGAGAACGTTCGAGCCGGAACAGAGAGTTTTGCTCTTTAATTCCCGACTTAAACTTTTTCCCGGGAAGCTAAAATCAAGATGGTCAGGGCCATTTACAGTGAAGACAGTCTTCCCGCATGGTGCCATAGAAGTGTTCGATAAGTTCCCGGACAAGCCGTTTAAAGTGAATGGATAGCGGCTGAAGCATTACTTTGGAGGCGACGTCGATCGACAGAAGACCGCCTTGATCCTCTCCACGACATGATCAGAGCAGATATAGTCAAGCTAATTGACTGTAAACAAGCGCTTGATGGGAGGCACCCCATCATCTCTATTTCTCCCTCTTATTTAATTCTGGTCACACGTTTCTATTTTCTTTTCCCCCTATTTAATTCTATAGTCATGCAATAACGGACAATGTTGAGTTAGGAGTTTATGGCATTCATTTTTGAAGACACCATCATGCACATATTGTCTATAGTTCAACTTTGACATTTGAATTCTTTTATCTAATTTGTTAATGCCATTTGTGCAGGAAGTAAGTGCATTTCATGTGTTGCTTGTCCTTAGATGTTGTAGAGAAAAAATGACTTGATGGGCTCAGGACACCAGCGCAGTCGGCGCTCAAAAACACAGCACTCAGAGCTGTCAGCGCTGAAGTCCCTGGATATCAGAGCCGTCGCCGTTGAACCAAGAGGAAATGAGCGCCGCCGATGCTGAAGATCAAAAGTTGCATGATATCTAGGCCGAGCGCCGCCGGCTCTGGGGAAGGCTTAAACGAGCGTCGCCGGCTCTGAACCCCCTGCATGTGAGTGCCGCCGGCTCTGAACAAGCCCAAATCGAGCGCCGTCGGCGCTGGGAACAAAAAGTCGGCAGTTTGTGCAGTTTTAAAAACCGAAACGAGGGCTTATTCCTTTCACATTCCAACCGTTCCCTCTCCACACTCAAAAGTTCCTCTCCTCTCCTAATCCACTATTGACATCCAAACATAACATCAACCACACCCCATCCGATTCAAGCACAGAGGCAACAATCCTTCATCTCTTTGTACTCCGATTGAAGAACAAACACACCCCTACATCACACCATTGGCATCAATAAGCGAAATTGGGCAAATTTCTCTACCACAATCAGTTAGGGCTTCTCTATTTCAAGTAAGTGTGCAAAGATTATCCATTAGATTACTTGGAATTGCTTGGTATGGTATGGGCCATGAGATTAGTGTAGAGAATTGAATTTTCTTGCTATATATAACCAATTTGAACTTTTGTTGGCTAAATTGGGTTTGGGTTTTGGAATTTTTCTGTTATTTTGAATTGGAGAAGCATTGTGGACTGATTAGATAACAAATTTGGAGGAAATCAAGTTTGGGGGAAGGTTTATCAAGTTTGTCTTTCATGGGTGCATATCAACTGTTGGAGAAATTGTTTGAGTGAACTTGTTCAATATTTGGGGTTACTTCTGTTACATCAGTGATTGGGTGTGTTCCTATATACTTTCAACATGGCTTCTAAGCGTCACCGAGGTGCCGAGTCAAGTTCCAAATCATCTCACACCTTTGATAGGAAGCGCTTTATCAGTGTGGAAGCGGCGGATAAGTTTAAAACATGGGATAATCGCACATTCATTCCAGAAAGGGGACTCGTGCCGGACTCAGACAATGACGGAGAATTGGCACTAATGATTGATGAAAGGAGTTGGTTGAATTTCACGGCGCAACCGGGGTTGGCAATTGCGCCAATTGTAAAGGAGTTCTACGCTAATTTGCAAGAGGGACAACTCGGCACAGTGCAAGTGAGAGGCCAACAGATTTCTGTTTTGAGCAAGGACATCAATGCTTATTTTCACTTGCCTAATTTCAGTGGGGCCACTCATCAATATGCCGAATATGTGCGGAATGGACCCGATTATGAGCGGATCATTGCTGAATTGTGCAAGCAAGGAACAAAGTGGGATATAAAAGATCGAGGTGCTATGACATTCCCCAAATCCGAGCTGAGTCGGTATGGCAAAGCATGGCATGCTTTTCTTTGTGCACGCTTGATGCCCACTAGCCACTTCAGCCATGTCACTAAGGAAAGAGCAGTACTCCTCTACAGTATAGTCTCCGAAATGAAAATTGATGTGGGGGTAGTGATCGAGGGGTCTATTAAGAGATATATCTGAGGTGGTGCTACAACTGGCAGATTCCCACACCCTATGTTGATTACGACTCTTTGTTACAATGCCGGGGTGAGATAGGCTGAAAATTCGGCAGTGATCCAACCTTGGCCAGTCATTGATCATGCGCTTATAGTTCGTTACAAGGGTTGGACAGGCGCAACTGAACATCCTAGAGGCCTCGGATACCTTGTGCCACAGCAAAGCGAGGCAGGCCCATCCACATCTTCCAGTCAGTTCGATAAGCAAATTCGAAGGTTGCAGAAACAGATTAAGGCGAACCACTCTGAGCTTTTGCAAGATAACTCTCGCCTAGCTGAGAGTCAAGATACCATCAGTTAGAACAACAACCAATTTCAAGCGGCGTTGGCAGCCGCGTTCAACCAACTCAACCCCAGTGCAGGACCATTTCACTCTCCTGAGCCTCTTCCACTGCCAGTGTTTCCACCCAAGGAGTCAATCGAGGAGTCCGACGACGAGGAAAGCGATGACGAGTGATCGTCATCCGATAAGGGAGTCCTCTGTTTCTAATTGTTTAAATCTTTTTCAATGAGGACATTGACTTACTAAGTTTGGGGGTGGACTTGCTAGTTGCATAGTAATTCATTAGTGCATATAGTTGCATAGTAGTATAATTTTGCATAGTAATTCATTTTTGCATATAGATGTAAGTATGTTTAGGTCGCATATCATTTGATCATTTGCATAGCATTTGCATAATAATTGAGTAATGACTTTGCTATTGTTGATTTTGGCCAATGAGGAGAATGGTGAGCTTATGTGATACTCGGATAGAAATAATAATGAGTGGGAATCATTTTGACGCAAAAGTTGATTTTGTCATGCTTAAAACTTGATTTGAGATTATATGCACTTATCCACTTCTTATGGTTGGTTATGATCTTGGACAACATCTATATGGGTGCTCGCTTCGTTAAAATTCTTGGAAACTTTGTCACATTGTTAAGCATATCTGTGAAAAGAACGTTAGACGATCACTTAAGTTGAGGGACTCTTGTATCTTAAACACACAACACATAAAAAAAAGAGAGAAAAAGAAATAAATGAAAAGCACAATGAAAAAAAAAGGCATAGTAATGCAAAGTAGATGTATGTGGTGAGTCGAGATGGAGCGTAAAACGCACTCGCTCATGGACACATACTACGGGCGAGATGGAGCGTAAAACGCACTCGTTCGGATGAAAGTGCTATGGTTAGAAAATTATTGTGTATAGTTTGAGTATTCTTGAGTTCCTTAGTTTAAGTGTGGTCTATGGATAATTGAATTGGGTATGTTTGATAATGTGGAAAAGTTGAATTGAAAGTTATCGATAAGCGGTTGCCTATATGAATTTGGCCAGATTGTGAGTGACTATGAGAGAGTGGTGCACACACACACAAGGGTTGAGAGCATGTATGATTCTAACGTTTGCGTGGAAATACAACCATGATTTTGTGTTGATTTCTATTTGAGTGTTTTGATATATTTCTGAGGCTTGAGAATGGACAATGGTTAGTTCGTTACTTGATGCATATAGTTAGGTTGATTTAGGCTGCATGTTTAGTTTCAATTTTGTTTTTGCTTGAGGACAAGCAAGAGTTTAAGTTTGGGGGTATCTTGATGAGTGAGTTTTATACTTGCAAATCAGTTATCTTTTACCTTAATTCTTGGTTGTTTAAGAGTATTTCTAGTTCATTTATATTCATTTTATGTTATTTTGCATGTGGCAGCAACGGAAGGGCAAAACATGGAATTTCAGCACAAAATGGCAAGTTTGGGAGCACTGTGAAGCCTAGCGCCGCCGGCGCTAGGGAAGTTCATTCTCAGAGCCGCTGGCGCTCGTTCGTGGATTGCTATTGGGCTTTGTTACAGATGCAGTTTGTGGTGCTAGGCTGATGGGCCGAGGAGAGTCTGATGGAAGCAACTTGTGTAGGGTTTTATGAGAGGAGAGCATGACTAATTAGGATATAGCTTTACTTGGTATTATTGTGTGAAATTGGAGCATTAGTTTTTTAACTGACAGAAGTTTATCTTGGTACGATTGTGGAATTGAATTGAGTTTTGAGACTTGCTTTTGGAACAGCGATTAATCAGATTTGCACTTCCCTTTCTCCTTAATCTCGTTGGTTTCATATTAGTATCTCAATGCTTGTATTAATTCCCATAATGGTTATTGTTTCAGAGATGAACTAATCACCATTATGGGATTCTAATGAAGCTTACTGTAAAGTTCTAATTAAAATACCTCTTTATTTTACTTGAGTGATTATGGATGGGTTGCCTAGCATGGTTGTATTTATTGCTTAGATGATTGATCATCATCTACCTTAAAACTTGTATGGAATTGACAGATGAAGTGCGAGTTTAGAATTGTCCATGTTAGCATATGTTCAGGAAATCTGCATGTGATAGGTTTTGTGATTCGTAAATTGGATAGACATATACCAGTTTACCATGTGTAGTTAATTGAGAGAGCTCACGCTTAAATTTATATCACTTGTAATTTACATAGAAATATAGTAAATTAGGTGATGTTGATGTTTGCATGATTTCTATCGATGGTGTGGAAATTATGTGATATGGACATAGTATATTGAACGATTGCTATGTTTCACTGTAAAGCTCTCAACTAGCAGCCCGAAATAATCAGTAAGTTTAACTAGAGGTGTTGCAATTTGAATGATACATTAAGTGACATTAGGATCCCATAGCTTTCCAACTTGAATTAAGTCACTTGATAATTAGTTATCTTTGGTTTATAATCATTTCGATTTTCAACTCACAACTTATTTGTTCGTTTAAGCAGACAGAACTAGCTATAAAGATTGTTACATGATAGATTAGAGATAATTTCTTTTCTCCGTGGGAACGATACTAGACTTACTCTATATTACTTGTTGACCGTGTATGCTTGCATGTATGTGTCTGTTTTGTTAACACCAAAACAAGCCAACAAAATGTAAGACGCCGAAGAAGTCAGTGGTAAATTGATAGGTACGCTTGTGAGGTGATATCTTTTTCAGATATGAGTCACAAGTTGGTATCATAGATAAGAACAAAATCTACGGAATAAAGTGATACCTTCAGTCAAGGTTATTTAGGGAAATCAAAACATAGAAAAAACTACGTGGGAGCTCGAGAGAAAAATGCGAGATAATTACCCACACTTGTTTTTATAAACCGTACCATAATTTCGAGGACGAAATTCTTATTAGTGGGGGTGAATGTAATATTCCGGACCCTAATAAGATTTGTATATGTAAATTATGTGTTTAATAAATGAATTTTCATGATCTGACTTGGTATTATGTGGTTGTGTATTTTATTAAACAATTAGGTCAAATAAAAACTTTTCGCCAAGTAGGTGTGTCGTGCTTAATCGGACAAAATGATTTGTCGTGCTTCCGGCGAATTCACTGAGAAGCGTCTCGGCAAATTATTTTTGTAAGCTGCTGTGTCGTGCTTAGAAATGACGAAGTGATTTGTCGTGCTTTGGAGTTAATATAATATTATATTAACTGATAAAAATCTAAAATTAGTTAACTAGGGTTTAAAATGTTAAACTAAATTAGAAACCCTAATTTGAAAACCCTAATTGGTAATAATTGTCCGAATTGATCAATTAAAACCCTAATTGCAATACTAGAATCTTAATTGATATAATTAGATTCTAAATAATGAAGCAAAATATTAATTATGAATCATTAAGGTTAAATTAAACCCTAAACGAAAGATTAAAACCCTAGTTGTAAAATTGAAAACCCTAAACCCTAATTTGAAACCCTAAAACCCTAATTTGATTCAATAACACTAAATTATGAAATGATAAACCTTAATTATGATATATTATCTTAATTAAGGTATTACTAAACATGATTAAACACCCTAATCATGATTAACAAAAATCTAGGTTTAATTAGTAAGTAAATAAATCAAAAATCAAAATTTAAACCAATCAAAATAGGATAAGAACACAAATCAGATATTTTCATATCTCCAGCACAAGTAGGACATTTAGATCAGATAGGAGTAGCACAAGTAACAAGGCTAGGATATTTTAGAAGGGCAAAATGGGAAAAAGGGCTTAAGAAACCCTAATTTGAAGTTCCTATAAATAGAACATCATTCTGATCATTAGGCCACGAAAATTTTGAAGCTTAAACACTTAATAATCATACCATAGTAAGCCTTTGCAGTAGCAACATCAGATCGGAAAGAAAGAAATCAAAAATTCAACTAGAAAGGTATGAAATTCATTTTTGATGCTAGATCTTTAAGTTGTTAGTAATTTTATGTTTTAGGTGTTTAGATATGTGTTATAATATGTTAATAAGTGATCTGGGTTGATAAAACAAGAATCCATAACATTTAAATAATCGAAAATGATGAAAAATCAAAACTGTCTAGAGCAGCCAAAACTGTCTGACAGGCAACTTTGTCAGGCGGTTTGATCGGCTTAAATTATGTGTTTGATCTGTTTTAATGTATGTATGTGTAGCCTGATATGGGGTCTATAATATCCAACTTAAATTGTAGTAAAAGAATGTCTAGAACTGAAGTTATGATTGGTCAAAAGTCCTTTGACCGTTCGGATTTGCAAATTTCTAGGCAACCCAGAAATCTTTGAAGAACTCTGACAAGCTTTGTCAGAAGTTCATGCTGCCCAGATTTGGTCTAAATGAGATGTTTTGTGTAATTTCTTTGCTTAGACTTGTTGTATGCTACATAGATAACAATCTCATAACATTAAAACACATGAACAATAATTAAGCCAGCCAGAAATCATGGTCAAAGTGCCTTGACCGAACCTGACTTATGAATTTCTGGGTTACCCAGAAATTCTCAAGAACAGTTGGTCCCTGCTAGTTTGACCAAATTTAAATGGCATCAAATGATGTTGTTTGATCTCAAACAAAACATGTCGTTACTCTCTACCATGTAGACTGTAACGACAAACAAAAATCAAACGCAAATCATAACCCAGTTGAAATTAATTTGAGCTCAAAGTAGGATGTCCAGCGTTGACCAGGTGTTCTTCATGAAGAACACCTTTAGCGACAAAATTCATAGCCAAACCCAGATAACTATGCACACATGCAGACCGTCGCTAAAGCCCTTTAGCGACGGATTTTTAATAAAAATAAAATAAAAATTAATTAAATAAATTATAAAATAATAAATAAATATAAAATAATTAATAATTATATTCGAAAATCCATTTTTTAATTATAAAAATTTATTTTTAATATTTTTATATATTTCTGAATTATTATTTAATTTAATTAAATAGTAATAATAATTATAATAAATTATTTAATAATTACATTAATTATTTAAAAATGATATTAAATCATTTAATAATTATATTAATTATTTAAAAATGATATTAAGGTAAATAAAATTATTATATATAATAATTAAATAAAATATTAAATATTTAAATATTATTAAAGATAAATAAATCATTTAAATAATATATTAAGTAATTAAAAATTTCTTAAATAATAATTAAATCATTTAAATATTAAATTAAGTTTTGAAAATTATTATAAGTAATAATTAAATTATTATAATGATAAAATAAATTCTAAAAATATTATTAATGATAAAATAAATCATTTAAATAATATTCTATCTTTCTAAAAATATTATAAATGATAAATAAATCATTTAAATAATATTTTAAATATTTAAAAATGTTCTAAATGACAAATAAATTATTTAAATAACATATTAAATGTTTTAAAATTATTCTAAATGATAATTAAATCATTTAAAAATATTTCTAAAATTGTAAAATTATTTAAAAATACTTCCAAGCTTTTGAAAATTATTTAAAAATAATACCAAGCTTCTAAAAATGTTATAAATAATAAATAAATTATACTAATAATTAAGCTTCCAAATGAAGTTTTATCAAACAACCTATGTGTTTAATTGATTAATGACGCGATCGAGACACTGAATCGACGTCGAACCTTCGTGTAACTTGTCTAGTTTAATTAGATAAGTATTATTATAGATTCTAATGTTTATTATTGATATGAATAGACATAAATAGATTACCCAACGTTGATAAACAGCGTAAACTTAACGTGCTACGCACGGGCCAGTGTCCTAACTTTTCTCAATTTATATTAAGCAATTCATTTATGTCTTGCTATCAATTATTGTGAAGTTATTGTTACTTGTTCAGCATAACTTAAGAAATGAATCATTTATTGACTGTTTGAGCTTAAATTTGTTGTGTCAAACCAAATTATTTTGGTATGACATCTATACTGAGTAAAAGGGACACCGTGGATGGAAGGTGGTCCGACAAACCTTCGAATAAGGTTTAAATTGGCAATTAAATGAATTGACCAATATTGGCAATTAACTTAAATTGACCAAAAATGTGGTAGGATGATATGCATACTCCTAGGATATTGGTGAGGCTGATCACCTACCAGATATCCGAATTTAAAGAGGTTCTAAGTCATTGAAGACTGACAGGACAAATTGAAATATATGGTCCCGGTACAGAACCCTCAGTTATATACATCATCTGAGATCTTTCAAATCAAACACACTGTGTTTACATTTTTAAATGAACTTGCTCAGCCTTTGTAGCTCATTCTTGCACATATCTTCTTTTGCAGTTGTAAATGGTAATCCCGACACATCTGGGGTCGATAAAGGGAAAGAACCTATTAAATAGTTTCATTACTATTTTGAATACTCTAAGTCTTTTAAAGGCTTTTGTTGTAATAACTTAGTATCGAGAATGATGTAACCACACCAAATGATATGTAAGATATTATGATCCTTTATTTCACCGAATGCGTTATACTCTGATCTTTACTTTCTTTAGCATAGTTGTACTAAGGAAATACAGTATCTATATGAACTATACATCTGAATGAGGGTATTTGAATGATATTGAGAGTTCTATAAGCTCTGGGGTTACACTTAATGAGCGCCGGTAAGGTGCCATCTTTACCGGAATGTACCCCTCAGTTCTAGGGACAATCTTATCATTGATACTGTGAATGTCAGATAGATAGAAACTATTAATATGAAAGAGATATCCATAAGATATGAATCTATACATCCAAGTGAGGGTATCCAAATACAGATAACGTTCTGACGAGAACTATTATCTGTTATGGGATACTGTGAATCTTGGATAGATAGAAGTCATATTTTATTGAATATTTATAGTTGTATAGTTTCATGTGAGCACCAGATCTGCTATAGGGGAGTGTAGAGATTTGGGGGCGTCACACCCGATCATGCCCAGCCCATTAAAGGGTCTTTGATCCAATCCAAGCCACCTTTCCTATTGTTAGCATTGTTGTTAGGGGAGCCCAACAATGCCCCAACGCCCTACACGCATAAGCTATAGCTGCCTGCCCATAGCCTGGGTGGGCTTCACAGACCACCCCTCCCCTATAGTAGCACTTATGAAAATTTTCAACGTGTTAGCAATAAACATTAGGTATGCTTAAGGAGTCATAATGCAAACCCACCAATTAAGCTATTTTTGGCCAGCACCCCAAATTTGTTGCATGTTGCGCCTAGCTGTCGCATGCAGCGTTTAACTACCACACAATTTGAGTGTCAAGGCCCAAACCTTGGCATGTTGTCTGGCCATCCCGCATGCTAAGTGTGTGTCAACCCATTAAGGGGCTAACAAACCACCCCTACCAGAAGAGCCCAACGTCCTCGTCGAAAAGTGTTCCTAGTACTCTGCAATATGTCTCTCAAATTGCCACAAAGTTACATCCCTTTCCCAACTAGCATCCACCTCATTTTCACCTTTCCAGTGCACCAAGATCTTCTCGAAATCCTTGTCAAATTATTTCCGGATCACTGGCAGAGCCCACTTGACTTGTTTCCAACCAGCATTAAGCAATTCCTGCTAGAATGGCTTCAGGTAGCTCACATGGAATGTTGGATGAACTTTCAATCTATCTGGAAGTTTCAGCCTGTAAGTCACAGCCCCAACCTTTTTCAGTACTTCAAAGGGACTATCATACTTTGGAATCAATCCTCTATGCACAGTCTTACTACTAATCTTCTTCCAAATCTGAGGTGTTAGCTTTAACAACACCATGTCTCCCACTTTAAACTCTAAAGGCTTATACGCGCCAGCATAGTTTTTCATTCGCCTTACTGTTTTGCTAAGGTTGTCCTGTGCTTCCTCAAGCAACTCTGTTCTAGCCCTCGCAAATTGATATGCAGCAGGGCAATTCCCACTAGTACGCTGCACAACCACATCATTAGGAGTCCTTAGATGGAATCCCATACTCAACTCAAAAGGACGCATTCCTGTTGCAAAGGAACGATGCAAATTGTAATAGAACTGCGCTGGTTCCAATAATTCCAGCCAGTTTTTCTGACTTGTAGTGACATAATGTCGCAGATACTCCTCGAGCAACTGATTCATTTTCTTAGTTTGACCATCTGTCTGTGGATGATTCACCGTACTGAACTTTAATTCAGACCCAATTAATCCAAACAGAACCGTCCAAAACCTGCCCGTAAACCACGTATCCCGATCACTTATGATGTCCTCAGGCAACCCAAAATATTTCACAACATTTTTGAAAAATAAGTTAGCAGCAACATCTGTTGTACAAGCGTGTGGTGCTGGGATGAACACCACATACTTTGAAAACCGATCAACTACAACAAAAATTGATCTCATTCCATCGACCTTCAGTAACCCAGAAATGAAATCCATTGACAATAACTGCCAGGGTCCGTCAGGAATGGGAAGAGGCTGCAACAAGCCAGCTTCATTTTTCTTCAAGTATGTCTACTTGGCACACTAGACAAGACTTGACATACGCCTCCACGTCATTCTCCATTTTAGGCCAGTAGTATAAACGAGACAGCAACGCCAACATCCTTTCGACGCCTGGGTGACCAACCCACTTTGTGTCATGCGTCTCCTCCATGATCTATCTCCTCAATCCCCCTCCACAAGGGACATACAACCTACTGTCTTTTGTATACAGTAACTCATCATCAATCCAGTATCTCTAAACCAAGCCCTCCTGCACTTGCGTACGAAGTTTCTAGTATATGCTCATTTTGAGATTGTTCTTTAATTTTGTCCAGGAATTCTATCTCAACCACAGTGAAAGCAGTTACAAATTCCTGCACCACTTTCCTGCTTAATACATCAGCAACTGAATTCTGCCTTCCTAGTTTATGCACCCACACAAAGTCAAACTCTGCCAAGAATTCCTGGCAACGAGCCTGCTTAGGAATTAGCTTTTTCCGAGTCTTGAAGTACGTGTTGGATACATTATCA
The DNA here is from genome assembly GCA_034770075.1 of Aralia elata. Classification (NCBI taxonomy): domain Eukaryota; kingdom Viridiplantae; phylum Streptophyta; class Magnoliopsida; order Apiales; family Araliaceae; genus Aralia; species Aralia elata. Next base: position 49,691,697 of record CM068379.1, read on the forward strand.
GTCACTGATTAGTGAGTTTTACACCTACGAATTGAGTACGTTTGGCTTGATAATTTGTGAGTTCTTAAGTATTTTAAGTTAGTATTAGGTATTTATAGTGTTTTTATATTATTTTGTAGGAAAAAATAAGGAAACGCAATTCGAACACCTTTTGGAGTACAATAAGCAAGTAAACGCAAGAAGGGAAGATTGCAGGACAATTAACACTAGGTTGGATTAATGTTCTTGGTTTGGAACTTAGATTTTATTGTAGAGCTACTCCTTAGCTTTCCTGAACATCTTGAATCGTCACAATCGGAGTTCAGATGAGAAAGTAATGACCGTTTTACCAATGGACGTTGAACCTCAATTTTTGGAGTTGCCTGCATAGCAGTCATTTTAAGCCCAATTTAGACTTTGATCCAATCTGAATCTCTCAATTCTTAAAGAATGAAAGTTGTAGATTTCGTCGATAGCTTCAATTTGATAGGTGGCATACCCCGTAACTCCTCCCATATCAAAAGTTATGACTATTTTACCAACAGATGCTGCAGCAGAATTTTGTCAGGCGCGGGCGCGCCGGTTCCTAGTGTATTTTGGGCGCGGCCGCGCTGGTCTGCAGAGTGAAAAACTTGATTTCTGGCACTTGGGCGCGGGCTCGCTGCTTCCTAGGCCAAATATAGGCGCGGCCGCCCTGGGTCGGGTTTTTAAAAAGCTTATTTTTGACCCGCATTGAATGGAACAAGGATTGTAACTTCTAATTGGTTTAGAATTTTAACTAGAACCTATAAATACATGATATGAAGCATTGAATGAGAGGGATCTTGCTAGTTTTTGCTAACCCTAGTTTGGAAGAAAGAGATGGAGGTTTGAAGCAATTGCAAGAGCACAAAAGATTCAATTAAGGAGCTGAAGGAGAGACTCAAGGATTGCGTGTACATATTCTATTCTCTTCCCTACCTCTTATTTTGTATTCTTGAATGTTTTATCAATTGTGGATTATGGATTTTAATTCAATCATGAACTAATTTCTTTTTAAGATTACAATGGAACTTATTGCGTAGAATTATTGATATGCTTCCTTGTTAATTATTGTTGATTATTATCGGATTGTCTATTATGATTTGTGATTAATTACTTAATTGCCTGATTAACAATTACTGTGGTAATCTATATGAACTCGAGAGATGGATTATAGATTTAGACCTAATCATAATAGCATATGATTGTGTTTTTTGCATATGATGGAATTCATAATTTGTGTTTAGGAAAGAGATATACCTATACGCCGCATGTAATCTGAAAGAGAACATGTGCTTTAAATCCTTTTTAATTGTAATTCACATAGAGATATAGTGAATTAGTTAACTGGGGTGTTCATCTTAATTCTATCTTTTGTGGATTTAAGTTGATTCGTTTATGATATATCGAGAGATGGTTATAAATATTGATGAGTTCTTGATTAACAATCCGAAATAATTAATATAACTTAACAGGAAGTGTATTAATTTAAGTGAAACATTAAGGGAAATTGTAATCTTAAGCCTTTTTATCTGAATTCAATTCTTTGTAGTTAGTAATTAGTTAGTTTAGTACTTTATTTTCAAAATTCAAAATCTTTTATCGAATTGTTTAAATAAAATTAATTTGATTATGAGTTAGTATTTGGTAATTATTATTAAATAATTCTCTATGGGTTCGACACTCTCTTATCACTTTATTACTTATTGACCGTGTACACTTGCACGTATTTATTTATTGCTAAATCGACAAACAAGTTTTTGGCGCCGTTGCCGGGAATTAGTTTAATAATTTTTGCCATCATTAACTTTAATCAAATTAGTCTTAATTTAAATATTTTGTTTTTATTTTAATTCTCTTCCTATATTTCTCTCTTTTTAGGTACACCATGGCGGACTACGACTATCAATGGCCTTATACGAGAATGATTCAGCCAAGAGCGACAGGGATTTATGAATTCGATGAATTGTCAGCATAGATTGAGACACTTTCGAGGATGACTGACGCTTTTGCAGTACAACGTATTCAAAGTGTGGCGATAATTTGTGATTATTGTGCTGGAAATCATCCGAGTCATCAATGCGCCATCTATTTTAAGTCGATGCAGTATGGTGGCAATTTCGGCGATTACCCCAACAGTTATGCCTATCCCAACAACTATCATCAAGATTGGGGGTATCATCCGGATTTTTCATGGAGCCATAATAATCAAGTCCAAATTTTTGCTCTAAGCCAATCATACACTCCAGAATTTCAGGATTCAGCCTATCTACATGAAGAAGAAAGGAAACTGAATTTGGAGGAGGCCTTGGCAAAGTTTATTACAACTACGGACAAAAGAATGAGTGATCAAGATCAGCTATTGAACTTAGTGGATTTAAATATAAAAATCCAAGTAGTGTCGATTCGAAATCTTGAGAACCAGATGGGACAGCTTATCAACGCCTTCAAGAATAGTTATCATTGTGCATGGCCCAGTGACGTGGTTCTCGAGACTGATGGATTGCCCGCACTAAAGCTGCAACCGGACGTGCTAATTGATGATAATTCTGATATGGAGGAGAGTAGTGGGGATCAAGAAAATACAGCCGAAGAAGGTCTAGCCGTGAGTTTCGACGCTGATGTACCGATTTTGTTAGTGCCCCATGTACCTTTTCCGCCAAAGCTCAAAGATCCGGGTAGTTTTGCAATCCCTTGCCCACTTGGTAGTCATGTCCTTGGTAAAGCTCTTTATGACATTAGAACTAGGACTACATTACAACCATGGTGGGATGAGAAAGAGAAGATAGAAGAAGAGCCCGTGGTGTTTGACAAGATTCAATGTCCCAATCTAATCACGAACACAACGGAGGAAGCACCTAGCTATTTGACATTCGTAATTAGGAACCTATCTACAAAAAGTAAACTAGGTGACTTTGAAACAATAGCCCCTACTGCAGAAAAACCTTCAAAAGTTACATTGCTACTAATGGATGGAGGGTTCCTCAATTTTTGTAGAGGAATTGGATAGAAATTGAAGAAGTCAGGCTGAGATTATAAAACAAGCGCTTCTTGAGAGGCAACCCAAGTTTAATTTTTAGTTTTTAGTTTTATTTATTTTATTAGGTTTCATAGTAGTTAATAAATTTGCTTCTAATATGTTTATAGGTTATTCGAGTCCAATTCAAGTGCAATGCCTTATTCATTCCGATGTGCCTAGCCTATTCTTCAGACTTAGCAGACAAGGAGAAAGATTGCTATATTTTCAGGGAAGTCCTTTGCTTTACTTTTTCCTATTTTAGCCATTGAGGACAATGTTTGGTTTAAGTTTGGGGGTGTGGTCTTGTTCTGTGTTATTTATTTTAGTTTATTAAGGTTGTATGTTAGTTAGTATGTTTTTAGAATAGGTGAGCAATGGTTTGATTTGAATTTGATTATGGCCAATGATAAGAAAAAAATAGATTAATTTTTTTAACTCTTGTGAAGTTGAGAAGCATGCTTAGTTTATATTTTGACTTATAAGTTGAGTTTACACTATTTGTGATCTTTTTGAACTTCAAAGCACATATCCATCTGTTTAGCTAGTTGTGTCTTAAGGAACAAAATTTTGGTTGAATACTTGTGAAAGATATCATTGAAACTTTAAAATCTTATTTAAGCATCATTCAAAGCGAAATTTAGGCATTAACATAAGTTTGGGGGAAACCTTGGGTTATTGAAAATTTTAAAAATTGTGAAACCTTCTTGAGTTAGAATGATGAATAATGTGGTGGGTTGAGAAGGAGCATAAAACGCACTCGTGCGAGAGAAAACTGGATGGAACGTAAAACGCACTCGTTCAATGGGAAGTAAGATGGAGCGTAAAACGCACTCACTAAAAAGAGAAAAAAAGGAAAGAAAATTGTGTTTTAAAATACTTGGGAAGGGTTCAAGTGTGCTTAAATGTATGAAATATTCTTTTGATCATCTAAATTTTATGTTTTGCCTTTATTAACGGAGATTGATGTGAAAGCAGGTTTTTAGAGTTGATTTGAAAATCTTTTATGAGTATTTGATTATATGATCTAGTGTAAGTCATGGCTAGTTGAACATTTGGATGCACACACACGCACTTAAAGGATCATGAGTAGTTGTGGAACTGATAATTAGGTTGAAATTTTAGGCTTTGTATGTTTTCAGAATTTTTTCTTGAGTTAACATTAAAGAAACTCTTTGAGGCTATTATGAAAATTTGTATTGATTCATTGCTCAATTCGTGTGAGTTATTATTTAGAATTAGTTGTTATAGTTGTTGTTCTTAGTGTTTGCTTGAGGACAAGCAAAGATTTAAGTTTGGGGGTATTTGATGAGTGGGTTTTACACCTACGAATTGAATACGTTTGGCTTGATAATTTGTGAGTTCTTAAGTATTTTAAGTTAGTATTAGGTATTTATAGTGTTTTTATGTTATTTTGTAGGAAGAAACAAGGAAACGCAATTCGAACATCTTTTGAAGTACAATAAGCAAGCAAACGCAAGAAGGGAAGATTGCAGGATAATTAACACTAGGTTGGATGAATGTTCTTGGTTTAGAACTTGGCTTTTATTGTAGAGCTACTCCTTAGCTTTCCGGAACATCTTGAATCGTCACAATCGGAGTTCGGATGAGAAAGCCCAATTTAGAGTTACCATTTCCATAGCAGTCATTTTAAGCCCAATTTAGACTTTGATCCAATCTGAATCTCTCAATTCTTAAAGAAAGAAAGTTGTAAATCTCGTCGAGAGCTTCAATTTGATAAGTGGCAGGCCCCGTAACTCCTCCCGGATCAAAAGTTATGACCATTTTACCAACAGATGCTGCAGCAGAATTTTGTCAGGCGCGGGCGCGCCGGTTCCTAGTGTATTTTGGGCGCGGCCGCGCTGGTCTGCAGAGTGAAAAACTTGATTTCTGGCACTTGGGCGCGGGTGCGCTGCTTCCTAGGCCAAATATAGGCGCGGCCGCCCTGGGTCGGGTTTTTAAAAAGCTTATTTTTGACCCGCATTGAATGGAACAAGGATTGTAACTTCTAATTGGTTTAGGATTTTAACTAGAACCTATAAATACATGATATGAAGCATTGAATGAGAGGGATCTTGCTAGTTTTTGCTAACCCTAGTTTGGAAGAAAGAGATGGAGGTTTGAAGCAATTGCAAGAGCACAAAAGATTCAATTAAGGAGCTGAAGGAGAGACTCAAGGATTGCGTGTACAGATTCTATTCTCTTCCCTACCTCTTATTTTGTATTCTTGAATGTTTTATCAATTGTGGATTATGGATTTTAATTCAATCATGAACTAATTTCTTTTTAAGATTACAATGGAACTTATTGCGTAGAATTATTGATATGCTTCCTTGTTAATTATTGTTGATTATTATCGGATTGTCTATTATGATTTGTGATTAATTACTTAATTGTCTGATCAACAATTATCGTGGTAATCTATATGAACTCGAGAGATGGATTATAGATTTAGACCTAATCATAATAGCATATGATTGTGTTTTTTACATATGATGGAATTCATAATTTCTGTTTAGGATAGAGATATACCTATGCGCCGCATGTAATCTGAAAGAGAACATGTGCTTTAAATCCTTTTTAATTGTAATTCACATAGAGATATAGTGAATTAGTTAACTAGGGTATTCATCTTAATTCTATCTTTTGTGGATTTAAGTTGATTCGTTTATGATACATCGAGAGATGGCTATAAATATTGATGAGTTCTTGATTAACAATCCGGAATAATTAATATAACTTAACATGAAGTGTATTAATTCAAGTGAAACATTAAGGAAAATTGTAATCTTAAGCCTTTTTATCTGAATTCAATTCTTGGTAGTTAGTAATTAGTTAGTTTAGTACTTTATTTTTAAAATTCAAAATCTTTTATCGAATTGTTTAAATAAAATTAATTTGATTATGAGTTAATATTTGGTAATTATTATTAAATAATTCTCTGTGGGTTCGACACTCTCTTATCACTTTATTACTTATTGGACTTGCACGTATTTATTGATTGCTAAATCGACAAACAGTCACCACCACAAACTTTGTACCCAATAAGTAGTGTTTCCATGTCTCCAAGCAATGCACTACTGCAGTCATCTCTTTCTCATGGGTATTGTACCTCTGCTCGGCATCCTTCAATTTCGGCTTTCATAGGTGACTGGGTGACTATTCTGCACTAGCACCCCACTAATAGCCTTGTCTGACGCATCAGTGTGGAAATCAAAAGGACTATCAAAATCGTGAAGCTTCAATACTGGTTCGGATGACACACCTTCTGTCAAGTTTCGAATGCTTCTTGACATCCTGTTGTCCATTCCCATTTATGATCCTTCTTCAGCAAGTCAGTCGAGGGAGCCACTTTATTTGAATATCCCTTGATGAACTTTTGATAATAATTTGCCAACCCCAAAAATGATCTTAAATCAACAACTTTTGTAGGAGCATTCCATTCCACAATGGCTTGGACTTTTCTCTCGCCCATGCAAACCCTTCCCTGGCTGACCCAATGTCCAAGGAACATCACTTCTGCTTTATAAAATTCACACTTTTCCTTTTTCACATATAATTGATATTCCATTAATCTCTGAAATACCAATCTAAGATGTTCAAGGTGTCCATCCAAAGTTTCACTATATACCACAATGTCATCTAGATATACCACCACAAATCTATCTAGATACTCTTAAAATACATCACTTATAAGATTGCAAAAAGTAGCAGGGGCATTTGTCAAGCCAAATGGCATCACAAAGAATTCATATGAACCATACCTTGTTACACAGGTTGTTTTGGCCTCATCACCCGCAGCAATTCTCACTTGCCAATAGCCTGATCTCAAGTCCAACTTCGTAAAGTATTTGGCTCGCGACAACCGATCAAACAAGTCAGCGACATTGGGAATAGGGTACTTATTTTTAACAGTGACCTTATTCAATGCCCTGTAATCAATGAACATTTGCAATGAGCCATCCTGTTTCCTCTGAAACAGCACAGGAGCACGGTATGGAGCCTTGGAGGGTTACAAAAAACCTGAGTACAGCAACTCTGTCAACTATTTTTACAACTCTGCGAACTCTAAAGGCGACATCCTATAAGGGGCTTGAACAAGGGGTCATGCACCCAGCTCCAACTCAATCTTATGATCCACCGCACGTCTAGGAGGAAGGGTCTTTGGGAGTTCTGGGGGCATCACATCCTTGAACTCCTCTAACAACTCACCCACAGCATTTGGCACTTCTTCAACCTTACCCGACTTGATCTCTATCAGAGCACACAAATAGGTTTCTTCCCCACGTTTAAGTCCAAACTCTAGCTGCACTGCAGACAATAGGTCAACCTTCTGTTTGCCTTCCTTCTTCTCCAAATTTGGGTATATAGCATTTACAAAACCCGGCATTTTCTCATCAATAATCATTAGACCACCCAGATGAGGCATCACCATGCACTTTGTCATTATCAGAAAATCAATTCCTAGGATGAGATCAAAGTTATCCAAAGGAACAGCCATCAAGTTGTACTTGCCTTCCTACGGACCAACCTTTAAATCTACCACTGTTGTGCCACGAATCGGTTGGGCCTCAAAATTTACAACTTTGATCTTACTTGTGTTCTGACGCAAGTCCAGCTTCAAATTGTCCACCTCCTTTTCTGCAACAAAATTATTGGTAGCGCCAGTATCCACTATAGCTAGCACTTCTTGTCCATTGACAACCACTGTCATATACATCAACCCACGCGGAGTAGGGGCCTTTGCCTTTTGGGTTTGCAAAGCACCCAACAGTTGTAGGGGATTCATTTTAGGACCTTTTAGAGTTTGTCCATCATTCGAGTCATTAGCATCTAGGGCATTCACCTTCTCACGTTTTAGGCATTCCTTCATCCGATGGGCCCACCACAAAGGAAGTAACCCTTATTCTTATCCTTGGACTGTCCATCACCTTTAGGCTTTGACTGCTTGTCTCCACCTTTCTTTGATTTCTTGTCCTTTTTGCCATCCTTGGAACCACCCTTGTCTTTCTTTCCCGTCTACTTCTTTTTACCATCAGAACCATTGGGACCAAAATATTTGTAATCAATAAGACTATCTATTGCTGCAATTGCAGTAGGAAGGTCTTTGACACCCTGTCTACGTAATTCAATCTGCACCCATTGTTACATACCCGACATGAAATTGAACAACTTCTCTTTCTCAGACATGTTCTTGATGTCCAACATCAAATAACTGAACTCCTTCACATACTCTCGAACAGATACGGTCTGCTTCAAATGTTTCAAGTTATCCCTCGTAATTCATGAAGTATTAAGAGGTAGGAACTGATCCTTCAGTTCCTTCTTAAGAACTTCCTATATTTCGATCTTTGGCCTACCTGCGCTCATATCGTCCTCAGTCCGAGTCCGCCACCATAGTTTAGCATCCTCCGTCAAGTACATGCTTGTAATGGTAGCCTTCTCCTTGTCTAAAATATGTGCAGCCACAAAGTATTGTTCCATATCCCACAAGAAATTCTCTATTTCCTTCGCGTTCCTATTGCCACCAAAGGCTTTGGGTTCAGGAACTTTTACCTTTAAGGGTCCAACATCACCACTCGTTGGCCCAGCAGCAATAGCACGACGCACCAACGCCATGTTTTCTGCCATTTTCTCATAACACTCTGTCATTTCTAGGGTTCGATTAGTTGTAGCCAACAGATCCGTTGCCATGTCCTCCATCATCTTATTGAACTCTAGGACATGGTCTGTAACTTCAGCACGGAGGTTCTCCAATAGAGTAGTTGATGCTCTGATTTGGTCCACCAACAAACCTTCTTCACCCACCAACCGCATACCTATAATATTTTTTCAGCGTCTGCAATTTCTCTTATAAATCGTTAATCTGATTTGTGTTTTTCGCCATCGTTCTCTAACGAAGTTCTGATATCAATTGTCACAAGGTCTACAAGCTGACACTAATTTTTCTGCCTGCGATGCACTAGTTTGCCCCAACCAGTAAGTAAAGTTCACACACAAGCACTTACACATGTATGTTAGTCACAGTCTATATAAACAAGCCACAAAACAAAGCCACACACAATTTACAGGACAAGGTCCCAACCTTTTATTGTTTATCTCAATAACAAGGAATACAATCTTGCTAAGGCTTGCAAGACTCACACTTGATCAGTGATCTCTGCCAATGCAAGCCCTAACAGTACATATATAATGTATACAAAACTAGGCTGCAATTGATATCCCCAATTGCCTAGGATTTTCAGCCAATAGGAATCCAGCATTCAAATGGCAACTGCTCAGTAACTGCCCACTAACAAAACTGTTTGCAGATGTGCACCACCCATGTTCTGCAATTCAAATCCAAAGCATGTCAATCATGTGAGTAGAGGTTAGCTGAGTCAACAACCGCCCATAACTGCTCATCAGATGGGTCCTTGCTCCAGTCAGCCTACCCTCCAACTAGCCCACGAAGTCAACCCACATTCTTGTTGCCTCAGCCCACGAACTTGCCCAACATGTGCCACAATGTTTTGTCCATTCAGCCCACACGAAAATCTAACTAGGCCATGCACTTGCCCAAGGTGCTGCCCAATCAACTGTGCACGTCCAACCTAACTCTGACTGTCTTCACATGCATCAGCCTTGCATACTGGGCTCCAGGCCATGCCATGCACTGACATGCTAGGCCCAAACCTATGTCATGCCCAACGTTCAGCAACGTTCTTGCCCGATCATGCCCAACCCATGAAAGGGTCTTTGATCCAATCCAAGCCACTTTTCCTATTGTTAGCATTGTTATTAGGGGAACCCAACAATGCCCCAACGCCCCCGTACGCATACGTCATGGCTGTCTGTCTATGGCCTTAGTGGACTTCACAGACCACCCATCCCCTATAGTAGCACTTATGAAAATTTTCAACGTGCCAGCAATAGACATCAGGTATGCTTGAGGAGTCATAATGCAAACCTACCGGTTAAGCTATTTTTGGCCAGCGCCCCAAATTTGCTGCACGTTGCGCCCAGCTGCCACACGCTACGCCTAACTGCCGTACAATTTGAGTGTCAAGCTGCCTTGCCCACACTGACTGAGTGTCAAGGCACATGCTGTCTGACCATCCCGCATGCCAAATGCGTGTCAACCCGTTAAAGGGCTAACAGTACCCAATATGCGAAACACGGGAATAATACTTCCCTCGTAACCTAGTACGCCCTACCATTTATGACATTTGGATAGAGAGGAAAAACAGTCTATAGCAGATTTAGAAATTCGCAACCCATAGACTTCCTTTCTGAAGAAGCAAGTTCTATTTAGATTTTGTTTCATGTCCTTCTCAAAGTTCCATTTCGAGCAACAAACGAAGTCTCGACATCCTTCATTTGCATTTGAAGCAACAAAAGATTTGTATTATTATGCAGTATTAACGATTCTATTTACGTGATCTGCAAATACATCTGGTGTAAGGACATCCAAGATCATCAGTATAACAAAATCAAGTACGAGGAATGCTACCTATTGTAGAATGTACCAGACATTTAATTCTTGTACTACGATTCAGAATGATAGTATCGGTTAGACAATAAGAGTTCCCATGTAACCGTGATTTATATTACTGAAGTATAAAATAAGCACCATAAGCCCAAATGATCATTTATTTACAAGAATAAGCTTAGTTCTATCTGTTGTCACTTTGGAATTTCTGCAGAGTTGTGCTTTTTTTTTTTTGGTAATTTGGGGGAGGGGGAATCGAAAATAGGACCTCTTGTTTGACAAGAGGCCTAGAATATCACTCAAGTCAAAGGCTCTCAGTGTGTTGTGCTTCTTTTGCAATTGCACCCTCCATTTATAAGCTAGTTTAGACAGTAATGGAGTTACTACTTTGCTGAGATGCTTCTTTCTTCTTGGCTTTCTCTTTTTCAAGCAAGTAAAGTCTCTCGGCGTCTGGTACTGACAACATGATCGTGTGAAGCTTCAAATTTAATTCGTCGATCTTTTCCATGAGCCTATCATTTGTAAACATGCCGAGAATGACACTTTCGATTGTTTTCCAGCTTTCCATTAATGGTAAAGCAATTATTACCGCGGAACCAATGGTACCCCAAGCAATGGCAATGACTGCCCAGAATGTGAAGTATCCCTTGCTGAATTGTCCTGCATAAATTTCATCAACCAAAAATTTCTCATCTTTTGGACCTCAAAACTCGAGGATTTCTTAGAGCAAATTTGAGAAGAAAAATTACTAGTAAATGAAAGTGAGTCCTCATATTTACTATCAAAATTTCATTTTTTTGCCATCATTATTGAACTCAAAACTCAATAAATTTAGGGGTAAAATGGAATACAAATGTATTTGTGGTTTGTAAATTTTACAAGTGACTCTTTTTGTGGGACATAGGTGGTTCTTCTATTACTTTTTTTTTCTTAATAATTCTATGAATTTTACCATAGGTACTTATTCGTAAGTCCCCAAATTATAGTTGTTTTTCACGTTTAATCTCCTAAATTATTATTTTTTTGCATTTTTCGTCCTCAATTTATTTTTTTTTTCACGTTAGTCACCAAAATATAACAACTTTTCACATTTAGTCCCCGCACTGTAGGCTTATTTATTTTTTTATTTTATTTTTAAGGTTTTGTCCTCAATTTATAGTTGTTTTTCATGTTTAGTCCCCTTTAGTTGCACTGTTTTTATTACTTTGAACTGAGATTGCAAAAAGTATAAAGTCAAAGAATGAAATACGGGAAAAAAATAGCTCGGGGAGCAAACATGAAAAACAGCTATAGTTTTGGTTCTAAGAAAGAAACTATCCCGAAATAATATGTTCTTGAGTGTAGAATGTACCTGCAGGTAGTGAAAGCACAGGCCACAATATTGCAATCACAAAAGTAAAACCAACACCCCATTTCAATATCCATCTTTTAGCACTGTTCAGTTTCTCCTCCTTTAATTCTTCAGCTGGCAGTTCACTCTTTTCCTTTTCAACCATTGTTATTTGCCTAGTGGTATCCCAATCATAGTTTTGAGGCCACAAAAGACTACAAACAGCATGAACAGCTCCACTAGTAAGTATAGAAACAAGGTTTCCAGCAAGCATTGGTGCATTTTTACCAGTAGAATCAAGATTTATTCTGCCATACTCAATCCTTGCAACCAACAACCAAATGATAATCCCGAGAATGCAGCCGATTAGTGCCCCAAGAATTGCGCCAATCGCGTTTGCTTTTCGCCACAGAAGCATGAAAACTATGGGAAGAACTGCTGAGCCAATGAATACTCCCATAGCAAGATACATCCACGAGAGGGAAACTCCAGCCTTGTTCAACATTACTGCCAAAATTCCCATGAAACATCCGAATCCTAGGACAACGCCTCTTGACACTTTGAGGATCTGTTTTCCTGTTGCGTCAGGATTTATGTAAGTCCGGTAGATGTCATAGGTGCATAACGAGGAGACAGCAATTAGCTCGGATGATCCAGCAGATGTCACAGCCCTATAATCACGTGGAAAAACTTTAAAACACACAAAACAGAATCCCTATTGTTATATTTGTCTCGAATTCTTGTCCAGGATCCGGCTATTGACATGATCTGAATTATTTTGTGCAACGACCTGAATGAATTGAAAGATGAGGTTTAATGGTGGTAGGTGGTATGTAACTGTCATGTTATTTGGGCCCGTTATATTTTTAGCCCGGCTATATATATATTTGTTTTTATAGCTAGGGTTTTTGGTATTCTATTCTTTCTCAGTTTTAGCGACTTTCAGAGAGAGATTTACAACTTTTATTCTTCACAATTTGATATAGCACTATCTTTTGCCTCTCGCCCTTGGTTTTTCACGATTTGGGTTTTCAACATAAATCGCGTGTTCTTGTCTTTAATTTTCTTCCTTGTTTTCTGTGTTTGCCATAGTTTGTTCTAACAACTACCATTTACAGTAAAAAGCATGATTACAACTCACATAAAAAGCATGGTAAGAAGAAGAATGGATCCTCCTTTTCCCATCAAGGCCACAGCTGTGGCTGGAGGAACAAGGCCACGACCTGCCTCAATCGCGCTTATTGGTAGATCAAGAGCTAGTGCCCCAAGACCGAGCGATGTTGCCAAAGAAAATGGGACAGCAAACCAGACTAGGCCACCCAACAAGTAGCCCTTATGAGTTGAGGAAGGTCTTGCAGCAATGGCACTTACCCAATAACCCTACAATCAAACACTTCAATAAATCATAGAATGAATCAAATATTACATACTGCAAAGAGGCTAAGGTCTCAGTATGAAACAACTTATAAAGTGCTTTTTAGATCAGCCTTACTTACATTTTTAAGCAAAAAGTGTACTAAAGTAGAAAGGGTGCTTAACACTGTGTTTCTGGGTTTTAAAATGGACGGAAAGGAAAAGAAAAGGACGGAAAGCTTACACTTTTCTTGCCAAAGTTTTACATCCAAAAAATGGACAGACTTGGATGGAAAACTAAATAACATAAGCAAATATTTATAATCCCTATTACACCACCCTTTGCAATCTAAACACAACAAAAATAATATAAGGGTAAAATAGTAATCTAAATGTAAAACTTATGTTTTCTTTCTTTTCCTTTATAAACTTGGTAGCAACATGAAAGAAAACTGATAAATTTTCTATTCTTTTCTATCATTATAAGTTTTATGTTCTTTTCTCTCCAAAACTCAAACATAAAAGCGCTCAAGTAAGCTAATCAGGTTTAAGATCTATTTATATTCTGTTGTATACTAGTTTATTGGTCATGGAGAAACATACATTGTCAACAAAAACTGTACCGAAATTTCCAACTATGTTGATAACCCCAAAAACAAGTCCCCCGGAACTCAACATTGTGAGGTAAGTCCCTTTGTAATTCCCACTAACTGGACCACATGATTGCCCATTGTGGGAGACTGGTTGTTGACAAATTCTCGACTTGCTTGAGACCTCCAGAAGACGTTTGTATACAACGGCAGGGCTGCCAAGCTCGCTGCTGGCTGTGTAAACTAGGTACACAAAGATCACTAGAACCACATGCACTGAAATGAAAAAGAAAAAGAAATCTCTTGAGGTGAATATTTAGTAGCTAAAAGAGATGTAAAAAAGTACTTATGGAAGGCTACCATCATAGTGTAACTTATAGTGATTGTTCGTCTACCAGCTTATGGAGCATTTAGTGAGTTTTGAGTTCCAAATGCATTTGAGAATTTTGTTTGTTTATAACCAGCTTATTCTAAACACAACTTATTTAACTCAAAAACACAGCATTTGGAGCTTATACGCATTGCACAATTTTGTGTGTAGTGGCTAAACGCACTACATACTACAGTTACAAACACTATAAACGCTGGTAAACCAACACAATCATAGCGTTTAAGGGTTTGTTCGGCTACTAGCGTTTGCATCATTTGCAGAGGTAGCGTTTGCAGCGTTTGGACCTCCAAATGCACCGCACCATTTTTGTTGTGTTGAGCTTGAGCCTCAAACGCTGCGTTTGTGCCTCAAACGCTGCGTTTGTGAGTTAAGTAAACTGGATTTGACATAAGCTACTACTGGACTTCCAAACGCTCCAAACACTATGTAACCAAACAGAAAAATTATGGAGTAGAGAATACCTATTACAGAGTGTATATAGCTTGCCAAGAAGGTTGCTTTTAACCCTCCAGCTAGTGTATAGACAATTACGCCAAGAGGTATTAGAAAACTTGCAGCATAAATGTTCACTCCTGTGAGTGCATTCACGACAGCAGAGCCGCCAAGAAGAAGCATAGCCGTAACAATGATATTTGTTAAGAAGCAGAAAGTAAGAAATACAAGATGAGCCACAGTCCCCCATCTGAAAACAAGTAAGCTTTAAATTGATTGCTTGCCTAATATATCTCAGATAATTTACCATTTTTAACATATATTACATACCGAGCCTTCACAATTTCACAAACAGTATGAGCATGCGGAGCCTTTCTTTTGATTTCTATGGCCATTACACCAAACAAGAGTACCTGTTCAGAACTATTGTTACAGCTAGTTAACAAAATTTGTCCTACATTTTTTTTTTTTTTACTTTTTTGGCTTTAGATGAAAGAAACCATGGAATGTTTGAACATCCCCCTTTATTTTGCAGCTATTTTAAATTTATATAAATATGAAAAAAACTCATTATTGTATGTAGAAAATTAGTTAAAAATACTGTCAAATAGGTGACCTGATCTCAATCACAAGATAAAGAAAAATAGATATGATTATTTTAGGGATAATACTTGTGTTAGTCTTCAAACTATAATTGTTTTTCATGTTTAGTCCCATAACTAATTTTTGGGTGCATTTCGTCCTCAAACTATAATTGTTTCTCATGTTAGTCACCAAATTATAGCTGGTTCTCACGTTTAATCTCCATCCTATTGCTGCTTCTCAGGTTTAATCCTCAAAGTATGCTTCTTTTTCATGTTTAGCCCCCTTTAATTGCTTTACTTTAGTCAGGTCAGACTGAGATTGCAAAAATTATATAGTTTGAGAACGAAATATGCAGAAAATAGTCAACGAACTAAACATGAACAACAACTAGTTGGGGACTAAGAAAAGGATTATCCCCTTATTTTAAATTGTGCACACAAACTTGTTAAAGAACAACAATTAAAGAGTACAGACTAGCTTCAACATGCCTGGATGGTGGCGCCGCTAGCGTACCAGAAAGGACCACTAACTCCATACTCCCAAGCAACATTGGAGCTTTGTAGAATTGTAGCAGCCCAAGTCCACTTCATGAAGTATATATGTCGAAATCTAAGTTAGCTAATTATAAAAAAACCTCGTACAAATAGCGATACACTGCAATCTAGACACTAACTTTACCTGAGATACAATAACACTAGCAATGAGTCCTGTTTTCACATTTCTGCCTGCTGTATTGAACCATTCTGATGTGTGGCGTGACCCAACGTATCGTTTCTCTAGCCATACCTGATCCAGCATAAAATTTCAGAGTCTATGATACAATTGACACTGCAAATTGGAACTTCTAAGCTTCGGTAGTTACTTGTTACCCCACATACAAAGGTAGGCGTTAACACGCTCCAAAATCATTAACTATCAAGTAGCAAAGCATGACTATGTGGTCATAAGTGTTAATGTTTACGTTGGCAGGCTATGATTTGTTCGGTTACTAATATTTGCAACGTTTGCGGCGGTAGCATTTGCGGCAATAGCGTTTGGTACATTTAGACCTCCAAACGTGCACCCCTTTTAGTGTGTTACGTTTGAGCCACAAATGCTACGTTTGTGAGTTAAATAAATTGCTTCTAGATGAACAAGATTTTCAAGTGTGTTCGGACTTTTAAACACTCCAATCGCAACCAATGTCTACCAGCTAATGGAGCGTTTAGTGCGTTTGGAATTCTAAACGCACTTGATAATCTTGTTCTTCTACAAGCAGTTTATTTTAAACACAGTTTATTTAACTAAAAACATAGTATTTCTAGCTCAAACTCACTACACCATTTTTGGTGTTGTGGTCAAATGCACTAAACACTACCACTGCAAATGCCGGTAAAGTGTACATACCCTAAATGTTGCAGTGTAAGAAAAAAATGAGTTGTGTACAACTAGGACAGAGAACTACCAGAGTTTGGTCATTGCTATGTACATTTTTAACTTTGAAGTTGTCCAAAGAGCATAGAGTATTAGAAAAAAAAACATAGAGTGCTTGATTTCTAGGTCTATTTTTCATAATCTACTGTCAATCATTCCATTCCTTGAAGAGAACAATAGAGAATTTTGTGGCACATAACTTATAGATTTTCTCTTCAGTTGAACAGAAATATTGGAGCTTTAAAATAGGTACATAGGAAGCATAGATATCAACATGATCCTAGTTAGTACAAAAAATTCTACGATTAATAATCAGGAGAAATTGTTAGATTAGATTTTAGTGTTCATATTTTATTGAATCGCACACCTATCAGTTGAAAGAGCTATAAGAATATGCAGTTATCTTTCCAGTAGTCAGGTCCTTAAAACTTTCATCTTCTTTCCATGTTGCCATTATTATAACTATTGCATCCACAACTAAAAACTCCACTAACAAACTGGTTTCATGTGACTAAATACCAAACTAATCATCAGATAAAATAGTCCGTAATAGTGTTAAATTGCACAAATTATCATATCTCATCCATCATTTTCGCAAATGAACGCGTTATACTTTATGGTTGAATGGGACTGTCAATGGATAGAAGGGGGAAGAAAAAGGGTAATATTTGTGCAGAGCTCATGAGATTCGAACATCCTTCATTTCAGCAACAGGATAACAGTCTTTTAACCATGTTACAATTATTTCATTCTGGTTTGAATCTAAATCCCAGTGGCATAACACCTAATATTGAGCTAAAACAAGAAACTATTATATTATCACCTCCAATAATTGCTAGAATCACTTCATAAAATAGTACTATAAGCTTTTACATAAAAATGAAGGACACAGAAGACCACAAGTATTTCTAACAGTTGTTGGAGGTCCAACAAGAAAGCCAACACCACAAAAATAGATCCTGATCCTAAACAGTTTGAAATGAGTAGTCCATTTGAGCAATTTACAGAACCGAAATATATGAAAAAGCAAAGAGTTACATTTCAAATGAACTCTGTTATTTTAGTATTATACGATTGCAATTTTTAGCTATACAAATACCACTTGTTTCTATAAGACAGTTTAAATGGACTATCCAATTTGAACCGTCTGGAATCCAAATTCCTCAAAAATAGCAATAACTTTTCACGACTTTAAACGGTGACCATGAATTCAACAAGTGAATATCAAACCATGAATATCAACATAGAAATAACTTTGAAAAAGTTAAAAGAGTTGTACCAGGAAAGAGGTAAAGGCAGCAAAAAAGGCACCAAATCCAAGAATTACAGAATACCCAACTCCCTGATTCAGCACTGCTTTGCCTTCAAAGAAACTGCTCTGTCTCACACAACTTCCTCCACCGGCTGTGCTCTGGTAATACTTGCCGGAAAAATCGAAAGGCGGACAGTTTGTTAAGTTTTGGAAATCCATGAAATTGGTAAGGGTGGTGTATTTTTTCAACTTTGGTTGAACATTTTTTTTTTCTTATTGGATTTGGAGCGATAAGTATAAATTAAACAGCTCAAAAATGACTTGTTGCTTCGCTTGTGTGTTGTGGCGGTATATTCAATATTATAGCAAGTCAAACTAAGAATATGTGGACTGTGGTATGCTTAGCTCATATCATCATTGGTACATGAGGAATCTTTTTTTCTAGGCTAGTATAAGAATCTTCAATCGGCTAGCAACTGGGGTATTCTTTTTCTGTTGGGTACTGGACTACGGGTCCCACCAAAATTGTCACATTTGGTTGTTTCCCGCAAATTGTCAAAGTTTTGAACTTTGAAATTCTAAACAATTTCATGTATTACTCTTAAATGATTGAGACTTGAGAGATTGGAGAGAAGATATAGAAAAGAGATCATTTTTTGGATATATGAGCTGAAGCGTGTTGATAACGTGTACTTATGATTTAGACAAATTTAAGTTTTTTAACAGTTGTTTGAAAGTTTAATAGTTTTGATAAAAAAAAATTATTATTATTATTATTATTGTATTTATATGTTTTTTTTGATAGTTTAATAAGAGTTCAATTATTTTTTTCGGTCATTAAGTTCAACTTGAAAAAATAATTGTTAGTGTTAAAAATTTTCATCAACTAAACTCTCTTTTCCAAAACTCTTTATTTTGGAGAGAAAATGATATTAACAGGGTACATTGCGTCTATAATAATCACACACATCTGATTTTCCGCGAATAATATGTAGAATGAAAAGGTAGGTGAAAACTGAACTTAAATTTTGAGCGAATTAAACGACCCACTCACCCGCTAGAACCTCAAAAGTCAAAACACATTCCAAATCATAGTATAGTTACAAGTATCACAAAAAATGTGAATCATTTGTTTTCTTGGTTAAAATAGTATCTATTTAATGAAGTAGATTCAGGGTCGTTCCTAAGATTTTGGTGGCTCAGGACGAAAAATAAAAACGATGTCCTTTTCAAAACATTGTCTTCACAAAATAAATAAATAAATAAAAAGTACAAGTTATATCTAAAAAAGTGCATTTTTGGTGCTTAAAATAGTTTGAATACAACAAAATATATGATAATACATTCATTCATTGAAAGATTTTTCTTCTAGTATTCCTTGAGGCAAATTTTTTAATCAAATGTTCAAAATTAAGCTTGTCCAACATATTCTTCTCGATGCACATGATTGCCAACCCATTTAACCTTTCTTGTGTCATAGTCGACCGCAAGTAATTTTTCAACAATTTCAACTTCGAAAAACTTCTTTTAGCAGATGCCACTGTCACAAGAATAGTTAGTAATATCATGTAAACAATTGAAACATTAGAAAAACAATCCAAAAATCTTTTACAAACTCCAGAATTTCAATGGCTGACTCTATTTCTCTTGGCAAAGTCATTTGTAACACTTGCAATTCTGAAAACAAATCATTTGAATCAACATCAGAAAATTTGTCATGTTTCAAAGCCTTTTCAAGATTAACACAACGTTCTTTCAATCTGATATCATCCAGTATTCTTAATGTTTTTGGATCATATAAGAATCCAAAAATATCTTCAAATGTTTGCAATTGTAAAAACCTATTATATATTAAAAAAAATATATTATAACTAGGGTTAGGAACTCATAAAATTGCAAATCGCCAAATCAGCACATATAATTTCTGATATAATATAAACTGAAAGGTAAAAAAAACTCATCAGTCATCAATTAAATTATCTCTTTCTTAGTGTTTTTATCTTCTGCAAGAACTGAGAAATTTAAGAGATACTTGAAGGCAGATTGAGAAGGAGAGAATAAAAGAGAAGGAAAATAGATGTCTACAAGGGTTTGGGAAAGCCAAAAGGAAGGAAAGTAATAGGCGTAGCCACGTAAGTTAACATATTTTTTTTTAATTAGTTTAGTTTGGGCTTTAACACTATATTAGAGTTGACCCAGTTAAGTCCTTAAAAATTTATTGGGTTTTGAAAATTACTTTTGTATACCTATATCATTATATATTTATATTTTTAATTTAATATATATATATATATGTGTGCTATATATATATATATATATATATATATATATATATATATATAATTTGGGGCTCTCTTGATTGGGGGCCCAGGGCGGTCGACCCTCTCGCTTGTGCTCAAGAACGCCCCTGAGTAGATTACTATGGTTAGTTTAACCTACTAACACAAAGATAGATAAAATATTTGCGCAAAAAAGAAAATAACTAATTCTCCAAGAGAATACACAATAATATTGATAATAAATATCAAAAAAACACTTCAAAAATCCTAAGATAACTAGAAAAGATAAATAACGAAATAATAAAACTTAAAAATAATTTAAAGTTTGATCAAACTTTGACTAGCGACTAGAATGCTTTAAACGCATTTTCTAGATTTAAATGGTGGAGCTCAGCGATAGTTTAGATTTGATATATTATTAACTACGTAACTCTTATTGGATCAAAAGTTACGCATATTTAAAATTTGCCCGACAAAAACTCCTATTTGATCGTGATTTATTCTACTTCCAACTCTATCCCTACATCACTATTGGCACAAAAATGTATGAGCAAACGGTCTCGTAGTAATTAAAATTAAATATTAATAATTTATAAAGACATATTTTTATATGTATAAAATATACTTCTATTATTTCATAAAAAAAATCCTTCTATGTATTGCAACAATTTTGTATTGAATTACAATTGCGAAATATATCAATATGAGATTGGATATGATTCTAAGAGGGTCTTACCTATTATATATCTTTCCAAAAACGTTATCATTGATACCTATACACGTAAGTGACAATCAAAAATCGCCGTAAACATTCGCCATATATGTACATTGGCAATCATTTTCCTCATAAAAATAATCTCATTTATTAGATTTTATTATTCCACAAAAAGAATCTAATTTATCAATATCTATATATAACAATCCAAGAGAGTATCTTCCAATTGAATTAATTTGATTAGTCATAAAATTATTAGAAAATAACTAATTAATTCAAGAAATAGGTAGTAAATAAAATATTAGAAAATACATGAAACTTGGACTCATTAAATACTTTACTATTCATGATAAAATACATGGATCTCTTCATAAATATCTATTACACGTTTCATTCTAATATCATAAAAATAAAATATTTCAAACCAATTTTTGTGCTAATTACATTGTCAAACTTGCAATTTTTTCAAAAATGGCTCATAGACATGTATCATTGAATCAACTATCAGAAGAGAGAGGTGATCAAACAATCAAAGTCAAAGTCACTACACTTGGGAATGGGGTCAATCTGACCACAGGCCAAGCTATCAATAGAAATATCATATTATATGAAAGGAACATAAAAGAAAGTCAGCTCTCGTACGGGTTATAAACTTAAAAATATAATAAAAAAAAATTTTAATCACATTGTGAGTCATTTTAGTTGATTCTGAAAGTTATGCCGCTTGCCTCCGTCCTCAGACTATAAATTTGGTGGACGTAGTTTTGTTTTGGTTGGTTTAGAGAATTCGAAGTCCTTTATTTCTCAATTCCCATCTCATTGGATAACTAGGCCATGTGATAACTCAAGTAGATGTGGTTAGGAACGATAATTTGGACAACGTTTGGCATATTAGCTTGACTTTTGACTTTTAATATCTATAGTCAATGTCACTACAAACCTCAATAATTGAAATTAACCTTAGACTTTTGGTGCATTCAAAAAAACAAAAAAGTTAAATGGACTTTTGAAAGAGTGTATTTTCACCTTAAATTTACTAAGAAAATGATTTATATATTGATAAATTTATGATAAAATTGAATGATGACTTACGTGAAATTTTATGCGATATAACAAATTAAGATAATTTTTTTTTTAATTCTCTCGTATCTCATATATCCACGTATTCGATATTTATAATCGATATAAATTTATGATTGTATATAATAATACTAAATTTATCGAGCTTATCCATTCTTTAAACATGGCTTTTGGGTTCCTTGTCTCTGTCTTGTATAATTAGGAAAGTTCCTAGACATAGGGTGGATAAAAAGCCCATGAAAGGCCATAAGTTAAGTTTGTCTAGCTAGAAGTTTAGATGTACTATTTTACAATATTAATACATGTTTTATTTCTTAAAAAGAAAAAAATAAAAAAAAGAGAGGAAAATATCGAAAACCAAACCATTCTAAACTAGTACATCAATTTTTTCATCCCTTCCTTTTCTAGTGAAAAAACATATTTTTGGATTCGACTCCCTTCCAATGCACATTCTCCCTAATTTAATACAATACACTAATACTGAATTGTATTATTATACTAAAAATAAAAATAATTCGACACTTTTTCATCATTTGATGAATGTGAGTATTTTTCATTATAATTTTAATGGTTATTCCAATTGTTTGTAGAATTGACCCCCTTATAATGAAATATCTATTAATTTAGTTGGGTTATGACTAATAAAAATATTAAGATAAGAAAAATGGTGTATTGGATAAACTGAAAGGAAAGTGCAACGGAAGAGAGCCAAATTTATTTTTTTTGAAAAAACCTTTCTTATATCTATGTTTTTGCACTCTTTTTCTTTTTTAGTACTATCTCATGTTAGGTTTGAATATGCAATAATTAATCTACAGGGGGAGGGGGAGAGTTGAATAGATTAATTTGTTTTTTTCTAAAAAATCTTGGCTTTTTTTTTATAAAAAAATTAACTCTATTTCCCTTAGTGATTTTTGTTTAAAATATTTATTTAAATATTTTAGAGAATGAAAGTAAAGAGATGGGAATAGAGATATACCAAACAGAGAACACAACGATATATTCTGGTTCAATGTATATATCTCCAACAGATATATATATATATATATATATATATATTATATATATATATAGGATCAGATTTGTGTAAAGATTTCTCCACCTACGTAAGGAGCTAAACTATTTTTACAGTGGAAAATTTCAAATCCTGGAGAGGAGTTTAACTCCTTACGTAGGTGGAGAAATCTTTACACAAATCTGATCCTGTCTTAGAACCACTATCCCTTAATGTTCTTCAAGAATTGCAGATTTTTCTTTCCAAAGCTTCATATATTCCTTCTTTGGTTGGTCTTGGAACTTGATGTTTTTTTCCTTCCTCACTCACTCAGGAGCCCAAACCTATGGCCTTTTTAAGATCTTGGTCTTGGAACCGGAATCACTCAATTCCTCACACACATACTAGAAGAATACTCAACTCTCCCCATTTATTTTTAAAAGAATTTAATTTGACTTTAAGTAATGCTTCTTGAATAAGCAGATAGTCAATATTAAGTTCAATTATGTCAAATATTGCAAGATATAAATAATGACAGTTTAAAAATAATTTATTACAAAGTGACAATTTAACCAATGATCACAAATAATATATGACAGTTTAAGTATTATGATCAATTTGGTTGATATAGAACACCTTTTTATAAGGTGGGATTAACGCTTTGGTATAAGATTGATCGTGGACTCTTTATAAGCCCAGTATTCTATATATTTTGCTTATCATTCTCAAAGAGAGAACTATATACTAATTGTCTTTTTATACACAAAGGAACAACATTTCCTTAAAAAGAGAATTATAAGGATAACACAAGGCTGCACTAAGGATAACCGAGTTATCCAATCTCAAGAGCCTTGTATCACTTCCTTTTTAAAGGACTATAGTTCATAAGAGTCAAGTAGGCAGAGCCAGATTCTTAAGTATAATGGGTACGTATCTCGACTTGACAATTGATCGCTTGTTTTACACTTTCGTTGAAAGGACTATGTATAAAAATCTGATCAATATATATAAGCTTAAATTCAAGTTATAAAGATGAATGGATATAATGCGTAACTTGAATTAGCACAATGAATGAACAAATGCAAGTGTAAGTGCATTTTTTTATAGTGTTTAATATGTATAAATATAACAATAAATCAATATTAAACACAAATAAGAAAGTGAGAGGTTAACACAAAAATATAATCAAATGTGTACTAATTTTGTGTATAAGAGCAACAAGTGTGTGTGTGTGTGTGTGTGTGTGTATATATATATATATATATATATATATCTATATCTGTCGACGCCGAGATTTTTTCTTTTACAATTTTGAGATTACAGATCATAGATTTTAAGGGTGATTTTGGAAAAATCGACATAAATGTCGACAGGGTTTGAAAGTTTGATTTTAATGGAGCCAATTAGATAGAGTCGCCAGTTGGTAAAGATTTAAATGGATGTACCAACTCATCCGAATTTTTAAGTTTTAATATTCAAGATAGCCCATCGTGTGACTCCAAAAATTAGTCCACAACCCAGATTCATAGAGTTCGGGGGCTTGCTTAAGTGAGGGGAAGGTGTTAGGCACCCCCCCGACTTTCGTTAAACACGGTTATCGCTTTCCTAATATTTTTCTTAAAAGATTAAATGGGTTGCCTTGAGAAACACGAAGTATGTGTTTGTGTTCTGTGCCTATATGAATTGTGTCATTAGGGAATGTCTTAGGGTATCGTCTCTTAGAGTCAATTTGAATTAAATGGTGAAGCATAAGGTATCATCTCTTATGTCGTCTAAGTCAGAATCTAGGGTATAGTTTCCTACAGTGAAGTCATGAAATGTAAATAACCTAGGGGTCGTCACCTAAGGTCAAGTCGTGGAATCTTGGGTGTCGCCTCCTAGAATAGTCACAATCTTGATGGGTGCATTATCTTGGCAACAACTTTTGAGCCTCTTTGAACCTATGCACGAAGGATTTGATTCGAATGGAAAGTTTTCGTTTTAGTTTTGCTTGACAAGAAATTTAAGGTGTCGTTTAGGGAAAATGTTATTTTAAAACCTTTCGTCAAATAGGAATCGATCCTCTTTATTACTTCCAATTTTAGCTTAGAATTAATCTACTAACCTAGTTCAATTCAATTTTAAAAGATCTTTGTAATTTGGTTCGAAAATCATTTTCGTATGTTGAAAGATAAAATCAAGCATCGAAAATAAGGTTGGAGCTACCCATAGGCATGTAAGCCATCTAAATAACTCCAAGCACCTCGCAATAATAAAATCCACTATCAAGAGGCCTTAAATCCAATTTTCGTGAGATGGAACCCTCGATCTCATTTTAAGGCCCGAATTACATTTACAATGATCGAATCGTAAAAATTACAATCGTTAACTATGCCCACTGTAGGAATATCCTTCAATTCCCATTAAACACGATGTTTAAGGGCTTTAAATTCATTCCTAAGCTCACATGATTCATAATCGTACCCAACAATGCATAATGATCTATAAACGGAGTTTAGAATTTAAGAAATGACTTTCATAAACCCTAAATCCATAGATCGCCCAACAAATCAATAACATCACAATTATATCATTAACTATATCGAAATCACAAGGATCTATTATATATCGACAAGATTTATTAAAGGAATTTAGAATCTAGGGGATGAAATACATAGATCTAAGATTCCACAGATCTAGAAAACAACGCATTGAGATCTAATCGAAAATATATCCCAGATTGGCTATAAGGAGATTCCATTCATGAGAAATCCTCGCTGGCCAAAAGGTGGGATCCCCTCACTACTAGATATTAATCTAGGATATTTGAGTGACCTAAAAATCAATAGAAAATAACTCCCAAGCAAAAATAATCGGTAAAAAAAAGTCGAATTAAAGTCAAAATGGATAAATTACTAAAAGGATATCCTCGGTTAGTTAGGAGGAGATTTTATCCATGAGAAATCCTCTTTAACCATCCATAATCCTAAAAATAGGATTTAAACACCTCTAGATTTGATCTAGGATGCTAGGAGAGCCTCAAATGAAGAAATAATCATAAACAAACAAAGCCAAAGCACAATAATTGACAAAATATGATAGATCTAAGCTAGATCTAGTATAAATATGAGAACTTTGATGAGTGCATACTATTTATTTATTTTAAATTCTTTTATATTTAGTTTATTGCATGTTTTATGGTGTATATGAGCTTATTAAGGTGTTTATTGATTTTAGGGATAAATGGAGCTAAAGCAAGAAAAATGGAAAAATTCAGTTTTTGAAAAGTTGGGAACTCACCCCGGCGAATTCGTGAAGAAGGATGAATTCGTCCCGGTGAATTCTCTACCGAATCCGCCCTAGTGCGTTCTGAGTTCGCCCCAGCCCAGACCTCTCTGTTCCAATTCGCCCCGACAAATTCCCCCAATACAATGAATCCGCCCCGACGAATTCAGCGGGAATTTAGAAAATTATTTTGCTTTAGGCCAGGAAATCTTGAGGAATTCTAATTATAATTAGATTGTTATTTCTTAGAGTATTATGATATTATTTTAGAACTATAAATACATGTTTTTAGTCAGATATTAGGTTTATCTACATTCAAATTCAAACCCTAGTTTTGGAAGATTGAAGGCATGTCAAGCTAAATTCTCTATTTCAGTTCTAAGGGATGTTAAACATTCTTTATAATTAATGGTTTGATCAAGTTTACTTTATTTATTCCTTCTTGCATGAGATTTATTCTGATAATCTGTTTTGATTGATTACATACTATTCTATCTGATTGATTTGATATGGCCAGTTAGATTAATCTGATTGATATCATCTGCTAGATTAAGGTATAGTATTAAGCAAATGATATTATATCTGATCATAAGTAGCAATTAGTGATGCATGATTATGGACAAGGTTTTAAGTATTGCTAAGATTATGCGAGGGCAAGTTAAATAATCCCTGATTGTGTGATTGTTGCTTGGAATAACCTAATTCTCTAATTCTTCATGCTACTGTTATATTAAATCTAGACTGATAGTTCTAGGTTGTATGATAGTTAGGGTCTCTTGGGGCAATTGCCACTTTAGATTTTAAACTTAAGGGAATTTTGGATAAGTAGCGATTGCGGTTATCTAGGGCTATTAATTTCATTGAAGCACAAATATTGTATAACTTGATTACTCCAAAGATTGTAAAAAGACGATACTGAACTGAAGAACTGAAGTCTTTAATTCATTGGTTATTCTTATTAATTATTTTATGTTACATTAGTTAGTTTTACTCAATTCAAACCCCCCCAATTTATATGTAGTAGTATTTAGATTTAGAAAATAATAAAATAAACAAAGATAAATTCACTCTTTGTGTGATCGATCCTTGCTTGTTGCTATACTGAATTCTGTGTTCATAGAATTAAAATAAGGTTTTAATTTTGGAGTGTTAACGACATCTCCTTAATTTTGGCGCTGTTGTCGGGGAGTATTATTTATTTTTATTTATTCACTATTTTCTTTTATTTATTTTTCTTAGTTTATGACTCGATCCTCTCATACTCTTGACTTGAAAATTGATTCAAAAATAGAGAGAACTGCACGCAGGTTAAAGAAGGAGGCTCGTCAATCTCAAAGCACAATTGCAGATTCCGACGAAGCTTCATCACTAGGCCTCAACATAGCACTGGAACTACTGTCAAGCAAGTCATCCACTGAATCAGAAGAAGAAGAAGAGATGGCGGGGCAAAATAACAACAAGACATTGAAAGAATTAGCCACTCCTAATCTCATTCAACAACCATTATGTATTGAGTATCCTACTTTAACTGCTGCTTTTGAACTAAAATCTGGACTAATTCATCTTTTGTCTACTTTTCGTGGTCTCACATGTGAAGATCCATACAAGCATTTGAAGAAGTTTTATGTGGTGTGTTCCACTATAAAGCCACAATAAATAACCGAGGAGCAGATAAAGCTCAGAGCTCTTCCTTTGGGATCAATCCAATCCTGGAATGACATGAAGATGCTATTCTTAGAGAAGTACTTCACTGCTTCAAGAGTAGCCAACATAAGGAAGGAGATTTACGGAATTTGATAGTTCTGCGAAGAGACATTGTATGAATATTGGGAAAGGTTTAAGAAGTTAGACTCTAGCTGTCCACCTCACCAGATAGATGATCAACACCTGATTCAATACTTCTAGGAAGGGCTGGTACCAATGGATATGAGTATGATTGATGCTGCCAGTGGAGGGGCATCAGTTGACAAAACTCCAGAGGCTGCAAGGAACCTGATTGCAAATATGGCAGCCAACTCACAACAGTATGGGATAAAGAATGCTCATGCACCACAAAGGGTAAGTGAGGTAAGCACAAGTAATTTGGAGCAACAGATTTCGGACTTAACTGCTGTGGTTAGACAATTAGCTATAGGAAACTTGCCAGTCGCAAAGGCGTGTGGGATCTGTTTACAACAAAATCATAACACAAATGCCTATCCAACATTGCAAGATGAAGAGTCTTCACAACAAGCCAATGCAATGGGAAAATATCAGGCACAACCCCAAAAGAAGTATGATCCATACTCAAACACTTACAATCCAGGTTGGAGGGATCATCTGAACTTCAGTTGTGGAGGGAATAGGCCACCAGCACAAGGGACGTTCCCAACTAGGCAGTAAGGTTTTCAACCAGCTCAACCTCAGTATTAACCTAGACAAATAGCTCCTACAAATAATGGACAATCCATAGAGAACATGTTCAAGGCATTTATGGGACAATCACAACAATTCATCACTCAGGCACAATAATTCATGCCGAAAACAAGAACTTCTATTCAAGATTTGAGGAACCAAGTGGGTCAGCTTGTTACCATAGTGGGAATTTTGGAATCTCAAGGCTCAGGAAAGTTGCCCTCCCAAACAGTTGTGAATCCAAGGGAAAATGCTAATGCGATTACACTAAGGAGTGGAAAAGAGCTAGATGTGCCCAAAGCAGCTACTGATTTTGATGAGGAGAAAGCTAAGGAAGAGACTGAGACACCAAAGGTAAAATCTAACCCATCTTCTCAAGTTTTAACTAAGCCATTACCTTTTTCTCCTAGGAACCATAAGACTTCAAAGAAGGATGAACAAGAGAAGGAAATTCTAGAAACTTTCAGGAAGGTGGAGGTAAACATCCCTCTTTTGGATGCAATAAAACAAGTGTCCAGGTATGCCAAGTTTTTGAAAGAATTGTGCACTAACAAAAGAAAATTAAAAAAATGATAAAAGAGTCACTGTTAGAGAGAATATGTCTGCAGTACTTCAAAGAAAAATGCCCCCTAAATGTAAAGATCTAGGCATGTTTACAATCCCGTGCAGAATAGGTAATACCAAATTTGAGAGAGCCATGCTAGATCTAGAAGCTTCAATAAATGTCATGCTATTATCTATATTTGCTTCTTTAAATTTAGGTCCTTTAAAACAAACTGGTGTTATTATTCAATTGGCTGATCGTACTAACACTTACCCTGAAGGGGTAATTGAAGATGTCTTGGTGCAGGTGAACGAACTAATCTTTCCTGTAGATTTTTACATTGTGGATATGGAGGATGGCAGATCTCCAAATCCCTCACATATCTTGTTAGGGAGGCCATTTTTGAAAACAACAAGGACAATGATTAATGTACACAATAGAACCTTAACTATGGAATTTGATGGTGAAAAGATAAAATTCAACATATATGATGCCATGAAGTATCTTAGTGATGTTAATCCTATTTTTGTTATTGACATCATTGACTCTTTAGTGCATGGATCTTTTGAACACATGCATAAAGAAAGCTTGGAGGTTGCCATCGCTAACAATTTGGAGATGGATAAAGATGAAGAGATTTAGTAGAATCAGAAATTGAAGGAGATTGTAGCTGCATTGCATTCTTTACCTAAAATCTTTGATAAGTATGCAGTCTATTCCATTCAATTCCCTGTTTCTCATCAAAACTGTTACCATCCATGGTGCAAGCTCCAATTCTAGAATTAAAACCATTACTAACACACTTGAAATATATATATTTAGGGACTGATGATGCATTACCTGTGATTATTGCTAGTAATCTAACCAAAGTGCAGGAGGATAAATTGCTAAGAGTCCTAAGGGACCATGCCACAGTTTTTGGTTAAACTATAGCAGATATCAAAGGTATAAGTCCGGCGATATGCATTCATAGGATTTTATTGGAAGATGGAGTAAGGCCCACTAGAGAAATGCAAAGGAGACTGAATCCACCCATGATGGAGGTAGTGAAAAAGGAGATGCTCAAATTGCTTGATGCAAGTATAATCTATCCCATTTCAGATAGTCAGTGGATGAGTCCAGTACAGGTAGTACCAAAGAAATTTGGAATCACACTCGTCAAGAATGACAACAATGAGTTGGTGCCCACACGAACGCAAACAGGATGGAGAGTGTGTATTGATTATAAAAAATTGAATGTTGTAACAGGAAAAGATCACTTTCATCTCCCTTTCATTGATTAAATGTTGGAACGATTGGCTGGACATGCTTATTATTATTTTTTAGATGGATTTTTAGGTTATAACCAGATTGTGATTGCACCCGAAGACTAGGAAAAATAACATTTACATGTTTATTCGATACTTTTGCATATCGTAGGATGCCTTTTGGACTGTATAATGCACCAGGTACTTTTTAGAGATGCATGGTGAGTATATTTTCTGATCTTTTAGAAAATTGCATAGAGGTCTTTATGGATGATTTCATAATTTATGGTGATTCTTTGGATATATGATTGGATAATTTGACTCGTGTGCTAGATAGATGCTTAGAAACTAATCTTGTTCGTAATTGAGAAAAATGTCATTTTATGGTAGAACAAGGTATAATACTTGGTCATGTTATGTCAGTTAAAGGTTTAGAAGTTGATAAAGCTAAGATAGATGTTATTTCTGCTTTGCCTTACCCCGTAAGTGTGCGGGAGATTCGTTCTTTTCTTGGACATGCAAGTTTCTATTACAGGTTTATCAAAGACTTCTCAAAGATAGCTCTGCCGTTATGTAAATTGTTATAAAAAGATGAGGAATTTTAGTTTTTCGATGAGTGCAAGGGGGCGTTTGACAAGTTGAAAAGCTTATTGACCTCTGCTCCTATGATTCAACCACCAAATTAGAGTTTGCCCTTTGAAATCATGTGTGATGTAAGTAATTATGCAGTGGGAGCTGTTTTAGGCCAAAGGATTGATAAAACTGTCTATGCCATATATTATGCTTCGAGGACTCTAAACTCTGCTCAGATTGACTACTCTACAACTGAGAAATAACTTTTATCTGTTGTTTTTGCTTTAGACAAGTTTAGATCTTATCTTCTTGTTACTAAAGTAGTAGTTTATTTTGACCATGCTGCTCTTAGGTATTTGCTGACCAAGAAGGACTCTAAACCCAAAATTATCAGATGGATTCTGCTATTGCAAGAATTTGACTTGGAGATCAAGTATAAGAAAGGAGCAGACAACTTGGTGGCAGATCACTTGAGTAGGTTACTGAGAGATGAGGAGATACTACCATTGCATAATTTCTTTCCGGATGAGCATCTACTTTCTATTCATGAGGAATTGCCCTGGTATTCTCAAATTGTTAATTACTTAGCAAGTTCATATTTTCCAAGTGAATTCTCTAGATCACAAAAAGATAAACTTAAGAGTGATGCCAAGTATTATGTATGGGATGACCCATATCTATGAAAATTCTATGCTGATCAGGTAGTTAGAAGTTGTGTGCCAAACAATGAATTTTTATCTATTTTAACCTTTTGTCACTCTTATGCTTGTGGAGGACACTTTGGACCAAAAAGGACTGCTCATAAGGTTTTAGAAAGTAGTTTTTACTGGCCAACAATTTTTAAAGACTCATATTTGTTTTGTAAATTATGTGTGAATTGTCAAAAGACAGGTAATATATCATATAGAAATCAAATAACACAAACTCCTATTTTAATTGTTGAGATATTTGATGTTTGGGGTATTGATTTTATGGGACCTTTTTCTGTTTCTTATGGTAATATTTACATTTTTTAGCTGTTAATTATGTTTTAAAATAGGTGGAAGCTAAAGCCACCAGGACTGATGATTCTAAAGTTGTTATAGATTTTGTCAAGTCTAACATATTTGTTAGGTTTGGAACTCCGAGGGCCATCATCAGCGATAGAGGAACTCACTTTTGCAATAGGATGCTAGCTGCACTTTTCAGGAAATATAATGTGATGCATAAGGTTTCTATATCTTATCATCTATAAAGCAATGGCCAGGCTGAGGTATCCAACCGTGAGGTGAAGTGCATTCTAGAAAAAGTCATTAAGCCAAACAGGGAAGATTGGAGGTTGAGGTTAGAATATGCACTGTGGGCTTATAGAACCGCATTCAAAACTCCAATTGGTATGTCCATGTATAGGCTGGTGTTTGGGAATCCATATCATCTACCTATGGAGCTGGAACATAAAGCTCTCTAGGCGATCAAACAATGCAACATGGGCATGGATGAAGCGGGAGTGCATAGAAAGTTACAGTTACAAGAGTTGGAGGAATTATGGAATGAAGCATATGAGAGTTCTAGACTGTACAACAATAAGACAAAGGCTTTCCACGACAAGCAAATTTTAAGGAAAGATTTTGCTGTTGGACAAAAAGTTTTGCTCTATAATTCAAGGCTAAAATTGTTTCCAGGTAAGTTACAGTCTCGTTGGGAAAGTCCATTTGTTATTTCTAATGTGTTTGCTCATGGTGCTATAGATATTCAAAATCCAAAGACATGGAAGATATTCAAGGTAAATGGTCACAGGATGAAACCGTTCTTCGAAGGCTATCAGGTGGAGAAAGTTGAGATGCTGAATTTGGTGGATCCGATCTATGTGTAGCTTGAGAGGATTGTTATCGAGCAAACGATGTTAAACAAATGCGCTACTTGAGAGGCAACCCAAGATTTCAGATTTGCTTTTCTATACCTTTTACTTTTATTTTTTGCATTTTAGTTGCATTCTAGTTAGTTACTTCGTCTTTGCATGATTGTCTTACATTGGGGACAATGTAAGATTTGAATGTGGGGGAGGGGTTTAGGTTATAGGTTATATTTAGGTTTACTCTAGGAGATTATGATCTAATTGTATTTATTTTTGTGGAAAAAATTGAAAATTCTTTGCTCTAAAAATTTTGGCTCTATGATTTTGTTTGGATAAAATTTTAAAGGTTATGGTTGAGGAATGAAATTGATGCTAATTTGATAGAATTTATTTGATATCGAATTAGTTGATGAATGATGATAACTAAGTCATGATCCATAGTAACTGATTTGAATTGAATTTGTATTGCATAAGTTCTTGAATATGAGAAATATGCTTATTTGGCTGAGTTATCTGTGGAGTTGTCTATGTGCACTGATTTCATTATTTAGGACTATTTATTTGCTTATGCTGTTTGCAGGACCATAAGAAATAAGGGCATGGGAAAGTTTTAAATTTTTTTGAAAAAAGAAGAAAAGTGTAGAATCTTGTGGTGGGTTGAGATGGAGCGTAAAACGCACTCACCCATAAATATATGCAATGAGAAGGAGCGTAAAACGCACTCGTTGGTGAGGAGATGAGTGAGATGGAGCATAAAATGCACTCACTTAAGAAAGAATGAGAAAGGTGAAATGGAGCATCAAATGCATTCACCTGAAAAAAATGAATTTGATGGTTATGGAGAAAAGGAAAAAAAATGAATGGAAGAGAAAATATGTTTTGAGTCAGTGTGCACGACTATTGTTCCACGATAATTGAGTTGAGTATGTGTGTAGATCATACGAAGGATACTTATGTGGATATAGTTTAATTTAGAGAAGTTCAATGGTGACGGATAAAGTTGTTGTTATACATTGATTGATGAGGTGTTGACCAAATTCCTGTCATTTAGTGTTGATATTCATGGTTGGAAATTAATTTAAACTTTTTGAAAGCTTGGTTAAATGAATTTCA
Organism: Aralia elata; assembly: GCA_034770075.1. NCBI lineage: Eukaryota > Viridiplantae > Streptophyta > Magnoliopsida > Apiales > Araliaceae > Aralia > Aralia elata. The sequence goes on from CM068379.1 coordinate 49,725,567, forward strand.
GATGAAGTTAATATGACCTTTGTTTTGGTTTACACTGTGACACCCCCAAATCCAGGTACTTAATTCTCACAGATTTGGTGTTCACTATCTCATTCATTAAAAACTAACTACCCAATAAAATAACAATTAAATAAACTTAAATAAATATCTTCCCAAAATGGGTTACATCACCAAACTATTAAATATTCAAATCCCAGGTTATCTTAACCTTAATACATCAAATGCGGAATAAAACATAATTTAAATAAGTCTTGATACAATCGATCATCAAATAAATAACAGGTCTTTAGCTATTTATGCATCTTGCCGTTGCCTTTGCTCGTGGACGGCTCGTCCGGCTTCTCAACCTTAGCTGCAATGATTAGTGCAAGAGTGAGCAAACAATTGCTCACAAGTTCGATAACAATAATATCTAAATGAAATGATTTCAACTGAGGAATAATAGTTTTCTGATTCTCAACCAATAAATGATTAAAGTTTAAAAACTCGTTAGGATGCTTGATTCCAAAAATATAGAATTCATGATTTAGAAATTATATCTGAGGGTCACAAGACCTCGAACTATGTCCTAGGTTAACAAGTATTTCTACTGTAACCTTTAACAGTCATATATACTATGGACCAACATCTCGTACTCAGGGGGATCAGCCCTTTGTACAATGTATTGTGCACAAACATTTTAACGCTGTCGCGTAAGTAATCCCCTATATTAGGGTTGTTCATCTCAGTTTATCGTCTGAATCCATACCAAAAAGGAAATTGGCTTGGAACAAGTATAGAGAACATTCTAAGTCTTTGAAACGCTCATCAACTAAGGACTAGCTGAATCAATAAGGGTTTGCTAGTCTAATTCAATAGAGTTTGTTCAATAGAAACTATACTCGAAGTTTGAATAATAACAATGATTGAAATAAAGCTTGAGTATATAATCATGATAATAACCTTGCTTGAATATCAATAAGCTAAGGTCAATAAGCTTACTCAATATAAATAAACTTGTCTTGAATAAATTAACAAGTTAAAAGAGAACAACAACTTGCTATAAATAATTCTCAAGCTTAAGGAAAGAAAACTTGCTCAACATAAAGTAACAAGTTGAGATAAGGAACTTGCCTCAAGCGTAGATTACAAATTAAATATCTCTCGATCCTTAAACAACCTATACAGTTAATTATAAAATGGTAACATAATTAGTTATAAAATAATATACACTTTAAGCTTGCTCTTATCCTTTTTATTATAACATTTCACTTAGCATATCATAGTCAACAAGTACTAGTTTAACAACCATCTTGGCAATTCTTTAGTCACTTAATACATTAATATAAGTTTTAAACTTGTTTATAGCATCATAATAAAAGCTCAAAGAAAATAAAAATTAAAAATAATTTCAGTACTGCTCCCTCGCCGAGGCGAGAATTTACTGAACAAAAATCTCGCCGGGGCGAGACCTCGCCGGGGCGAACCTATCCTTAACAAAATTTCTCGCTGGGGCGAGACTTCGCCGGGGCGAAGATTACTAGCTCATTTTTCTCGCCGGGGCAAGACACCCGGCAGTCGTCTCCTACAGTTCGCGAACAGTGAAAACTTAGGCCAAATTTGGCCAAATTTTCCGAATTCTATCATCCAGTACACAAACTAGATATACCCAGACATCAAATATGTTAGAAAACAAATACCCAACATGTTTCTAACTAATTTAACTATTATAAAACACATAATCAACTAATTTAAAACCAAAAATTCACTGTTAAACAATTTATTCATGCTTTGACCATTTTCATGAAATCAAACTCTGTAAATTCATTTTTCAACTAATTAAAACCATTCTTCTTGCATTATTCATGTTTTTCATCATACAATCATAAACAATTATTAATTAACCAATTAATAACCAAATGGAATCATCAATTTTTATACAACTATGCCATACATGAAATAAAGCTCTGTAAAAACTAAAATTAAATTTTAAAATATATTTTCATGAATTAAAACCTTCAAATAGAATTTTAATCATCATATAATCATCACGTAATCATCTATTTCACATAGCTATCAATTATAATAAAAAAAAATCACATATTAAGCCAATGAATATTTTTACAGAGAACCAAATATTGATATACAGAGGAGGGTATTATACCTTCTATTTGATTAAAAGAAAAGCTTGATTAACACTCTCCTTGCTTGAACTTCTACCTTCAATCTCCTCTTTTCAAAATTCACAAGCTCTCTTCTTTCTCAAATTTCACAGAACTCTCTCTTTTCTCTGTAGTTCTTCTTTCTCTTTTCTCTCTGTTCTTCTCTTTTCTTTTCTTTCTTTCAACTGACGTTCTTTTACAAAATGAAAACTGATATAACTTAAAAATATAAACTGATGATTTTAAAATAAAAACTGTTGTTTTAAATAATAATAACGTAAAATCCTTAAATTGAATCATCAGTTAGGATTTTCAAAAGCCATAAGGCTTTGTTTGGTAAACACTAATTAAAATAACCTATTATTCTTATGTCTTGTTTGGTAAAACACAATTAAAATAACTCATTTTTCCAACCAAAGGTCATAAGGCCTAGTTTGGAAAAACTAAATTAAAACTCCTTTCATTTATTTTAATAAAACATTATAACATATAGTTTTAAATGTCACACATTTAATTTAATTGAACTTATTATTATTAAATAAATTCAATTAAATATTACTAACTCAAATAATAATTTTATTTAACAAAAACACCAAATAAATTATATTATTCAAATAAATTATTTATTAACATAAATCATTTATTCAAATAATTCTTTTCATCATCTAATTTAATTAACAATTAAATTAGAATAATCATCACAAATCATATTCAAGTAACAATTAACACCATTAACTCAACATAAACTTATTTCACAATAGCTTAATAAATCATCTATTAACTCAATAAATTAACAAAAATATTTATACAACTCAATAAATATTTTTATTAATTCTCAAAATTGCATTCGTTACATACACGAGGACGTGTAAAGGCTAAGTGTGGGGGAATTTGATGAGTGCATAATATTCATTTATTTTAAATTCCTTTATTGTTAGTTTATTACATGTTTTATGGTGTATATGAGCTTATTAAGGTATTTATTGATTTTAGGGATAAATGGAGCTAAAACAAGAAAAAAGGAAACATTCAGTTTTTGGAAAGTTGGGAACTCGCCCCGGCTAGTTCGTGAAGAAGGATGACTTTGCCCCAGTGAATTCCTCTCTGCTGAATCCGCCCAGCGCGTTCTGAGTTCGCCCTGACCCAAACCTCTCTATTCCAATTTGCCCCGATGAATTCCCCTAGTATAACGAATCCGTCCTGGCGAATTCAGCGGGAATTTGGAAAATTATTTTGCCTCAGGCCAGGAAATCTTGGGGAATTCTAATTGTAATTGAATTGTTATTTCTTAGAGTATTAGGATATTATTTCAGGACTATAAATACATGTTTTTAGTCAGATATTAGGATCATCTACATTCGAATTCAAACCCTAGTTTTGAAAGATTGAAGACATGCCAAGCTAAATTCTCTATTTCAGTTCTAAGGGATGTTGAACTTTCTTTATAATTAATGGTTTGATCAAGTTTACTTTATTTATTCCTTCTTGCATGAGATTTATTATGATAATCTGTTTTAATCGATTACATGCTATTCTATCTGATTGATTTGATATTGCCAGTTAGATTAATCTGATTGATATCATCTGCTAGATTAAGGTATAATATTAAGCAAATGATATTGTATCTGATCATAAATAGCAATTAGTGATGTATGATTGTGGATAAACTTTTGAGTATTGCTAAGATTATCAGAAGGCAAGTTAAATAATCCTGATTGTGTGATTGTTGCTTGGAATAACCTAATTCTATAATTCTTCATGCTACTGTTATATTTAATCTAGACTGATAGTTCTTGGTTGTGTGATAGTTAGGGTCTTTTGGGGCGATTGTCACATTAGATTTTAAACTTAAGAGAATTTTGGATAAGTAGTGATTGCGGTTATCTAGGGCTATTAATTTCATTGAAGCATAAATATTGTATAACTTTATTACTCCAAAGATTGTAAAAAGGCGATATTGAACTGAAGAACTGCAGTCTTTAATTCATTGGTTATTCTTATTAACTATTTTATGTTACATTAGTTAGTTTTACTCAATTCAAAACCCCCCCAATTTATATTTAGTAGTATTTAGATTTAGAAACAATAAAATAAACAAAGATAAATTTACTCTTTGTAGGATCGATCCTTACTTGTTGCTATACTGAATTTTGTGTTTATAGAGTTAAAGTAAGGTTTTAATTTTGGAGTGTTAACGATAGCTCCCAAATTTTGGCGCCGTTGTCGGAGAGTGTTATTTGTTTTTATTTATTCACTGTTTTCTTTTATTTATTTTTCTTAGTTAATGACTCGATCGTCTCATGCTTTTGACTTGAAAATTGATCCAAAAATAGAGAGAACTGCATGCAAGATAAGGAAGGAGGCTCGTCAATCTCAAAACACAATTGCAGATTCCGACGAAGCTCCATCACCGGGCCTCAACATAGCACTGGAGCTACTGTCAAACAAGTCATCCACTGAATTAGAATAAGAAGAAGAGATGGCGGTGCCAAACAACAACAAGATATTGAAAGAATTAGCCAATCTTAATCTCAATCAACAATCTTTATGCATTTAGTATCCTACTTTAACTGTTGCTTTTGAACTAAAATCTAGACTAATTCATATTTTGCCTACCTTTTCTGGTCTCATAGGAGAAGATCTATACAAGCATTTGAAGGAGTTCCATATGGTGTGTTCCACTATGAAGCTACAAGGAATAACCGAAGAGCAGATAAAGCTCAGAGTTTTTCCATTCTTATTGGCGGACTTAGCAAATGATTGGTTGTATTATCTTCCTTTGGGATTAGTCCAATCCTGGAATGAAATGAAGAAGCTATTCTTGGAGAAGTACTTCCATGCTTCAAGAGTAGCTAACATAAGGAAGGTGATTTGCAGAATCCGAGAGTTCAGCGAAGAGACATTGTATGAATATTGGGAAAGGTTCAAGAAGTTGTGCTCTAGATGTCCACCTCACCAGATAGATGATCAACACCTAATTTAATACTTCTATGAAGGGCTGGTAGCAATGGATAGGAGTATGATTGATGCTGCCAGTGGAGGGGCGTTAGTTGACAAAACTTTAGATGCTGCAAGGAACCTGATTGCAAATATGGCAGCCAACTCACAGCAGTTTGGGACAAGGAATGCTCATGCACCACAAAGGGTAAGTGAAGTAAGCACAAGTAATTTGGAGCAACAAATCTCGGACTTAACTACTGTGGTTAGACAATTAGCTATAGGAAACTTGCCAATCGCAAAGGCGTGTGGGATCTGTTTACAACAAAATCACAACACAGATGCATGTCCAATATTGCAAGATGAGGAGTCGTCACAACAAGCTAATGTAATGGGAAACTATCAGGAACAACCCCAAAAGAAGTATGATCCATACTCAAACACATACAATCCAGGCTAGAGGGATAGTGACGCCCCCAAATTCTGACACCACTATCTCGAATTTGGTTCATCACGTTCTAACACAATAATGACATAAAACTAATGCAGCGGAAAAGATAGAATAAATTACATTGATTTAATATAATTATTCTCGTCCCAAGGTCTCGCAACCGATACTACAATATTATCCAAAAGTCTTGATTTAAACTGAAACATAGCACTAATACATAATCCGTGCCTAAGCTTATTGCATAACCGAATTTAGAAATCTTAAAGCAACATAGTAAATAATCTCCTTCTTAAGGAGGAACAAAGCTACTCCGTAGTTTTGCCCTTTCCCTTATCCTTGCCTGAAGGTTCACCTCGCTCTGCCTTAACTGAAAGGTTTGAATAAAGCAAGAATGAGCAATGAGTTTTCCCAACAAGTGATATAATATCAAGGGAAATAAATTATAACGTTTGAAGTCTCGGGAATATGAGGGATAGTTCAAGAACATTATGAATTATCAATTATTTCAAATAGAGTCGCTATGAACAGAAAATATCAATAAGATTTAAGATATAATTCTTTCAAAGTTCGAGATGATGAACACTGAGTAGCCACAAAGGACTAAGAACTCCTGCTAGAATTAACAGTTATTATACTGATAATCCAATAAAAACAAGTACACAGGTGATCAGCCTATAATACTCCATGTTATGCATAACTGTCACATGCTTATAAGTGCGCACGTCGGTTTCCCGACAATATATATAATTTCCCCTTCAATGAGGGTTGTTCATCTCAGTAGATAAGAATCCGCACCAAGATAATTGGTTTGGGTAGCTTTTAAACACATGCATATAGGCTTAGCCGAAACAATGGCGTAGACAACGGTGTCAACATACACAAGGACATAACGAATCTAACATTTGCAATAAGGTTCAAGGGATATTACTCTCAAACCATCTTTAGAATATGAACAATACTTTATAAAGCATGAAAGCCATTTTCACTAGCTTATACTTGTATGATAAATGAATGTACAATTTTAAGAACTTGCTCAATAAAAGAGAGGGCTCTAGTACTTGCTTAATGTAATTTCGAGTAAGGTTAGGGAACTTGCCCTCAATAATATTTGTACCACAATAATATATTTACACGAGTTAATAGAAGTCAAGGGAACTTGCCTTTTGCGTAGTTTACAAGTCTAAGCTTATCGTCACAGCAGGTCTTATAATATCCTATTTATGTATATACCTATACACACATTAGTGACATAAGCTCGATATGAGATCTAACAATCTTACATTTATATGGTACACAAGTGTCAACACGAATGTAAGGCATACATTTCGTTCTATCTTAGTATCATCATTGTATGCTTGGACATCTAACCACGTAATACAGCTTAAGAACATTAATATACACATGCCACAAAATCCAGTTCAAAAATCAAACAGACAGGCAAAGGTGCAAGGCGGCGCAGCTGCGCCCAATTTTGCCCTAGGAGTGGCGCAGCTGCGCTGCTCCCCACCCAGGCCAAAATGGGTTTGCCCTATGTACTGACCTCCTATTTGCATATTATGATGCTAAAATAGTTCAGGAACACATGCTATGAAGTATTGAACTAGGTTTAGTTTCACTTTCAAGCAAGCTATGGCTTACATGGAAAATTCCTACTCTATCATGGTTAAGGGTTCATGCAAATCAAGGACTAGGTACACTGACCATTAGACCACATCATCATGCCAAATGAATTTTCACTACACATGCTCATATGTATATGACTTGCTTACATGCTTTGGACTCATTTACACCTAGCTAGCATAGTTCATCATCTAAGAATTTACTTTGAAACATGCTTGAATATACTATATCATGCTCAACTAGTTATGTGCACACATTAGTCTTGTTTAGAGGTGCAAGGAGTGTCATCACACATGTTCCAATGTTAGATTACAAGTAACTTAATGTCTCATCACTTCTAGCTTCAAATTATTAAGTTTTTCTTTCAAAAGTCATACTAAGCCAAGCTAAATACGCAAAGCGACTATGAATCATGTTTCATGTTCATGTATACACATAACTGAGTCACAAAAAGGTCAGAACTCAAGGGTTACAAGGTTTGTCAAGGTCCAATTTTAAAACTTTAAGTTTCCTTTTAAAATCATCCCAACCAAGCTAGTATAGCTCATTGCATGCAAAGCTACTAATAAATAGATATTGGACTCATTTACAAACTTAGTAAAGTCAAACTAACATGCTCAGAATACCAGAAGGAGCAAAATTACTTTTCAAGAGGCGACACCCGGCGCAGCTGCGCGGGTTTATACTACAGAAGTGGCGCAGCTGCGCCACTTCGACTCAGTGCCAAGAATGGCTCTGTTTCAGCAGGACTTCACCATATTCAGGACTTACTTCTTCTAAAGGCAACTTAAACCAATTACATTATATCTATAGCATGCATACAAGTTCAGATAGCACAATAACGTCAATTACCAATCCAATTACCAAGCGAATTTCATGCTTATGCCAAGAATTTGTCAAACTTGAAACTATAACATACTAAAGTAATATTATTACCTTCTTGAGGCTAACTGCTAACTCGCTCCCAAACTCAGATTGCTCTTCAATATCACACACTCACTCTCTATATATCACTGATGCAATTTTCTAGTAACTAGAAATGAGAAGAGAAGGCTTCTATTTATAACCCAACTATTATCCATTACTGTGTTTTGCCTCATGGTTTGATATAGTAGGAAGAAGAAATGACCATTGGTTTGAGAAGAGTTGCTGAAAAGAGCTCAACAACTCCCTCACCCCATGCCCGAGCCATCATTCCTATGCTTGGTTATCAGTATACTAGGTGCTAGACCATTGGTCTATATGCAGCTGAAGAAGTCTGTTGGGACAAGAAAATGGGACAAGACTTTGGGTGTACTGCTTCTTGAATGGCATCAGTATTTGATGTGGACTCCTCCTTGGGCTTATAAAGTTTAAGCAAATAAATTATCAATACTCCGCTGGTTACACTATTGGGCCACTTGACATCCCACCATTTTATTGGGCTAGTGAATTAAGTTTAGCAACCCACACATATATATACCAACATTAATAATAATCATTCATTAAAATAAATGTCAATACTAAATAATTTATAACATAACTTATTATATGCATGATGCAATTTGTTGAATTCTATATTTCAATAACTATGTAACCCAAGTAATTTGCATATAGCACTAATTAAACAATTAATATAATTAGCCCATTTAATTATTCCCTTCATAATAATAATTAATAACTCACTTATTCCATCACATTGTCGCACTAGGCACCTTTCACTAGTTTAATAAACCTTGTTATCAAACCTACCCCATTTCTGAGTCATCATACACTCTATTCAATTTAAATGGTATTATCACATTTCATGCCACAAGATACATATGTATTTACAACAATTATTCTAACATTTTAATTATCGATAATAATAATATTATTCAAGAAAATCACGGGTATTACATCCTCCCCCTTATAAAAATTCCGTCCTCAGAATTGATACAAGGTTACACAAACAAATGGGGATAATCCCTTCTTATCTTACTTTCTAACTCCCACGTAGCCTCCTCGGCGTCATGGTTCCGCCAAACTACTTTCACGGAAGATATACTCTTGTTTCTCAAGGTCTGCTCTTTCCTATCTAGTATTTGGACAGGAATTTCCTCATAAGTCAGATTCTTCTCTATTTGAATCGGCTCATAGGAAATCATGTGCTTATAGTCGGATTTGTACGGACGTAACATGGAAATGTGAAACACGTTGTGGATGTGTTCCAGCTCAGGCGGCAAAGCTACCTCGTATGCTACTTCACCCACTCGTTTCAAGACTTCGAATGGTCCTATGAACCTCGGACTCAACTTCCCTTTCTTGCCGAACCTGATCTTTCCTTTCCAGGGAGATACTTTCAAGAATACGAAACTACCAACTTCAAAGTCTCGGTCCTGACGATGCAAATCTGCATACTTTTTTTGGCGATCTTGAGCGGCTACTAATCTGGCTCTTATCGTTGTCACCACATCGGCTGTCTGTTGAACTATCTCTGGCCCCAAAAGTCGTCATTCTCTGACTTCATCCCAACACAACGGTGTTCTGCACTTCCTTCCGTAGAGGGCTTCATACGGTGGCATACCGATACTCGCGTGATGACTATTATTGTAAGCGAATTCTACTAAGGGTAAGTGGTCATCCCAGTTTCCCTTGAAATCCAATACGCAAGCTCGAAGCATGTCTTCCAGCATTTGTATGGTTCATTCACTCTGTCCGTCTGTTTGAAGATGATAAATGGTACTTAACCTCAACTGTGTCCCCATTCTTTCTTGCAGGCTTTTCCAGAAATTTGACGTAAAACGCGGGTCTCGATCGGAAATGATTGACACTGGTACTCCATGTCACGAAACTATTTCCTTCACGTATAAATTTGTTAATTGACTAAGGTTAAAACGAATCTTGATTGGTAGAAAATGAGCTGTCTTCGTTAGTCGATCCACGATAACCCAAATGGCATCAAAACCCTTCTGTGTGACTGGAAGTCCCACCACGAAGTCCATCGTAATGTGTTCCTATTTCCACTCTGGTATTTCCAGCGGTTGAAGTAGACCACTCGGTCTCTGATGTTCTGCTTTGACTCGCTGGCAAGTAAGACATCTACTGACGTACTCTGCAACCTCTCGCTTCAGATTGGGCCACCAAAAATGTTGTCTTAGATCCCGGTACATCTTCGTTCCTCCAGGATGAACAGAATATATCGTGCTATGTGCCTCGCGCAAAATTTCCTCCCTTAGTTCAGTAATAGCTGGCACCCACACTCGATTTTTGAATCTCAAAATACCATCCTTATCCATTCAAAATTTTTCTTCCTCACTTCCTGTTATCCGCTTCTTTATCTTCTCGCACTCCTCATCTGTTTCTTGTGCTTCTTTGATTCGATCCAATAATGTTGGACGAGCTGCCATCACAAACAACTTCTCACTGGGCCCTCGAGGTTTCCCAACTTCTATTTCCAATTTTTTCATGTCTCTTATTAACTCCTCCTGAGTTGTCAACGTGAACAATTTCTCCCTTCCTTTCTTGCTCAACGCGTCAGCTACTACGTTGGCTTTTCCCGGGTGATATAGAATTTCGTAGTCGTAATCCTTGATTAATTTCAACCACCTCCTTTGTCTCATATTTAGCTCCTTCTGTGTGAAAATATATTTCAGACTTTTGTGGTCCGTATATATCTCACATTTTTCTCCGTACAGGTAGTGCCTCCAAATTTTCAACACAAAAACTACTGCCGCTAGCTCCATGTCATGGGTAGGGTATCATTTTTTGTAATCCTTCAATTGCCGTGACGCATATGCAATGACCTTGCCGTGTTGCATAAGCACACAACCGAGTTCTTTATGCGACGCATCACTATACACCACAAATCCTCCCGTACCATCTGGTAAGGACAATACAAGTGCCCCGCTTAACCTCTTCTTCAATTCTTGGAAACTTCCTTTGCATCTACCCATCCATGCGAACTTCACCGTCTTCCTTCTTAGATTGGTCAACGGAGTTGCTATCTTAGAAAAATCTTGGATAAATCTTCGATAGTACCCAGCTAACCCCATAAAATGTCTTACTTCCGTCGGCGTCCTTGGTTGTTCCCAACCACTAACAGCCTCCACCTTAGCAGGGTCCACTGAAATCCCATTCTTGTCTATCACGTGTCCTAAGAATTGAACCTTTTCCATCCAGAATTCGCACTTAGAAAATTTTGCGTACATCTTCTCCTTCCTTAGTGCTTCCAACACCATCCTCAAATGTTCGGCGTGCTCTTCTTTGGTCTTTGAGTAGATTAGGATGTCATCGATGAAAAATACCACAAACTTATCCAAGTATGGCTTGAAAACTCGGTTCATCAAGTCCATGAATGCTGCTGGAGCGTTGGTCAAACCGAACGACATCACTAAAAATTCGTAGTGTCCATATCGGGTTCGAAATGCCGTCTTCGGAATGTCTTCCTCTCGTACCTTTAGTTGATGATAACCCGTTCGTAGATCTATCTTAGAGAACCACTTTGCTCCCTTCAATTGATCGAAAAGGTCATCTATCCTCGGTAATGGATATCTATTCTTGATTGTTTTGTTCAACTCTCGATAGTCGATACAAAGCCTCATCGATCCATCTTTCTTTTTCCTAAATTGCTTCCTCCACTGCTACTTCCCCCACGACTTTCTCCTCCAGAATTCTTATTCTTTTTCTCCTTGTTGTACTGACTTAACGCCTCGCTACCTCCCTCAGCAATGATCGCCTTCTCCAACAGTGTGGCGAACAAATCGATTTGGAGAACTGACACCTTGTTGAATAACCAAGGTTTCAGCCCTAACTCAAAGCGTCTAGCCTTCCTTTCTTCGGTGTCGACATAGTGTGTAGCGAATCGTGCGAGCTCGTTGAATCTTGCCGCATACTGAGCTACCGTCATTTCACCTTGCTTCAGTTCTAAGAATTTAACCTCCATCTTATTCTTCATGCTCTTTGGAAAGTAATTTTTGAAGAACAGAGTGGTAAACTTATCCCAAACTATCACTCCTTCACCCGCTCTCTGCTGATTGGCTTCCCACCAGTAGTTTGCTTCACCCTTCATCATATAAGTAGCGAATATCGTCTTCTGATCTTCCCCCACTCGAGCAATAGTAAACGCCTTTTCCATCTCTTTGATCCAAGTTTGTGCTTCGATGGGATCGGTAGTTCCCCTAAACTCGGGCGGTCCTACGCTCTTAAAGTCCTTAAAGCTCGTTGCTGGCGCAGTTTGGGGGTTGGGGTGTACTGGTTCGTTGTTCTTGCCCCGCAAGGCTTCTCCTAGCAAGTCTACTAGTCGTTGAATGGGGTCCGTCCGGTTCCCTTCGTTATTGCCTGACTCATCCAACTCGGCGATTCTACGTCTGGGCGGCATTTTCTGCAACACAAGATTTTACTCTTATTATGTACACACATATATATATATATATATTAACATATAACTCTAATGCAGAAATTTAATAACACAGTGTTGAAACAAAAGCATTTATATTCATATGCCAAGTTGTTACATCATGTTGACTTCTTGCATACTGCTATAAATGTCACTTCTATCCCCTAATATTACAAAAGGTGGGGAAAACATCAACATACTATCCCTAATCATCAAAAGGGTTCACATAACTACTCCGCATCTTACACAATAGATCGGAGTTCACATATCAAAGCACACATAGACATAATACTACTACTAGACTACTAATCACTAGGTCTCATCCCAACATTCCGCGCTCCACTGCGCTGATAAATTCTTGCTGCGTGATATGCGCCACCAAATCCCGGCTCACAGTGTATCGTGTCTGCCCCTGCTCTGCCGGGTAGTGGTACACACCATCCACTAACCTCTCCATAGCTATGCGAAAAACATAGCCCATCTTATTCGTCTTCCTTTTCTTGCATCTCACCTCATCCTCTAGGTCGTTAGCTTTGTCATTGGCCTCCTCCCACTTTTCCTGAAAGTGGATCCTATCCACCACCTCCATCTCTAACTGTGTGCGAAGGGCTTCCTTCTCTGTCTTCTCGGACAACTCCCTTTGCTCGGACTCCTCCAGCTTTCCTGCCAATTCCGTGCTCCTAGCTACCGAACGGTGAAAAAGGGCTCCCATCTGAACACCGGCTTCCTTGGGATGTGCAAGCTCCACCTCCATCTCCTGCATCTTTAGTTTTTGCTGATCATTCTCCTCCCTCAGCTTTTGAAGTTCTGCCTCTCTATCCTGGGCTTTAGTCTCTAACTCCAAGATCCGTTCTTCATACTCTCCCAATATGCGATCCTCGATAGGAGTCTCGTCAGGGTCTGTCTTAGGCTCCTTTTCCATGGGTTCTTCCTCGGGGTTAGACTCTATTTCTATTGGTTCTTCAGGGTTAGACTCCACCTCTTCATCTATCATAGGTGCCTCATACACCACGGGTATGTCACGTGGCTCCTCCTCGAAAATCCAATCATTTCTTCCCACGCTTGTCATCCTACAGCCACAAACACAAGACAAAACCACAAACTCCATCAGAAGGTCAAACATAAGTTCATTGTATAGAATGAAAATATATTTCATAATACTACTAAGTCTTCACGAAAACTCTATATGAGTTTTATCTCTTCCTAGTTCCTAAATTCTTCTAAGGTTATAATCTAAGGACTCTCGCTCCTAAGGTTTATAACCTAATGCTCTGATACCAACCTGTAACGCCCCCAAATTCTGACACCGCTATCTCGAATTTGGTTCATCACGTTCTAACACAATAATGACATAAAACTAATGCAGCGGAAAAGATAGAATAAATTACATTGATTTAATATAATTATTCTCGTCCCAAGGTATCGCAACCGATACTACAATATTATCCAAAAGTCTTGATTTAAACTGAAACATAGCACTAATACATAATCCATGCCTAAGCTTATTGCATAACCGAATTTAGAAATCTTAAAGCAGCATAGTAAATAATCTCCTTCTTAAGGAGGAACAAAGCTACTCCGTAGTTTTGCCCTTTCCCTTATCCTTGCCTGAAGGTTCACCTCGCTCTGCCTTAACTGAAAGGTTTGAATAAAGCAAGAATGAGCAATGAGTTTGCCCAACAAGTGATATAATATCAGGGGACATAAATTATAACGTTTGAAGTCTCGGGAATATGAGGGATAGTTCAAGAACATTATGAATTATCAATTATTTCAAATAGAGTCGCTATGAACAGAAAATATCAATAAGATTTAAGATATAATTCTTTCAAAGTTCGAGATGATGAACACTGAGTAGCCACAAAGGACTAAGAACTCCTGCTAGAATTAACAGTTATTATACTGTTAATCCAATAAAAACAAGTACACAGGTGATCAGCCTATAATACTCTATGTTATGCATAACTGTCACATGCTTATAAGTGCGCACGTCGGTTTCCCGACAATATATATAATTTCCCCTTCAATGAGGGTTGTTCATCTCAGTAGATAAGAATCTGCACCAAGATAATTGGTTTGGGTAGCTTTTAAACACATGCACATAGGCCTAGCCGAAACAATGGCGTAGACAATGGTGTCAACATACACAAGGACATAACGAATCCAACATTTGCAATAAGGTTCAAGGGATATTACTCTCAAATCATCTTTAGAATATAAACAATACTTTATAAAGCATGAAAGCCATTTTCACTAGCATATACTTGTACGATAAATGAATGTACAAGTTTAAGAACTTGCTCAATAAAAGAGAGGGTTCTAGTACTTGCTCAATGTAATTTCGAGTAAGGTTAGGGAACTTGCCCTCAATAATATTTGTACCCCAATAATATATTTACACGAGTTAATAGAAGTCAAGGGAACTTGCCTTTTGCGTAGTTTACAAGTCTAAGCTTATCGTCACAGCAGGTCTTATAATATCCTATTTATGTATATACCTATACACACATTAGTGATATAAGCTCGATATGAGATCTAACAATCTTACATTTATATGGTGCACAAGTGTCAACACGAATGCAAGGCATACATTTCGTTCTATCTTAGTATCATCATTGCATGCTTGGACATCTAACCACGTAATACAGCTTAAGAACATTAATATACACATGCCACAAAATCCAGTTCAAAAATCAAACAGACAGGCAAAGGTGCAGGGCGGCGCAGCTGCGCCCAATTTTGCCCTAGGAGTGGCGCAGCTGCGCTGCTCCCCACCCAGGCCAAAATGGGTTTGCCCTATGTACTGACCTCCTATTTGCATATTATGTTGCTAAAATAGTTCAGGAACACATGCTATGAAGTATTGAATTAGGTTTAGTTTCACTTTCAAGCAAGCTATGGCTTACATGGAAAATTCCTACTCTATCATGGTTAAGGGTTCATGCAAATCAAGGACTAGGTACACTGACCATTAGACCACATCATCATGCCAAATGAATTTTCACTACACATGCTCATATGTATATGACTTGCTTACATGCTTTGGACTCATTTACACCTAGCTAGCATAGTTCATCATCCAAGAATTTACTTTGAAACATGCTTGAATATACTATATCATGCTCAACTAGTTATGTGCACACATTAGTCTTGTTTAGAGGTGCAAGGAGTGTCATCACACATGTTCCAATGTCAGATTACAAGTAACTTAATGTCTCATCACTCCTAGCTTCAAATTATTAAGTTTTTCTTTCAAAAGTCATACTAAGCCAAGCTAAATACGCAAAGCGACTACGAATCATGTTTCATGTTCATGTATACACATAACTGAGTCACAAAAAGGTCAGAACTCAAGGGTTACAAGGTTTGTCAAGGTCCAATTTTAAAACTTTAAGTTTCCTTTTAAAATCATCCCAACCAAGCTAGTATAGCTCATTGCATGCAAAGCTACTAATAAATAGATATTGGACTTATTTACAAACTTAGTAAAGTCAAACTAACATGCTCAGAATACCAGAAGGAGCAAAATTACTTTTCAAGGGGCGACACCCGGCGCAGCTGCGCGGGTTTATACTACAGAAGTGGCGCAGCTGCGCCACTTCGACTTAGTGCCAAGAATGGCTCTGTTTCAGCAGGACTTCACCATATTCAGGACTTATTTCTTTTAAAGGCAACTTAAACCAATTACATTATATCTATAGCATGCATACAAGTTCATATAGCACAATAACGTCAATTACCAATCCAATTACCAAGAGAATTTCATGCTTATGCCAAGAATTTGTCAAACTTGAAACTAAAACATACTAAAGTAATATTATTACCTTCTTGAGGCTAACTGTTGTTGCCCGATTTCACAATCAACAATTACGTGCAAGTATACACGATCAACAAGTAATAAAGTGATAAGAACGAGTGTCGAACCCACATGAATTATTATGCTTACTATCTCCAACTGTCAATTTAAATTATGGCTACTCTATTAAACAATTGCAATTTGAATATTGATTTAGACTAATTAAATTAAACTAACACTAGCAACTATCACAAAGGTTGAAATTCAGATTTTAAAAGATTAAGACTACAATATCCCCAGTTATATACCATAAACCAATCTGTCTACACATTCTAGTTATTCACTTCAACGGAGTTGTTAATAGAAATTCAATTGTATTTATAAGCCCTTTTCCAAGTGATCAAATAAATCTATCTAATCCAATTAACTCTACGATATTCCTATGCAAAACTAAAGGATTAAATTCATTAAGCTTCAATCTCCGGTTGTTACATGCAGTAAAGAGATATCCCTATTCACTTCACAATCCTAATTATTCAATACATGCAAATAATTAAGAATACATGCTATCTCATCCAGTTCTAACCCTAGATTGCATCTCCCGAATTCACCTAGAATATTCTGCTAATTGTCGGCCAAACAATTTAAACAATAAGCATAGAATAAGATAGACAACTCAAATTGATTGAATAACTGGAACTAAATAGATAATTAATTCATAATGTAACTGGTTCAATCGTAGCCTTAATTAAGGGTTTAGTTCATACTGACAATAAAAACTAGAAATCTAAAATAAGTCATCATAATTAATTACAAATCAAGGATAAAAGATTAAAAGAAAACTCAATGTAATCTCTAGTCCTCCAATCTGAATTCCTCACGATGCTTGACTTGAACTTCAATCTCCTTGCTCAGCTCTGAAAACTCAATCTCTGCCTCCCCTCTTTTATCCAATGTGTTATCTCTTATTTATATCCTCATAAGCCTCCTCATCAGAATGGTAGATAGAATCCTTGTTAGCTTAAACCTTTTCAAATAACTGAATGCTGACAAATCTTTTAAATTCACTCAGCCGCATTCTCGCCCCGGCGAGAAACTCTTCACAAAACTCCTCGCCCCGGCGAGAAAATTAGACCATGACTTCTCGCCCCGACGAGGTTACCCTGCACCAAGCTACTTTATCTTCTTCTAACCTGCAGCCAGCCTCAACCTACAAAAGCAATGCAAAAACAAATAAAAAGATACTAAAAACACTTAAAGACTGTAAAAAATTAAGCCAAAGACGTATCAAACTCGTAGGTTAAAACCTACTCATCAAATACCCCCAAACTCGAAACTTTGCTTGTCCTCAAGCAAAAACACAAAACAAACCATAAATACATCTAAACTAACTACCTACATGAATCCATATGCATGACTAACCATACTCAAGCAAATAATTAACAGACATCATAAAAATCCGGCCTCAGAAATCAGTAACTACCAATTCAACAGAACTTCAACCTCACACCATCAACAAGCCAACTATCATCAGTTATGACTTACTCTCAACCCATCCATAAGTGTGTGCAAAATAAATCAACTAATCAGAATATGAATTCAACTCTTAGTATCACAATGCTCAGAAAAAGATAAGTTCACAGATTTTACTTTCAAGCTCAACTGTTATTCACTTGTCTTAACATTTTTTCTTTCTTATTTTTTTCCTTTTTTTTACCCGAGTGCGTTTTACGCTCCATCTCGTCATACATCCTGACTAGTGCAATGTTCATCTTTATTAGGCTATTCAATGTCACCCCTGTAACGAACTTTCAACCAACGACTCCCAAACCAGACGATTTTAGGGCGCTGAGTGTAAAGACATCTCCTAAGGGCATACTCATTCAAATGACACCGGCCACAAAGACAAACTAGTCAAGACCTGCTCTTATCTGTCTCTATTTGTTAATTATTCTTTTTCTTGCACTTAGACAGACATCGAAGCAGTATTTATTCAACAACTTTTTTTTTCGATCCAACAAGTGATAACAGTCTATATCTTCATATGAGCACGTAATACACCAAAGAAGAACCAACTCCTAATTACTTCAATACGCGTTCGTGAGCAATTAAAAACCAAGGGTCTCAAGTAAACACAACTAAAAACAGTCAAACTTCAGATTTAGCAATTACTATCCATCCCATTAAATTGAATTAAAGCTGATCAAGTTTCATCATCGACCATCCCTAAATGACTTCCATAAATGCATTGCTTGAATACCCCTACTAAATGCAATACTATATGATTCTACGCTACTAAATTTTTGGGTTTTTGGTTTTTGTTTTTTTTTATATAAAGGTAACTAATGCAATCTAAAATGAAACTAATAAAACTAAAATGCAACTATATGAGCAAATTATAAAAATAAACCCCCCCAAACTCAAACGATACAATGTCCTCATTGTGCAAAAAATAAAGAAAATAAAGAACAGAGAACTTCCCTGACAGGTCAAGCAGTCGGCCCGAACTCGTCATCATCATATGGGGTTAGTGGTGGAAAAACTGGCAATGGCTGGGCTTCAGGAAAATGAACATAATCCATCAACGGTTGCATATTAGAATACATATTTGCTATCGCTTGTGTACAACTCTGCTGATAAGCGAACATATTTCCTGTCGATCCGTCAACCGTTGATTCTGCCTCAATATGGTTTTATGCTGAGAATCGATAAGGCGTTGCAATTCACGAAATTGAAGGCTGAACTGAGGTTTGCCTGTAGAGGTGGATGCCGAAGGACCCGCTACCTCTGCATCAGCTGCCTGCTCCTCATCTTCAGAAGGAGAATGAATGACATACCCCAAACCACGGGGATGCGACTCACCTCTTTCCCATTCCTTATATCGCGCAATTAGACGGTGATCCAACAGTAGTAACGGTTGCTGCAAAGCTTCCTCAGCTCCCTAACGAATACCCGCTCGAAGACATAATCCACAAAGCAGAGAAGGGTGTGGCAAACCACCTTGGCTATGTAAGCTCCGTAACATTCGGCGAATCGACGCCTCAATCACCTCTCCCACATTAATCTCAATATCCGTCACAATGGCATATAATAACAAAGCTTTGTCCTTGGGTACATCACTCACATGCTGTGATGGCATCAGCTTAGCGGAGAGGAAGGTATACCAAACCTTACCATAACGACTCAAATCCTTGCCGTGGAACGAAATTACTGCACGTGGCCTTCTAGAAATCCAAGTCGTCCCCGGTTTACATAAATCAGTCACTACTTTCTCCAAATTTGGTCCCTCCGTAAGAAATTGAGTGTATCTGCAGCGTACATCTGGCCTTAAGTTATAATATTCATTGATCGTCTGGGCTCGAAATGAAACTTTCTTACCCCGGATTGTAACCTCGCATGAAGCCGTGTCTTCTGCATTGGCATAGAATTCTTTAAAAATGCCTATACATGCAGGTTCTGGATGAGCGGTGAATGTCTCCCATCCCCTCTCAATTATCTGTAGCATCATCTCACCATCTACCACTTCGTCAGGTGTGAGCCCGCGCTCGGGAGTTAGAGCTTTACCCGATGTGTACGAATCATATCTGTCAGCGGCCTCAGCACTGACGAATTTCCTTCTATCAAATTGCCTGAATGGTGTTGTAGATGAACCCTCACCCCGATGCCTTTTAGGAGCCATAACTAACCACTTAACAATCAAACCCAATTGCAGACTCTGAAACAATAAGACAAACACCCCACAACTCTATGCAAAATTATGACAAAACTTCCCCCAAACTCAAACTCTACTAATTTCTAACTAGAATTGGCATAAGTGAAGACACTGCCAGATTTTGTGGAGTTTGAGCGGTTGAATTGGTTGACTTGCTTCTCCAATTAAGTACAAACCCTAGGACTCGTTCATGCAAAGAGATACCTTATGTAGATTGTGCATGGAAAACAGAGTACTCCTCTTTTGAACGAGAGATGGACTTAGAGCCGTGTTAGGATTTTGATTTTGGAGAGGAGTTTGATGTGTTTAAGGAGGAGTCCAAGTGTGGGTAGGATGAGGGATGAATTTAGAAGAGAGATTAGAGAGGAGAAGGTTTGATCGGTTTAGGAGAGGTAGAAATAAGAGTTGGAAGAAGTTGCATGGGTTTAGGATTCAAAGAAACTGAATTGGGATCGGGTTTTAAAATTAGATTTTCGCGATCCTCGCCGGGGCGAGAAGTTTATACCTGAAAATCTCGCCGGGGCGAGAATGGACAGAGGAGAATGGGCTGGGGCGAGAAATTTCCACGCTGGAGCGGGTTCTGGCAGAGAGGTTCTCGCCGGGGCGAGAAACCCTAGTGTATTTTTCTCGCTGGGGCGAGAAACCTCTTTTCTGAGATTTTTTGCTTTGTTCCCCCTTTCTTCAATTGGTACCATCCCAATAGCATGTCTCTTATTTTAATGCATTCCCCAAGTCTTTGCCCCTGTTCCACAGAATAACAACATAAATGAGTCTAATCACGAGAGATTTGAGAGTTATTTCAAAACATGAACAATTTGAACTACTACTACTTCTACTAACTAGAACAAAATTACTAACTACACTAAATCTATTAAAGCAATAAAGTAATATGATTGGGTTGCCTCCCATCGAGCGCTTGGTTTATAGTCGTCAGCCCGACTTTCTCTGCGGTATTAAGCATCAGTTTGATCGAGGGAGGAGAGATAAATCACTGATGCTTGTCGATCCACATCACCTCCCCAATAATGTTTGAGTTGTTGACCATTGACCTTGAAAGTGCGCTTTGAGTTTGGTTCTTCGACGTCGATCGCTCCGTGGGGGGCTACAACAGTGACAATGAAAGGACCTGACCATCTAGACTTCAACTTTCCAGGAAATAACCGCAATCTGGAGTTGAACAACAATACTACCTGTCCCGGTTCGAATTTTCGATCAACTATCCGTTTGTCATGCCACCTCTTGACTTTTTCTTTATACAGCTTAGCATTTTCATAGGCTTGGTGACGAAACTCCTCCATCGCACTCAATTGAAGCAACCTTTTCTCGCCCGATGCTTGGAGATCAAAGTTCAATTTCTAAATTGCCCAATATGCATTGTGTTCAAGTTCGATCGATAAATGACACGCTTTTCTGTAAACGATGTGATATGGTGACATTCCAATGGGATTCTTATAAGCCGTGCGATACGCCCATAAAGCATCGTCTAATTTCATCGCCCAATCCTTACGAGATGGGTTCACCAGTTTCTCCAGAATTTGCTTAACTTCACGATTCGACACCTCCGCTTGGCCATTCATTTGGGGATGATAAGCTGTAGCAATCCTATGTTTGACTCCATATTTAGCTAACAACTTGGTGAACTGCTTATTACAAAAATGGGTACCTTCGTCACTGATTATGGCTCTTGGTGTACCGAATCGAGTAAAAATATTGTTTTGCAAGTACCGTAGATCCACTTTAGCATCATTTGTGGGTAATGCAGATGCTTCAACCCATTTTGATACATAATCCACAGCCAAAAGTATGTATTGATTGTTGAATGACGACGAAAATGGCCCCATAAAGTCAATACCCCATACGTCGAAGAGTTCAACTTCAAGGATAGTGTTGAGAGGTATTTCATGCCGTTTTGAAATGTTGCCAACCCTTTGACATCTATCGCACTTTAGGACAAAAAGGTGGGCATCTTTGAACAACGAAGGCTAGAAAAACCCTGATTGTAGCACTTTTGCTGCAGTTCTTTCTCCCCCATAATGTCCTCCATACTCTGACGAATGGCAACGAGTCAATATGCTCTCCATTTTTTCCTGTGGCACACAACATCATATCATTTGATCCGCACAAGTTTTGAAAAGAAATGGTTCATCCCAGAAGTACTACTTGATATCATGGAGAAATTTCTTTCTTTGTTGAGAATTGAAGTCTTGCAGAAGTACGTTACTGACTAGATAGTTCACGTAATCAGCATACCAAGGCACTTCGGTGGTGATACGAAACAGCTGCTCATCCGAAAATGACTCATTAATTACCACTTCATCCTTTTTCTGAATGTCAGCATTCTCTAACCTCGAAAGATGATCAACCACCTGATTCTCTGTACCTTTCCTATCTCGAATTTCTAAGTCAAATTCTTGCAACAGGAGGACCCATCGAATCAACCTTGGTTTGGCATCCTTCTTTGTAATCAAGTATTTGATGGTTGAATGATCAGTGTAGACTATCACCTTGGTTCCAATCAAATATGCTCGAAATTTATCAAAGGCAAATACTACTGCAAGTAACTCTTTTTCTGTAGTGGTGTAATTCAATTGTGCATCAGTGAGTGTCTTACTTGAGTAATAAATGGTGTGAAAAATCTTATCCCTTCGCTATCCCAACACAGCTCCCACTGCATAATCACTTGCGTCACACATCAACTCAAAGGTAAAGTCCAATCGGGAGCAACTATGATCGGGGCTGTGACTAACTTCTTTTTTAGCACTTCAAAGGCTTCGATGCAAGATTGATCCATCTTGAAGGGAACATTTTTCTCAAGGAGTGAACACAATGGTTTTGAAATTTTTGAGAAGTCCTTGATGAATCGACGGTAGAATCCTGCATGTCCGAGAAAACTTCTAATGCCTCTTACAGATGTCGAGGGAGGTAGCTTTTCAATGGTTTCGATCTTTGCTCTATCCACCTTTAAGCCTGCTTCGGATACCTTGTGCCCTAGAATAATTCCTTTTTGCACTATAAAGTGGCATTTTTCCCAGTTAAGCACCAGATTTGTCTCCACACGGCGCTTCAACACTAAGATGAGATTGCTAAGACACAAATCAAAACTATCACCGAATACAGAAAAATCATCCATGAATACCTCCAAATTATGCTCAACCATATCCGAGAAGATAGCCATCATGCATCGCTGAAATGTAGCCGGTGCATTACATAACTCGAAAGACATTCTCTGGAATGCAAACGTTCCATAAGGGCATGTAAAAGTCATTTTCTCTTGGTCCTCCGGAGCTATTACTATCTAGTTATATCTTGAGTATCCGTCAAGAAGGCAGTAAAACTGATGACCGGACAACCTATCCAACATCTGATCAATAAATGGCAGTGGAAAGTGATCCTTGCGCGTCGCTTTGTTCAACTTGTGGTAATCCATACATACTCACCAACCTGTAACTGTTCTTGTAGGAATGAGTTCATTATTTTCGTTCTCAACCACTGTCATTCCCCCCTTTTTAGGCACACACTGTACAAGACTTACCCAAGAACTGTCTGAAATCAGATAGATAATACCGACATCTAACCACTTGATGATCGGATTCAATCTTCTTTGTTGCTCAATAACCGGTTTTGCTCCTTCTTCAAGCAGAATTTTGTGCATGCAAAATGACGGACTGATTCCCTTGATGTCTGCTATTGTCCACCTAATTGCTGTTTTATACTCACGCAAAACCCTTAATAGTTTTTCGTCTTAAAATTCATTCAAATGAGCAGAAACTATTACTGGTAGCGTGTCAGAGTCTCCCAAGTAAGCATACCTTAGATGAGATGGAAGTGGTTTGAGTTCAAGCATAGGTGGCTCTTCCACTGACGGTTTGGACCTCTTTTCTCCTTCTTTTGGCCGGTCAAGTGTATCAAATTACCTGATGAATTTCCGAGAAATAGGTAACGCGTCTAAAATCTTGACATAATCCCACTCATCAAAATCATCAAGAGTGTCTATCCCAACCAGAGCAGCTTCTAATGGATCTTCACAATAACTTACACTAGTTCGCTCATTCACGATTTCATCTAGCAGGTCTATCCGTGAGCATTCCTCGCCTTCCTTAGGAAATTTCATTGATTTAAACACGTTGAAGGTGACTTCCTGATCTTGAACTCTCATCGTCAATTCACCTTTTTGTACATCTATCAATGTTCTCCCTGTTGCTAAGAATGGACGACCTAATATGATGGGGATTTCTTTATCCTCTTCATAATCCAAAATGACGAAGTCAGCCGGGAAGATGAATTTATCAACCTTAACCAAGATATCTTCCACAATACCCCTCGGATATGTCACTGACCTGTCTGCCAACTGCAAGCTGATGTTTGTCGGTTTTGGTGCCTTTAGTCCAAGCTGAGTGTAAACTGATAATGGCATTAAATTGATGCTAGCTCCTAAATCACACAATGCCCTTCCAGAGAACTGGTTACCAATTACACATGGAATATTGAAGCTTCCTGGATCCTTTAGTTTGGGTGGCAATTTGTTCTGCAAAATTGCACTGCATTCCTCGGTTAATGCCACCGTCTCGAATTCTCCCAGTTTTCTCTTCTTTGACCACACCTCCTTCATGAATTTTGCATAACTGGGCATCTGTTCCAGGGCTTCTGCAAATGGTATGTTAATGTGCAGTTTCTTGAAAACATATAAGAATCTAGAGAATTGCTTATCTAACTTAGCTTTCTGCAATCTTTGAGGGAATGGTACGGGAGGCACTACACTATCTAGCTTGAATTCTTTTGACTTTGCCTCCGAGCCTGTATCCTTCATCTTTTCTGGTTCGTTCACCTTACTCTTCACCGGGGTTACCTCATCTTCATTCTCCACAACTGTTTCTAGGGTAGAATTTCCTTTAACCGTATCAGGAAGCTCTTTTCCACTCCTTAAGGTGACAGCCTTGCAATGTTCTTTTCCATCCGTTCTTGGGTTAACCTCTGTATTGCTTGGAAGTGCTCCTTGTGGTCGATTGTTCAAGACGTGAGCCAACTGTCCCAACTGATTTTCCAAGTTCCTAATTGACACTGCCTGGCTTTTCACATTCAAATCTACCTGAGTTAACAACTTATCTTGATCATTCATTCTTTTCTCAGAGGCTGTGATGACTCTTGCCAATGATTCTTCTAGATTCGGTTTTCTTTCTGCATGTTGTGAAGCTTGGTTCTGGAAACCTAGTGGATTCTGTGATCTTGGAGCTGGATTTTGAGTCTGAGTGTTATTGCTCCAAGAGAAACCTGGATGATTCTTCCACCCCAGATTATAAGTATTCTGATATGGCTGTTGCGGTCTGTTATAACTCCCCAAATACTGTACCGATTATGGATTAATGGCCCAATACTCCGTCGGATGTGCACCTGCACATAGCTCATACATATAAGCTACTTGCTGGACTTTCGATTCTGCCAAAGCTTAAATCTTCTTAGACATAGCTGCCATCTGAGTTGTTAGTGCCGTGATCGCATCTACTTCCAATACTCTAGCTACCTTTTGTTGATTCATTCTGGAAGTCGGCCATTTATAGTTATTTGCAGCCATAGTCTCTAACATAGTGAAAGCTTCCTCAAAATTTTTATCCATAAGTGCTCCTCCCTGATGAGTTAATTTTATACCTATAAATTGAGTATTTTTAGCTTGATGATTTGTGAGTTTTTGAGTAATTTATATTCTTTTTATGTGTTTTTATCTTATTGTTATGAAATATGTCTTTGTATCACGTTTATGTATTTTTACTTTGTTTTGCAGGAAAAAAGAATAAAAGGGTATTAGGATCAATGTCCATAATTTATCATTGACATAGCAGCCCATTGAGGCCGAATTTCGTCCTTGGTCCAGCCTTTATCTCTCAACACTCAAAGAAGGAAAGTTGTAGATCTATTTCTTCGCTTTCCGAATCATCTTGAAACGCCTAAATCGAAGTACGGATGAGAGAGTTATGACCATTTTACCAACTTACGTCAAAGCTGGAAATTTCAGAAAATTGAGCTTTTGGACAGATTGACCTTTGGGGCTTCGGTTGAGATTTGAATTTTGTTAGAGTTTCCAAATGAAAATGTGTTCCTCTTAAAGATTGTAGTGGACTTCTCAAGCTTTCTGAAAAGTTATGGTGGGAAAAATTTCGAGTTCATTTGGGCCTCCAAATATTGATTTTTAGATAGCTAATCCGAATCCCGCCTAGACTAAATTCCTGTTCGGACCAGCTGGAGTATTTGGACCATAACTTGAGCTTCCCAACTCCAAATCAGGTGATTCAAAAGCCCAAATTCATTAGAAACTCCAGGGCTACAACTTTTATTCTTTGTCCAAGGTCCAATTCTGTGGTTTACAAATTTAAAATTGGCTTACAAGGTGCTGATCAGTTTAGTTACAATATTTGGACTTTTAGCACATCACATGTGCACGTTTTTTGGTGGATTCTTCCTTGGTTGGCTGATGAACATGTCTTGATTGGGTGTTTGATCTTGACTTATAATGATAGGTTAGCACACCATGAGTTCCTATAAATACCAAGTGAAGCTAGACTTGTATTTGGCTAATTCACACACCAATTCACCTCCAATTCATACACCAATTCCTTGTATCCATTCTCTACATTAGTTTGTTAGTATAGGAGTAGGGAGAGGAAGTAGACCTCCAAGGGGAGGCTACTCTCCTCTCCATTTTTATAGTTCAAGAGCAAGCAAGAGATCAACATTTATGGAAGCGAAGAATCGAAGGCGAATGTTTGGAGATTGAAGATTGTGATCCGAAGTGACAGTCGGATGTCAAAACATAGTTTTTCTTCTCTAAACTCTTCCTTTATTTTTTATATTCTATTATTGTTGAATATCTTGTAAATTATATTTGCATATTTGCTATGAACTCTTCTCTTTTCTTTTATTTAGTTCCAATGGGATGTTGAACTTTTTATACATTATGTCTTCCTTCTTATATGAAGTTCATTCTCGATAATCTGTTTTAACTATTGAATGATATTTATTCCGATTGATTTAATGTGATCAGTTAAGTTAATTTGATTAATATCATTTGCTAGATTAAGGGATAATATTACGTGTAATTGATATTGTTCCTAATCACAAGTAGCAATTAGTGATACATGATTGTGGTCAAGCTTTTGAGTATTGCTATGATTATTGGAAGACAGGTTAAATAATCCGAGCTTGTGTGATTGTTGCTTGGAATAGTCTAATTCCCTAGTTCTTAATGCTGCTATTATATTAAATCTAGAGAGCTTGTTCTAGGTTGTATAATGGTTAGAATCTTGTGAAGAGCTTGTTTCATTGAGTGATAATTAAGGGGAGTTTCGGGTAGCAGAGCTTATTGTTACCTAGGGCTATTAATTTCATTGAAGGATAAATATTGCTATGATAAGGTGATATTGAACGGAAGAACTAGAGTCTTTATTTTATTCTTATTACTTTAATTCTGTTTCAGTTAATTAGTTAAATCAAATTCCAACCCCCCCTTTGGTTCACAAAGTATAAATTTAGACTAATCATTCTCTGTGGGATCGATTCTTACAAGCACCCAAAAATAAAACCTTACTGCAAAAGATATTAATGTAGTAGTGCAAGTAAGAATCGATCCCACAGAGAATGATTAGTCTAAATTTATACTTTGTGAACCAAAGGGGGGGTTGGAATTTGATTTAACTAATTAACTGAAACAGAATTAAAGTAATAAGAATAAAATAAAGACTCTAGTTCTTCCGTTCAATATCACCTTATCATAGCAATATTTATCCTTCAATGAAATTAATAGCCCTAGGTAACAATAAGCTCTGCTACCCGAAACTCCCCTTAATTATCACTCAATGAAACAAGCTCTTCACAAGATTCTAACCATTATACAACCTAGAACAAGCTCTCTAGATTTAATATAATAGCAGCATTAAGAACTAGGGAATTAGACTATTCCAAGCAACAATCACACAAGCTCGGATTATTTAACCTGTCTTCCAATAATCATAGCAATACTCAAAAGCTTGACCACAATCATGTATCACTAATTGCTACTTGTGATTAGGAACAATATCAATTACACGTAATATTATCCCTTAATCTAGCAAATGATATTAATCAAATTAACTTAACTGATCACATTAAATCAATCGGAATAAATATCATTCAATAGTTAAAACAGATTATCGAGAATGAACTTCATATAAGAAGGAAGACATAATGTATAAAAAGTTCAACATCCCATTGGAACTAAATAAAAGAAAAGAGAAGAGTTCATAGCAAATATGCAAATATAATTTACAAGATATTCAACAATAATAGAATATAAAAAATAAAGGAAGAGTTTAGAGAAGAAAAACTATGTTTTGACATCCGACTGTCACTTCGGATCACAATCTTCAATCTCCAAACATTCGCCTTCGATTCTTCGCTTCCATAAATGTTGATCTCTTGCTTGCTCTTGAACTATAAAAATGGAGAGGAGAGTAGCCTCCCCTTGGAGGTCTACTTCCTCTCCCTACTCCTATACTAACAAACTAATGTAGAGAATGGATACAAGGAATTGGTGTATGAATTGGAGGTGAATTGGTGTGTGAATTAGCCAAATACAAGTCTAGCTTCACTTGGTATTTATAGGAACTCATGGTGTGCTAACCTATCATTATAAGTCAAGATCAAACACCCAATCAAGACATGTTCATCAGCCAACCAAGGAAGAATCCACCAAAAAACGTGCACATGTGATGTGCTAAAAGTCCAAATATTGTAACTAAACTGATCAGCACCTTGTAAGCCAATTTTAAATTTGTAAACCACAGAATTGGACCTTGGACAAAGAATAAAAGTTGTAGCCCTGGAGTTTCTAATGAATTTGGGCTTTTGAATCACCTGATTTGGAGTTGGGAAGCTCAAGTTATGGTCCAAATACTCCAGCTGGTCCGAACAGGAATTTAGTCTAGGCGGGATTCGGATTAGCTATCTAAAAATCAATATTTGGAGGCCCAAATGAACTCGAAATTTTTCCCACCATAACTTTTCAGAAAGCTTGAGAAGTCCACTACAATCTTTAAGAGGAACACATTTTCATTTGGAAACTCTAACAAAATTCAAATCTCAACCGAAGCCCCAAAGGTCAATCTGTCCAAAAGCTCAATTTTCTGAAATTTCCAGCTTTGACGTAAGTTGGTAAAATGGTCATAACTCTCTCATCCGTACTTCGATTTAGGCGTTTCAAGATGATTCGGAAAGCGAAGAAATAGATCTACAACTTTCCTTCTTTGAGTGTTGAGAGATAAAGGCTGGACCAAGGACGAAATTCGGCCTCAATGGGCTGCTATGTCAATGATAAATTATGGACATTGATCCTAATACCCTTTTATTCTTTTTTCCTGCAAAACAAAGTAAAAATACATAAACGTGATACAAAGACATATTTCATAACAATAAGATAAAAACACATAAAAAGAATATAAATTACTCAAAAACTCACAAATCATCAAGCTAAAAATACTCAATTTATAGGTATAAAATTAACTCATCAAATACCCCCAAACTTGAATCTTTGCTTGTCCTCAAGCAAAACAAATACAAAAATAAGACTTGAAACTCTTCTAATAAAACCTAACTTGAGCAATGAGACATAAAGTTTGAAAAATGACCTCAAAGATGTCAACACATGATAACTTTAGAAAAATTTCAAAATATCGCAATGCCTAGGATTTTAACTTGCTTCTTAGTCATACCTCACTTTAAATCCTTTCCGTGTGTGTGTGTGTATCCAATTGCACTAAACGAAGTATAACTCGGATGAACTTATCTAACCACATTACCTTATGAAGGAAAATAAACTCCAACAACTACATGCTTAACACATCACTCACCGCTAATGTAGACAAATCAGAAATTACAAAAATTGAGATTAAAAGACTCTAGGTAAGTGCATTTTATGCTCCATCTTATCATAAGTCATCTCTTATGGGCAAGTGCGTTTTACGCTCCATCTCATCCCATTGCAAGATTTGCGATTAATTGCTTCTTCTTCTTCTTTTTTTTCTTTTTTTATATAGGTGAGTGCGTTTTACGCTCTATCTCCCCTAAGCACGTGTTTATGACTGAGTGCGTTTTACGCTCCATCTCAACTCACCACATGACCAACAAATCAACTTGATTACATTGCTTCGAGTGATGTTTAAACGAGTTATAGAGTTTATCGATATCTCCCACAAGCATTCGGTCATATATAAGTCTTCTCTAAGTGTACCAATAGTTCATTACAAATGGATAAGTGCTCAAATGAGGTAGGGATCACAAGCAATGTAATAACCAACAAAAATGTTAACCACACAGACTAAGCAATATTTGTCCATTTTTCACGAGTTACAATTTATTCAATCAAGTTTTTTTTTTATTTATCATTGGTCATAGTTCTAAATCAAGTCAATGCTCAAGAAACACAAAATATTAACCCTAAATTTTTATTTTATTTATAAAAAAAATCATATATTTTTTTTTATATATAAAAACACAATTTTTTTTATAAAAACACACAAATACTAAATACTAATAAAAACACAAATACTAAATACTAGATCAACGCGGATAAATCAAGAGTCCCAAATAAGAAATAAAGAAGTCGGGCCGACGACTATAAACCAAGCGCTACTTGGGAGGCAACCCAAATTTCGCATCCCTTTAATCTAATTTTATTTCACTTGATTTTATTTTTGTTTTATATTTTGTGTTAGGTCATTCTACAGTTCCAACACCCCACGATAATTGACATAATTTCAGGGAAGTCCTTTGCATTTGATTCGTTTATTACTTACATTGAGGACAATGTCAGTTTTAAGTTTGGGGGTAGTATTTAGTATTTGTGTTTTTATTAGTATTTAGTATTTGTGTGTTTTTATAAAAAAAATTGTGTTTTTATATATAAAAAAAAATATATGATTTTTTTTATAAATAAAATAAAAATTTAGGGTTAATATTTTGTGTTTCTTGAGCATTGACTTGATTTAGAACTATGACCAATGATAAATAAAAAAAAACTTGATTGAATAAATTGTAACTCGTGAAAAATGGACAAATATTGCTTAGTCTGTGTGGTTAACATTTTTGTTGGTTATTACATTGCTTGTGATCCCTACCTCATTTGAGCACTTATCCATTTGTAATGAACTATTGGTACACTTAGAGAAGACTTATATATGACCGAATGCTTGTGGGAGATATCGATAAACTCTATAACTCGTTTAAACATCACTCGAAGCAATGTAATCAAGTTGATTTGTTGGTCATGTGGTGAGTTGAGATGGAGCGTAAAACGCACTCAGTCATAAACACGTGCTTAGGGGAGATAGAGCGTAAAACGCACTCACCTATATAAAAAAAGAAAAAAAAGAAGAAGAAGAAGCAATTAATCGCAAATCTTGCAATGGGATGAGATGGAGCGTAAAACGCACTTGCCCATAAGAGATGACTTATGATAAGATGGAGCATAAAATGCACTTACCTAGAGTCTTTTAATCTCAATTTTTGTAATTTCTGATTTGTCTACATTAGCGGTGAGTGATGTGTTAAGCATGTAGTTGTTGGAGTTTATTTTCCTTCATAAGGTAATGTGGTTAGATAAGTTCATCCGAGTTATACTTCGTTTAGTGCAATTGGATACACACACACACACGGAAAGGATTTAAAGTGAGGTATGACTAAGAAGCAAGTTAAAATCCTAGGCATTGCGATATTTTGAAATTTTTCTAAAGTTATCATGTGTTGACATCTTTGAGGTCATTTTTCAAACTTTATGTCTCATTGCTCAAGTTAGGTTTTATTAGAAGAGTTTCAAGTCTTATTTTTGTATTTGTTTTGCTTGAGGACAAGCAAAGATTCAAGTTTGGGGGTATTTGATGAGTTAATTTTATACCTATAAATTGAGTATTTTTAGCTTGATGATTTGTGAGTTTTTGAGTAATTTATATTCTTTTTATGTGTTTTTATCTTATTGTTATGAAATATGTCTTTGTATCACGTTTATGTATTTTTACTTTGTTTTGCAGGAAAAAAGAATAAAAGGGTATTAGGATCAATGTCCATAATTTATCATTGACATAGCAGCCCATTGAGGCCGAATTTCGTCCTTGGTCCAGCCTTTATCTCTCAACACTCAAAGAAGGAAAGTTGTAGATCTATTTCTTCGCTTTCCGAATCATCTTGAAACGCCTAAATCGAAGTTCGGATGAGAGAGTTATGACCATTTTACCAACTTACGTCAAAGCTGGAAATTTCAGAAAATTGAGCTTTTGGACAGATTGACCTTTGGGGCTTCGGTTGAGATTTGAATTTTGTTAGAGTTTCCAAATGAAAATGTGTTCCTCTTAAAGATTGTAGTGGACTTCTCAAGCTTTCTGAAAAGTTATGGTGGGAAAAATTTCGAGTTCATTTGGGCCTCCAAATATTGATTTTTAGATAGCTAATCCGAATCCCGCCTAGACTAAATTCCTGTTCGGACCAGCTGGAGTATTTGGACCATAACTTGAGCTTCCCAACTCCAAATCAGGTGATTCAAAAGCCCAAATTCATTAGAAACTCCAGGGCTACAACTTTTATTCTTTGTCCAAGGTCCAATTCTGTGGTTTACAAATTTAAAATTGGCTTACAAGGTGCTGATCAGTTTAGTTACAATATTTGGACTTTTAGCACATCACATGTGCACGTTTTTTGGTGGATTCTTCCTTGGTTGGCTGATGAACATGTCTTGATTGGGTGTTTGATCTTGACTTATAATGATAGGTTAGCACACCATGAGTTCCTATAAATACCAAGTGAAGCTAGACTTGTATTTGGCTAATTCACACACCAATTCACCTCCAATTCATACACCAATTCCTTGTATCCATTCTCTACATTAGTTTGTTAGTATAGGAGTAGGGAGAGGAAGTAGACCTCCAAGGGGAGGCTACTCTCCTCTCCATTTTTATAGTTCAAGAGCAAGCAAGAGATCAACATTTATGGAAGCGAAGAATCGAAGGCGAATGTTTGGAGATTGAAGATTGTGATCCGAAGTGACAGTCGGATGTCAAAACATAGTTTTTCTTCTCTAAACTCTTCCTTTATTTTTTATATTCTATTATTGTTGAATATCTTGTAAATTATATTTGCATATTTGCTATGAACTCTTCTCTTTTCTTTTATTTAGTTCCAATGGGATGTTGAACTTTTTATACATTATGTCTTCCTTCTTATATGAAGTTCATTCTCGATAATCTGTTTTAACTATTGAATGATATTTATTCCGATTGATTTAATGTGATCAGTTAAGTTAATTTGATTAATATCATTTGCTAGATTAAGGGATAATATTACGTGTAATTGATATTGTTCCTAATCACAAGTAGCAATTAGTGATACATGATTGTGGTCAAGCTTTTGAGTATTGCTATGATTATTGGAAGACAGGTTAAATAATCCGAGCTTGTGTGATTGTTGCTTGGAATAGTCTAATTCCCTAGTTCTTAATGCTGCTATTATATTAAATCTAGAGAGCTTGTTCTAGGTTGTATAATGGTTAGAATCTTGTGAAGAGCTTGTTTCATTGAGTGATAATTAAGGGGAGTTTCGGGTAGCAGAGCTTATTGTTACCTAGGGCTATTAATTTCATTGAAGGATAAATATTGCTATGATAAGGTGATATTGAACGGAAGAACTAGAGTCTTTATTTTATTCTTATTACTTTAATTCTGTTTCAGTTAATTAGTTAAATCAAATTCCAACCCCCCCTTTGGTTCACAAAGTATAAATTTAGACTAATCATTCTCTGTGGGATCGATTCTTACTTGCACTACTACATTAATATCTTTTGCAGTAAGGTTTTATTTTTGGGTGCTTGCGACAGCACACCACTCCCGCAGCTACATCAATGCATGTTCGAGTGTCACTATTCAACCCATTGTAGAATGTCTGAACTTGTAGCCACTTGGGTAGCCCATGATGTGGACATTTTCTCAATAACTCCTTGAACCTTTCCCAAGCCTCGTATAGTGACTCTCCATGCTGTTGCCCAAATGTAGAAATCTCGTTTCTCAACTTAACCGACTTAGCTGGCGGGAAGAATTTCGCTAGGAATTTCTGAGCTAGATCATCCCAAGTTGTGATAGATCCTGGCGGAAGTGAATGCAACCAACTCTTTGCTTTATCTCTTAGTGTGAACGAAAACAGATGTAATCTCACTGCATCATCTATCACATTGGGATATTTAAATGTATCACAGATCTCTAAAAAGCTAACCAAGTGTTCATTCGGATCGTCGTTAGCTAATCCCCCAAACTGTACCGCATTCTGAAGCATATGAATTGTTCTCGGCTTGATCTCGAAGGAATTAGCGGTGATAACTGGTCTCGTGATGCTTGATTTGATCTCGTCTATCTTAGGCATAGCATAATCCCTCAATGATTTCTGTTCTTCGTTAGCCATATTCTCTTTCTCAATTGTTTCCCGACAGAATTTTCTCAACTGACGTAGCTTTTTCTCAAGATGATCCTCACACTGCACGAGTTTTGGTTGTTTTGATCGCGTTTGCATAAACGAATCAAAAGACACCTGAAACAAAAACAAAAGAAAAATAAGTTTGCTTAATTAGAACAAACTTAATTAAACTGATATTGAAAATTATAAACACAAATAAGTCCCCGGCAACGGCGCCAAAAACTTGTTGCCCGATTTCACAATCAACAATTACGTGCAAGTATACACGATCAACAAGTAATAAAGTGATAAGAACGAGTGTCGAACCCACAGGAATTATTATGCTTACTATCTCCAACTGTCAATTTAAATTATGGCTACTCTATTAAACAATTGCAATTTGAATATTATTTTAGACTAATTAAATTAAACTAACACTAGCAACTATCACAAAGGTTGAAATTCAGATTTTAAAAGATTAAGACTACAATATCCCAGTTATATACCATAAACCAATCTGTCTACACATTCCAATTATTCACTTCAACGGAGTTGTTAACAGAAATTCAATTGTATTTATAAGCCCTTTTCCAAGTGATCAAATAAATCTATCTAATCCAATTAACTCTGCGATATTCCTATGCAAAACTAAAGGATTAAATTCATTAAGCTTCAATCTCCAGTTGTTACATGCAGTAAAGAGATATCCCTATTCACTTCACAATCCTAATTATTCAATACATGCAAATAATTAAGAATACATGTTATCTCATCTAGTTCTAACCCTAGATTGCATCTCCTGAATTCACTTAGAATATTCCGCTAATTGTCGGCCAAACAATTTAAATAATAAGCATAGAATAAGATAGACAACTCAAATTGATTGAATAACTAGAACTAAATAGATAATTAATTCATAATGTAACTGGTTTAATCGTAGCCTTAATTAAGGGTTTAGTTCATACTGACAATAAAAACTAGAAATCCAAAATAAGTCATCATAATTAATTACAAATCAAGGATAAAAGATTAAAAGAAAACTCAATGTAATCTCTAGTCCTCCAATCTGAATTCCTCACGATGCTTGACTTGAACTTCAATCTCCTTGCTCAGCTCTGAAAACTCAATCTCTGCCTCCCCTCTTTTATCCAATGTGTTATCTCTTATTTATATCCTCATAAGCCTCCTCATCAGAATGGTAGATAGAATCCTTGTTAGCTTAAACCTTTTCAAATAACTGAATGCTGACAAATCTTTTAAATTCACTCAGCCGCATTCTCGCCCCGGCGAGAAACTCTTCACAAAACTCCTCGCCCCGGCGAGAAAATTAGACCATGACTTCTCACCCCGTCGAGGTTGCCCTGCACCTAGCTACTTTATCTTCTTCTAACCTGCAGTCAGCCTCAACCTACAAAAGCAATGAAAAAACAAATAAAAAGATACTAAAAACACTTAAAGACTGTAAAGAATTAAGCCAAAGACGTATCAAACTCGTAGGTTAAAACCTACTCATCAACTGCTAACTCGCTCCCAAACTCAGATTGCTCTTCAATATCACACACTCACTCTCTATATATCACTGATGCAATTTTCTAGTAACTAGAAATGAGAAGAGAAGGCTTCTATTTATAACCCAACTATTATCCATTACTGTGTTTTGCCTCATGGTTTGATCTAGCAGGAAGAAGAAATGACCATTGGTTTGAGAAGAGTTGCTGGAAAGAGCTCAACAACTCCCTCACCCCATGCCCGAGCCATCATTCCTATGCTTGGTTATCAGTATACTAGGTGCTAGACTATTGGTCTATATGCAGCTGAAGAAGTCTGTTGGGACAAGAAAATGGGATAAGACTTTGGGTGTACTGTTTCTTGAATGACATCAGTATTTGATGTGGACTCCTCCTTGGGCTTATAAGGTTCAAGCAAATAAATTATCAATACTCCGCTGGTTACACTATTGGGCCATTTGACATCCCACCATTTTATTGGGCTAGTGAATAAAGTTTAGCAACCCACACATATATATACCAACATTAATAATAATCATTCATTAAAATAAATGTCAATACTAAATAATTTATAACATAACTTATTATATGCATGATGCAATTTGTTGAATTCTATATTTCAATAACTATGTAACCCAAGTAATTTGCATATAGCACTAATTAAACAATTAATATAATTAGCCCATTTAATTATTCCCTTCATAATAATAATTAATAACTCACTTATTTCATCACATTGCCGCACTAGGCACCTTTCACTAGTTTAATAAACCTCGTTATCAAGCCCACCCCATTTCTAAGTTATCATACACTCTATTCAATTTAAATGGTATTATCACATTTCATGCCACAAGATACGTATGTATTTACAACAATTATTCTAACATTTTAATTATCAATAATAATAATAACATTCAAGAAAATCACGGGTATTACAGGGATCATCTGAACTTCAGTTATAGAGGGAATAGGCCATCAGCACAAGGAACGTTCCTGCTAGGCAACAAGGTTTTCAACCGGCTCAACCTCAGTATCAACCTAGGCAAGCAGCTCCTGCAAACAATGGATAATTCATGGAGGACATGTTCAAGGCATTTATGGGACAATCACAACAATTCATGACTTAGACACAACAATTCATCCATGAAACAAGAACTTTTGTTCAAGATCTGAGGAACTAAGTGGGTCAGCTTGTTACTACAGTGGGAATTTTAGAATCTCAAGGATCAGAAAAGTTGCCCTCCCAAACAGTTGTGAATCCAAGGGAGAATGTGAAAGTAGTATGCACATAAGCCAATCATATTTGATATGATGTAGCATATACTTTGTAATCTTATTCAGTTATTAAAGACATTTTTTATTATCTACATGATGCTGTTATATTAATATGTGATAAACCCATAGTTTTAAGCAATACTTTTAGAATCATGATAATGATCATGCTAATGAGATCTAAATTCTTAGATAGCTTAAAACTAAAATCGTTCCTAATCGTTGGATTACTAAAAATGGGATTAATTAATCCGGATAGATTAGTACATACGTTGCTTGCTCTTATGAAGAGGATGATTGATCTCATAATCATTTGTGTGGAGACACTAAAGCAAGTATGTAGGTGCTTATTGGAGAATAAGTTCACTGAACGTGGCTCGCTAAGGAATACCTAATGGAGTTTTACTCGCCTGTCAATAGGAATTCCTCCAGTGATAGTAGTACAAGTGATCCTTGGACTTGAGATCATCATAATATCTTGTGTATATTGAGTTATACTTTGACATGTCCCTTAAGATCTTTAGGGTATATCAAAGGGTATGATTGGGTATAATAAGTTGTACATGGAGATAGGTGAATAATCAACAAAGAATCTACCACATCTAGTAAAAGATGTGAATGTCCTATGTGATTCGATAAATGACAACTTAATAGTCCTTGGCCAAGACAGAATGAAATTAGAAAGGAGTTTCTAATTTGTATTATTTAGAGTTGTGCATTTGGAAATCGAAATATATATAATTAACTAAAATAAGACTTGACAGTAAATCCATGTCTTATATTTAATCGGGACATTATATGGTAGAAGGATTGAATTGTATGATAACTATTCACTGAAAGGTTCTTTTGTGATTGTAGACACCCGATTTTTGCATTTCCTATACTAACCCTGACAGGAGGGCAAAATCGTCAATTGACCCGGCACACGAGAATAAAGGGTGGACATAAAGACGAACCCTCAAAACCACCACGACGGGATGATATTGAAGCCGGCACGACAACAAGCGAATGTCGAGAGTCAGTTACTGATCACTGTGCTTACCCGGATGACGTGGCACGTTTCCCGACGGTTTCCGGACTGCCGAGCGCAAACCCGTCAGCGGGAAACAACGGTACGACACGAAAATCGAGACGAGGCACGGAAAACGAGAAAAATCAGCACAGTTAGCCGCAGATCAATTCGCGGCCAAGGACGGAACTCGAGGCAGCACGGGACTCGAAGCGCACGGGACTCGAGCGCGGCTGGGGGGAGAACCAAGGGCCAGCCGCAGATATATCTGCGGCCAGCCGCAGATAGATCTGCGGCTGCCCTTGGCAGTGCTATATTAGGCCAGTTCGCATACAGGAAGAAAAAAGGAGGTATTCAGCAGCAGCAGCAGCAGTTCGGGAGAAGAAGAAAAAACAGCAAGAAAACAGCAAAAATTAGGAGAGAAAAGAGTGAAAAGAGTGAGGAATTGTACCAATTTTGTGAGATTATATCTCATATTTTCTACTCTACTCAATACACAAATTCATACATATTGTGGGGATTAATTGCAAGGTGAAAAAACCATTTGTTCTTAGCATTTTGTTATACCATTTTGTTAATCTTTTGGTCATCCGAATTACCTTGAATGTAGTTTTTTCTCATATGTTATTGTGAAACCATGGGTTAGGGACTATTAGTGAGGGTCTCATCGGAATGAAATTCCCCCTAATAGCCCGATGATATCCGTTTGGTGCAAATCTTAGCTATTATGGTATGGTATCATTCATAGTGTATTTCGATCGTCATTGTAAGATATCCTAGAGTGTTAGGCATCCCGTTGTTGTTTATTTTCGTTATATCCGTTTGGTGGTTGTGCAATAAGTTCGGATGTGAGCCTAGGAATGCGACCCCGTGGTCCAAATCCGATGATGGACATTTTTGAATGTATGTAATCGGATGGATGTATCCGTTATTGTAAATATGTAATCGTCGGGCCTTAAAACGACGCCAAGGCGATAATCGCGTTTAAGGCCCCGAAATAGTGAAACTTGTGATTGTGGGCGTTTGGGGTTATTTTGATGGCTTACATGCCCATGAATATCCCCAACGCGTGTTTATGCTTGATTGGATTTTGTGACACGAAAAAGGATTTCAAAGATTAAACGATGAAGGTTTTTCCTTAAAATCAAGCAAACTAGGAGGTTAGCATCACGTAGCTAAAAATTTGGAGGTGTTAATGAATGTCGATTTCTATTAAACGGGAAGGCTAAAGAAAGTCGTTTTCAAATGTCACAAAAAAATGGTTTTATAAAATAAAACACCGTTTTATTAAATCTTGGTGCGTAGGGTGAAAGATATCCTAGAAGTTGCCCATCATTTTATGAAGGCAATGTATAGATTTCGATTCCTATTTTTACGAAGGTTTAAAACTCTTGTTTTGCCAAAACGACACCTAAGGAAAATCTCATAGTTTTGCCAACTAAAATCAACCCTTTCTCGCAAAGCTTTCTCGTTTAAACCGATAGACATCCTAAGGCATTTTCAAAAGAAAAAAACACAATTTTCCCTAATAATCCAAATGATTCTTTTATGCAAACTCATCACAACATTTATATAGGCACACACACACGCACACGCGCACACACACATTTCATGAATTAAAGGATAGGAGAGCATCAAGATTGCGGTAACCGTGCTTCACGGAAGTCGAGGGGTGCCTAACACCTTCCCCTCACTTAAGCAAGCCCCCGAACTCTATGAATCTCGGTTCGCAGACTAATTAATTCGGAGTCACATATGAGCCAGCGATTTATAAAAAACGAAAATTCGGATGAGTTGGTACATCCATTTCAAATATACCAACTGGCGACTCTGGTTAAATTGGCTCATCATAAAAACAATCTTTAAAAACCCCGTCGACATTAATGCCGACCTTTTTCCAAAAATCATCTAATAAAAAGGCGAAAAAATCGGAAAAGGGTTACAACCCCCGCGTTAAGCGATTCCTCCCGGCGTCGACAGCTGGCGACTCCGCTGGGGAAATTAGAGGGCTTAAGCCGCATTCGAATCTTGATGCTATCCTATCCTTTAAAATTTATAATTGTGTATGTGCGTATGACATTTTGACGTCTTTTATTGTTGTGCAAATGTGTGTTGTTGTCCAATGAATGAATGTTTGAATGGGTTTCTCTTTACTTCAAAGTAATCATTTGCATGCGGTGAGGACGATGAATGTGAATGTATGTTGAGAGAGTACCTCCTCCTGAGGCGAACCTGTCGGTTGCTTATTACTGGACTCGAAGGGGCTGCTCCCCGGAGATGGCTCAGGAAACGCACCACTCAAATCCGCTCCAATCGAAAGGGCTCAAACGAGTAGATTGCGAAGATTTGGGAACCTTCATGCCGAAAAGCCCGTGAGAGTAACCCTAGGATAGGTCAGCCTCAGATTAACCCAACGCAGGAAAAGTCTCTTCATGCCCTTTTACGTTTACGCGTATTAAATGTCATGATCTAATGCAATATCACTTACATCCCCTGTTGCTAAAAGAAGGTACTGACCTCTATGTTTGCAGGGAACAGCTGGGAAAACTTCCTAAATTCACGTCTAGCATTGATTATTGCAATAAAAGACTGCTAACATTTGGTTTTGCAGGGAAAGATTAAAAGACCCTAAAAACACAAGAGTAACAGTTTGAGCATGCATCCACATCTCTCATTTCCCTAGACTAAACTTTAAACCGTTTTCCCCTGTAGGATTGCTCCTCAAACGCGTTTGCAGTCTAAAAAGGCCCAAGTCTCTACCTCTGAAATGGCTGATCTCCCCAATCATAGTTCTGTATCTCGGGAAGAGTTTGATGACTTTAGGAAGCAGATGATGGAAATGGCCACAATGCTAAAAGAGCAGTTGTTAATCAGACAGGATCCGTCAAACCAGGGACCGCATAATGTACCACCGCGAGGGGGTGACCAGAATCCTCCTAAGGATGATGCAATCCCATTTAAAAATAACCAACATCAGCTTAAGGACGAGCCGGTCCTCCCAAAGGTCATTCCTGCCCTCAACAAAACAGTAATCACGATTCCAGAGGAGGGAGATACTGATGACCTTCGCAGAAAAATGAAGCAGATGGAGGAGACCATCCAATCTCTAAAAGGCATAGGCTCCTTGGGTAGGGTTAATTATGCAGATTTGTGTGTCTTCCCCGGAACCAGATATCCAGAGAAATTTAAGATCCCCGAATTCGAGAAATACAATGGGAAAGGGGATCCTTACACTCACCTGAAAATATATATTGGAGAACTGGGGTCCTATGCGGAAGACGAAGGATTAAGGATGCAATTATTCCAGAAAAGCTTGACGGGGGAGGCGAGGATCTGGTATGCCCGTCTCGATAATGCCCGAATTCATAATTGGGAGGAGCTGGCCCATACCTTTCTGACACAATATAGCTTTCAGGCACAGATGGCCCCGAATAGATATCAAATGACAAAAATCAAGAAGCAACCAAGGGAAACCTTCAGGGACTATGCCCAACGATGGAGGGGTATGGCCGCACAAGTGAATCCTCCAATGAGTGAGTCAGAGATGGTGATGACCTTTGTGGATATACAAGAAGCACCTTATTATGAGCGGGTCATATCAGGGGTTGGAAGACCTTTCGCCGAGATGATAAAACACGGTGAAATGGTGGACATGGGGTTGAAATCGGGTAAAATCCGGGACTTCACAGCTCTTGAAACGGCTGCGGAACAAATCCAAAGTGGGAATTATGGCAATACTTCCCGCAGGCCCCAAAAGCGAAAAGAGGAAGATGTCTCTCTCGTGCTGCAGGGATCATCCAGGAAAGTGGAGAATAGCCCTCCTGTACAAATACAGAGATTTGGGCCGCCCCGGCAACCCAATTTTGATAATCCCAGAACGGACGGACGAAGGAGGTTTGAGACCACACAGAGGCGGGTATTCACCCCGCTTGGGGATCCTCTTGAGCAGATTTTGGCAATATTGATATCACAGAGGAAGATTGTCGATTTGGCACCTCCATGTGACCCGAAAGGAAGAAAATTTGACCCC
Organism: Aralia elata; assembly: GCA_034770075.1. Lineage (NCBI taxonomy): Eukaryota > Viridiplantae > Streptophyta > Magnoliopsida > Apiales > Araliaceae > Aralia > Aralia elata. Next base: position 49,767,850 of record CM068379.1, read on the forward strand.
AGTAAAAAGTGTGCATATCATTCGGGTTCCCCGGGTCATGACACTCAGGAATGTTGGACGCTGAAACACATAATTCAAAACCTGATTGATAGCGGGGAAATCGTGGTGGAACAGCCCGAGCCGCCGAATGTTAAAATCAATCCTCTACCGAAGCATGATGGGGGAGGGGTCAATATGGTGGAGGCCATCGAAACCGAAGGACCGCCAAGGCGAAATTATATGACAAGGATTGATGAGATGGTTGGCATGACGGGTACTCAGGAGAATATGCAAGGGGCACCGGTTAGGTTGACGGGTGCAAGCCGGAGTATCACAGGGGGGCCTATCAAGTTAGCGGCTCCAAAACCTCTCATCATCGCAGCAGGACCACAGATCCCTATTTGCAATCTAAAAACAGTACCGTGGAACTACGGGGGTGTATTAGAGGAGGCGGCCAGTTGTGCTTCCGTAACATCAAAGGGGAATCCCTTGTACCTTCCAGGAAGAGTCCTCAAGAGTAAGAGAAAAGAGAACGAGAGGATATCCGAGGAAAAAGCCGTGGAGTTCTTGGAAAAGATGGACCATCCGGAAGTAAGGGGGATCAGGACGGTGAGCGAGGAATCGACTCTAACGTCGATCATGGATTTGGTGTTATCGTCCAGCGACCACTGCAGAATCTTGGCCAAAATCCTGGGGGAGGCTCACATTCCCAAGACAATTAGCCAAGAAAGTTTCGGCCGCCTAGTGGACCATCTGCTAGAGAACAATGTGCTATCATTCACAGATGATGATATCCCGAAAGAGGGAAGGGGGCATCGGAGACCGCTGCACATCGCAGTGATCTCATCAGGGTATGTCATGAATGGGGTGCTGATTGATGGGGGATCAGCACTGAATATTTGTCCCCTCAGTACACTGAGGAAAATGAACATTAATCCCAAGCGCTTGCGGGCCAGTCACGTGGTGGTGCGGAGCCTTCGATGGATCCCGGAAGGATACATTGGGAGAAATAGAGTTGCCCGTGGAGATAGGGCCGTGTACTTTTGATATTTCCTTTCAGGTCCTGGATATCTCCGCCAGTTATAACATGTTATTGGGAAGACCATGGATACATATGGCTGGGGCAGTTCCCTCTACACTGCACCAACAAATCAAGTTCATCGTCAGCGGGAATCTGGTCACCATCTCCGCAGAGTGTAATGACCCTTTCCCATCCAAGAATGGTCTGCCAGTAATCAATGTGGACGAATCCGCGGCGCCTGCCAGTTTTCAAGCACTGGAAATCAGCTCTCCCCACTATAGAGGTCTGGGAGCCCCATCCATAAAATCTAAAGCCTCCCCTGAGCTCACCTTCGTTGCTAGAGAAATGATGAAGATGAAGTTTCAACCTGGGCAGGGGTTGGGAAAAGACGGCCAAGGAATCTCCACGCCTATTCAACTGCCCAACCAGACAGGCAAGGCAGGGTTGGGATATCATGGAGGCATAGAGCGGAACCACTCTCAAAGGGAAACCCCATTTCGATCAACCGGAATTCTAATGCCGAGGGTCCACGGTGAGCAAGGGACGGACAAGCCTGTGTCCGAATTAGAAGGTAAGGAATTGACTCCTGCGGATGATGAGTCAGTCAAAAGGAAGAGTTTCCTGCAGGAGGTCATGCAGCAGTTCGAAACCAAATGCTATATCTCTGGACCATCAATAAACATTGGAGAGGGGAAGGATACGGCCACAACGTCAGGAGCCCTACGGAGTGTGCCTGTCATCGATTGGGCAGGGTTAGTTATCCCTAATAAGGCTGTGAGGGAGGACGGATACGATGTGGCGGTAGTCGTCAAGGAAATCCCTGGAACACAGCCGTCTGTCATATGTCGCATCCCGACTGATCTGACCACCGATAACTGGACGGTGGAGCCAATAATATCCAGACAAGGGTAAAACATGGTGCCGGGGTGGTAGACCCCGGAGAGTGGGGGATGAATGTCTACCAGTTTTGGTTCTTTATTTTATATTTTGCATAACTATGTTAGTTTGTCATGTTATTTTAAGAGCGACCATTGTGGAAAGATGAATTATATATATGACAGTATTTTGTTTCAATGTCAGGTGTACCAATTTGAGTATTCCTTGCTTAACAAACGATCCCTCAAATTTGAATGATGACTATGATTTTGATATCGAGCTGGATTTTGATTTAATGGGTATTGAGCAGGACGAGACAGATTACGATGACGCGCCTGACGAGATCAAAGGATGGGTCGAGGATAAACCCAAACCCAACTTAGACCAAACCGTCACCATAAATATCGGAACCCCTGACCAACCCAAAGAGCTCAAGATAGGGGCAGACCTGACCCCTAACCAGAAAGTAGAAATGACCAAGCTACTACGCCAGTATGAGGATGTGTTCGCCTGGTCTCATGAGGACATGATCGGATTATCCACCGACATTGTGGTACACCAGCTGCCCATCAAGGAGGGTTTCAAGCCCGTCAAGCAAAAACTAAGAAAGCTAAAACCGGAGTGGAGCTTGAAGGTAAAGGAGGAGATCATCAAACAGTTCAGGGCTGGAATCATCATGGTGTCCACCTACCCAGAATGGTTGTCCAATGTGGTCCCAGTGGCTAAGCCTGGAGGAAAGGTTGAGGGTATGTGTTGGGACTATAGAGATCTGAACAAAGCCAGTCTCAAGGATAATTTCCCAGTACCTTTTATACACATATTGGTGGATAACACAGCCCAATACGAGATGTACTCTTTCGTTGATTGCTTTGCGGGTTGGTATCATCAGATTAATGGTGGCAGAGGAGGGACCGGGGAAGGGATGAAAACAGCCTTCATCACCCCTTGGGGCACTTTCTGCTATAGACGGTTGGCTTTCGGTCTCACAAATGCAGGGGCTACTTATCAAAGAGCTATGATGGCCCTATTCCACGATATGATGCACAAGGAGATAGAGGTATACGTGGATGACATTATCGTGAAGTCAAAGATAGAATCTGATCATGTGACCCATCTCCAAAAGCTATTTGACCGGCTCAGAAAATACAATTTAAGGCTCAATCCGGCAAAGTGTGCTTTCGGAGTGCAATCGGGCAAACTCTTGGGATTCCTGGTTAGTGATCGTGGCATCGAGTTGGATCCGGCCAAGATTAAGGCCATTGTGGATATGCCGGCACCCCGCACTGAAAAGGAAATAAGAGGATTTCTGGGAAGAATAAATTTCATCAGCCGCTTCATATCCCATTTGACAACCACGTGCGAGCCAATTTTCAAGCTGTTAAGAAAAGATGTCTCCCAAGAATGGAATGAGCAATGCCAGGAAGCCTTTCAGATCATTAAGAAGCAGCTGACGGAAGCACCCGTGCTAGTACCCCCGAAGGATGAGATCCCTCTGTTCATGTATATATCAGTCAATGACATTGCGATGGGCTGTATGCTGGGGCAGAAGAATGAATCAGGCAAAGAGCAGGCCATTTATTACCTCAGCAAGAGATTTAGCCGATGTGAACAGAATTACACCCCTATCGAAAGGACCTGTTGTGCTTTGGCTTGGGCTGCAATGAGATTACAGCATTATCTCCACGGGCACACCACGTATCTGATATCAAGGATGGATCCCCTGAAATATATCTTTGAACGGCCCATGCTGAACTGTCGACTTTCAAGATGGCAGTTAATCTTACAGCAGTTCGACATTGTGTACGTAACTCAGAAAGCCATGAAAGGGCAGGGAATTGCAGATCAATTGGCAGAAGCGCCATCAGGGGGAATGGAGCCTTTAGACACTCCTCTGCCGGGCGAAGATGTATTCTGGATCTTGCGCGCGAGAGGAGATGACGAGGGGCAGTTCTGGAAATTATATTTTGATGGTGCCATGAATGCGGAGGGGGCAGGAGCCGGAGCAGTCTTGGTCTCTATCACAGGAGAGCAATACCCCGTAGCCACTAAATTGCAGTTCAGTAACTCGAACAACACCGCTGAATACGAGGGGTGTATCTTGGGACTCCGTTTAGCCCGTGACATGGGAGTGAAAAGGTTAGCGGTGTTCGGGGATTCGGAGCTGGTAATCAGACAAGCGATCGGGATGTACAACACTAAAGAGCTCCGGTTGCTTCCATACCACCGTTGCGTTATCCAACTGATGCAAGAGTTCGAAGATATCGCTTTCCGACATATCCCCCGGGGACGAAATGATTTCGCCGATGCATTAGCGACTTTAGCTTCCCTAATCCACACAATCAAGAGCAGGGACGTTCCACAGATTGAGATAGCAGTGCAGAACGCCCCGGCATACGAGGAACACGTGGCGGTACTATCGGACGAGGGGGTTCTGCCAAAGCAGCCTTGGTATCATGACATAAGGGAATATCTGAGGGATAGATCCATTCCCGACCAAGCCAGCCGAGCGGAGAGGTTGAGAATTCAAAAGATGGCAATGAAATTTTATCTGAGCGGAGATTCACTGTACAAAAGGGATGCCAATTTGGGATTGCTACGATGTGTAAATGAAACACAGGCCCAAAAGATTATGGACGAAATACATGGTGGGGTGTGTGGGCCACACATGAGTGGGCCGATGCTGGCCAAGAAGATCTTGAGAACGGGGCATTACTGGTTGACGCTGAAAGCCGACTGTGATGATCACGTCAAACGGTGTTACCAATGCCAAGCGCACGGTAATGTTATCCATGCGCCCCCCAATGAACTGCACTGTATGACCTCCCCTTGGCCATTCTCAATGTGGGGTATGGATGTGATCGGACCAATAGAGCCCAAAGCAAGCAACGGCCACCGATTCATCTTCGTCATGATCGATTACTTCACTAAATGGGTAGAAGCAGCTTCCTTCCCCAAAGTAACTCAGGAGATCATCGTCGGTTTCATCAGGAATAATGTCATTTGCCGATACGGGCAACCTGAGGTTTTAGTCTCCGACAATGCCAAGAATTTGAACAATGCCCTCATGAAGGGATTATGCGACCAGTTTAAGATCAAGCACCTCAATTCTGTCATTTACCGTCCTAAGATGAATGGGGCAGTGGAGGCTGCAAATAAGAATATCAAGAAGATCATGGCGAAAATGTCCGCTAATCATCGGGGATGGCCGGATCTGCTACCTCTCACCTTGCTGGCGTACAGAACGTCGGTACGTACTTCTACAGGGGCAACCCCGTACGCTCTGGTATACGGAATGGAGGCGGTTCTGCCAGTTGAGGTTGAGATGGCGTCCCTCAGAATCTTGATTGATGCTCAGATAAACGAGGAGGATTGGATGCAAAGTCGGTACGACCAATTGGCCCTAATTGATGAAAGGAGGGTGGCCGCTGTGTTGCACGGTCAGTTATATCAGCAAAGGATCTCTCGATCATATGACAAGAAGATAAGACCTCGAAAATTCAAAGAAAGTGACCTAGTGTTAAAGAGAGTAATGCCTTGTCAAGACGAAGCCAAAGGGAAGTTTGCCCCGAACTGGGAGGGGCCTTTTGTGATTAAGAAAGTGCTGTCCGGAGGAGCCCTCATACTGCAAGAAATGGATGGGGAGGTGTTTCCACAACCCCTCAATTCCGACTCGGTGAAGCGGTTCTATGCATAAAAAAAAAAAAAAAAAAAAAAAAAAAAAAAAAAAAAAAATTATATCCCTCATCATTTTTCTCCTCGTTCTTTGGAGGAACGAACTACGTAGGACCTGATCTCCCGACTTGTGGGGGTACGTAGGCAGCCATTGTGGCACGGTCCCATTCCTTACAAATAACCCTTTCTTCTATTAAAACCGATTCCCAACAGCCAGAAAACCTTCCTACACCCTCGAAACTCTCCCAAAACCAGCCACCTGATCAGTTTCATCTCAAATAACCTAACCCTAACCCAACCAAGCAGTTAGCCCGAATCTAAGACTTAGCCGATGAAATCGACAGGATATGCGGCAATATCTGACAAGTCCCCATCAAGACTTGAGAAGAGAAAGAAGGCGAAATATCAAAATCATGGTTAGCTGGATAAAATGAGGGTCCAATGAAAGGCAACGATACGACAAAAGGGGAAAACGACTAAATCTAAATACTTGTCTATATAAATAGGTCATTTTGTTACAAGGTTTCTCTTTTTGATAACCGATGAAACTGACATAGTCTATGCAGGAAATAAAATGATCTACCAATCTGAAACTAATCAAAGCAGGATGGATTAAGTGGTGGATAGATCTGAGGCATCGGCATTCCCTGCAATCTGTTGCCCCCATCATGTCGACGCGATCCAATAAGCAATGGCTCGGCTAACGGTCTCAGAGTGAGCATCTATAATTGCCTTAGTCTGTAATACAATGGCGTCTCTATCAGTATGAACAACATCCCTGGCCAGAATAGCAGCATCTCTCTCAACAAGAGCAGCATACCTCTCAGCCTCGGTAGTAATCGAGATGAGATGCCGTGAACACCGGACGGACAGGGACCTAATGGCTCAGAATGCCCTCCGCAAAGCCCGCCGACACCGGAAAAGAATAATAAGGATCAGGAACGTTCCGGAAGATCATCTGCCATATCTCTGTCACCGGCGACAAACCGTCCAATCAGCGGAGAAGCCACCGACCAATCCTGTGGGAGGATCGACATCCAAGCATATCACGGCATCTGGCGACGACAGCTGTGGAAAATAGTATCAAAAAGACTGTACAGGGGTCATTCTCTATCCATGAATGAAAAGCATGCATCATACATGACTCGTTATGTGAAAATAAAATACAAATTCTGAATAAGTCGAACGTCGAACACGACGAATCAAGGCAAGACCCGACTGAAACTTGGGAAGGCATCCAAAGCAAACCGCGACAGAGTGGTGAGCAAACCCTGGGAAGGGCTGAGATCCACGTGAACCACAACAAGATGGTGAGCAACCCTGGGAAGGGCTGATATCCACAAAAAAGAAAAAAAAAAGACAAAAAACAACAAACCCTGGGAAGGGCTGAGATCCACGCGAACCACAACAAGATGGTGAGCAACCCTGGGAAGGGCTGATATCCGCAAAAAGAAAAAAAAAGACAAAAAACAACAAACCCTGGGAAGGGCTGAGATCCAAGCAAACCGCGACAGAGTGGTGAGCAAACCTGGGAAGGCATCCAAGCAAACCGCGACAGAGTGGTGAGCAAACCCTGGGAAGGGCTGAGATCCAAGCAAACCGCGACAGAGTGGTGAGCAAACCTGGGAAGGCATCCAAGCAAACCGCGACAGAGTGGTGAGCAAACCCTGGGAAGGGCTGAGATCCACGCGAACCACAACAAGATGGTGAGCAACCCTGGGAAGGGCTGATATCCACAAGAAGAAAAAAAGACAAAAAAAACAACAAACCCTGGGAAGGGCTGAGATCCAAGCAAACCGCGACAGAGTGGTGAGCAAACCTGGGAAGGCATCCAAGCAAACCGCGACAGAGTGGTGAGCAAACCCTGGGAAGGGCTGAGATCCACGCGAACCACAACAAGATGGTGAGCAACCCTGGGAAGGGCTGATATCCACAAAAAGAAAAAAAAAGACAAAAAACAACAAACCCTGGGAAGGGCTGAGATCCACGCGAACCACAACAAGATGGTGAGCAACCCTGGGAAGGGCTGATATCCGCAAAAAGAAAAAAAAGACAAAAAACAACAAACCCTGGGAAGGGCTGAGATCCAAGCAAACCGCGACAGAGTGGTGAGCAAACCTGGGAAGGCATCCAAGCAAACCGCGACAGAGTGGTGAGCAAACCCTGGGAAGGGCTGAGATCCAAGCAAACCGCGACAGAGTGGTGAGCAAACCTGGGAAGGCATCCAAGCAAACCGCGACAGAGTGGTAAGCAAACCCTGGGAAGGGCTGAGATCCACGCGAACCACAACAAGATGGTGAGCAACCCTGGGAAGGGCTGATATCCACAAGAAGAAAAAAAGACAAAAAACAACAAACCCTGGGAAGGGCTGAGATCCAAGCAAACCGCGACAGAGTGGTGAGCAAACCTGGGAAGGCATCCAAGCAAACCGCGACAGAGTGGTGAGCAAACCCTGGGAAGGGCTGAGATCCACGCGAACCACAACAAGATGGTGAGCAACCCTGGGAAGGGCTGATATCCACAAAAGAAAAAAAACAAAAAAACAACAAACCCTGGGAAGGGCTGAGATCCAAGCAAACCGCGACAGAGTGGTGAGCAAACCTGGGAAGGCATCCAACCAAAACAAAAACCCTGGGAAGGGCTGAGATCCAAACTAACACCCTGGGAAGGGCTGAGATCCAAACTAACACCCTGGGAAGGGCTAAGATCCAAACAAACCACAACCCTGGGAAGGGCTAAGATCCAAACCAACAACAACCCTGGGAAGGGCTGAGATCCAAGCAAATCACGTATGTATTGTCATTCTTGTGCACTGTCATTCATGCATCGAGTGTCCATTCTTTATCCTGTTCATTTCATTTATCATTTCATAAACATGATAAAGAGGGGCAGCTGTAGACACCCGATTTTTGCATTTCCTATACTAACCCTGATAGGAGGGCAAAATCGTCAATTGACCCGGCACACGAGAATAAAGGGTGGACATAAAGACGAACCCTCAAAACCACCACGACGGGATGATATTGAAGCCGGCACGACAACAAGCGAATGTCGAGAGTCAGTTACTGATCACTGTGCTTACCCGGATGACGTGGCACGTTTCCCGACGGTTTCCGGACTGCCGAGCGCAAACCCGTCAGCGGGAAACAACGGTACGACACGAAAATCGAGACGAGGCACGGAAAACGAGAAAATCAGCACAGTTAGCCGCAGATCAATTCGCGGCCAAGGACGGAACTCGAGGCAGCACGGGACTCGAAGCGCACGGGACTCGAGCGCGGCTGGGGGGAGAACCAAGGGCCAGCCGCAGATATATCTGCGGCCAGCCGCAGATAGATCTGCGGCTGCCCTTGGCAGTGCTATATTAGGCCAGTTCGCATACAGGAAGAAAAAAGGAGGGATTCAGCAGCAGCAGCAGTTCGGGAGAAGAAGAAAAAACAGCAAGAAAACAGCAAAAATTAGGAGAGAAAAGAGTGAAAAGAGTGAGGAATTGTACCAATTTTGTGAGATTATATCTCATATTTTCTACTCTACTCAATACACAAATTCATACATATTGTGGGGATTAATTGCAAGGTGAAAAAACCATTTGTTCTTAGCATTTTGTTATACCATTTTGTTAATCTTTTGGTCATCCGAATTACCTTGAATGTAGTTTTTTCTCATATGTTATTGTGAAACCATGGGTTAGGGACTATTAGTGAGGGTCTCATCGGAATGAAATTCCCCCTAATAGCCCGATGATATCCGTTTGGTGCAAATCTTAGCTATTATGGTATGGTATCATTCATAGTGTATTTCGATCGTCATTGTAAGATATCCTAGAGTGTTAGGCATCCCGTTGTTGTTTATTTTCGTTATATCCGTTTGGTGGTTGTGCAATAAGTTCGGATGTGAGCCTAGGAATGCGACCCCGTGGTCCAAATCCGATGATGGACATTTTTGAATGTATGTAATCGGATGGATGTATCCGTTATTGTAAATATGTAATCGTCGGGCCTTAAAACGACGCCAAGGCGATAATCGCGTTTAAGGCCCCGAAATAGTGAAACTTGTGATTGTGGGCGTTTGGGGTTATTTTGATGGCTTACATGCCCATGAATATCCCCAACGCGTGTTTATGCTTGATTGGATTTTGTGACACGAAAAAGGATTTCAAAGATTAAACGATGAAGGTTTTTCCTTAAAATCAAGCAAACTAGGAGGTTAGCATCACGTAGCTAAAAATTTGGAGGTGTTAATGAATGTCGATTTCTATTAAACGGGAAGGCTAAAGAAAGTCGTTTTCAAATGTCACAAAAAAATGGTTTTATAAAATAAAACACCGTTTTATTAAATCTTGGTGCGTAGGGTGAAAGATATCCTAGAAGTTGCCCATCATTTTATGAAGGCAATGTATAGATTTCGATTCCTATTTTTACGAAGGTTTAAAACTCTTGTTTTGCCAAAACGACACCTAAGGAAAATCTCATAGTTTTGCCAACTAAAATCAACCCTTTCTCGCAAAGCTTTCTCGTTTAAAAACCGATAGACATCCTAAGGCATTTTCAAAAGAAAAAAACACAATTTTCCCTAATAATCCAAATGATTCTTTTATGCAAACTCATCACAACATTTACATAGGCACACACACACGCACACGCGCACACACACATTTCATGAATTAAAGGATAGGAGAGCATCAAGATTGCGGTAACCGTGCTTCACGGAAGTCGAGGGGTGCCTAACACCTTCCCCTCACTTAAGCAAGCCCCCGAACTCTATGAATCTCGGTTCGCAGACTAATTAATTCGGAGTCACATATGAGCCAGCGATTTATAAAAAACGAAAATTCGGATGAGTTGGTACATCCATTTCAAATATACCAACTGGCGACTCTGGTTAAATTGGCTCATCATAAAAACAATCTTTAAAAACCCCGTCGACATTAATGCCGACCTTTTTCCAAAAATCATCTAATAAAAAGGCGAAAAAATCGGAAAAGGGTTACAACCCCCGCGTTAAGCGATTCCTCCCGGCGTCGACAGTGATTAATGTTGAAATCTATATTATCTAAAAAGTTGTTGATCGCTAAGGGGTTTACCCTTATTGTAGAATAAATGTTATTTATTTAAATGAATTAAATAGTTTTATTTATTTATTTAAATAAGATTAGAATTTTTTTAATTGATTTATTCACAACTGGTTTAATATGGAGAACCTAAAGGGTCACACCGCAAAAAAGAAAAATATTTGTTTAAGAAGTAAATGACATAATTGTAATAATAAGTTAAGTATATTTAATTTAATCTATGGAGATAGAATAAATTAAATAGATTAATATTTATTATTTAATATTTTGGAAATATTAAATATAAATTAATAAGAGGAGTCTTATTATTATTATTACTATTATTTAATTCCTAATAGAGATTGGGAATTAATTAATAGAAGTACTCTCTCATGAATTACTAATTAGATTAGGAGTTTAATTTAATTAAAGGAGTTTAATTAAAATAGAAACCCTAATCCTAAATAGTTTAGGGGAGGGTTTTCCTACATCTATAAATAAGAGAAGTCTTATCATAGATTAGAGTTATACACTCTTGCATAAGAATTGTGGAGAGTACTTACAATTTCTATAGAGATAGGGTTTTGCCAACACCTATCTTATTGAACAAATATTATTCCTTGGTGGATCACCTCTAGAGGCCAAACACTTGGGTGGCTAACGTTGATCAAAAGGAAGGAATTTAATCAGTGGAATTCAAGGAGAACGCGAAGGAATTGGAGGTGAACTTGTACACGAGGAAGCTAGAATTCTACAAGGGTATAATTCTTATTCTCCATCTCTTTCGTTTAATTAATAATTGTGCATAAAGAAAGATCATAGTGATGGTTTGCATAAAATTTTAAAATATGATTTTATCGCGTTTTCGCTTTATTTATGTAATTTTGATTGCATGTTCGCGTTATATACAAACCTAATGGTATCAGACCTAAACTTTATGCGAATTATTAATTGTTTTGATTCATATATATGTTGATATATATTTAGAACAATTTGATTGGGCATTATTGTTGATATAAAATCATATTTTTGGAGAAAAAACAACAAAAATCGCGATTTGAAAAAACCAGAAATCCGCCGTGACGCGGGGCGCGCCGGTCTTCTGTAGGTGTAGCGCGGGGTGCGCCGTAATAAGCCTTCGGGTAGCGAGGGGCACGCTGGGCAGGAAATTCTGATTTTTTTTTAAAATTTTGTTTAGTTTTCAAAATTAAGATAAAAAATTTATTTTATTTTTGAAAATGGATTAAAATAAAGATGTTTATTTTAATTGGGATTGAATTTCATGATAACTAATTAGAGTTAGAATTGGATTCCATGATAACTAATTGGAGTTGAGATTAGATTTTATATTAACTTAAATTGCCCATTGAATGATATCAATATATATATTGAATGTTTTAATTTCATAAGATGAATATTATTTATTGATGCATATGGAGATATGTATGATAATAAATAGAGATTGATTATGGACTATTGACCAATGTGTGATTGGATTTATTTTAGAGGATGCATGAATGAATGAGTTTTTATAAATGGGGTCTGCGTACCTCGTCTTTTCTATTTTTCTTAATGTAAATTCTATCTCTCTCCTATGTACTTCCCCTTGACTGCTGATCAAGGTTTCTATTTATTGTAAATAATTTATGTAATAGGATTAGTTACAATTATTTTGAATAATTGGAGACAAAGGAGCAAGGAGCGCTTGAAAATCCGTTTGTAATGGAGTCGGGGTTTAAATATAATAGTTATATTTAAATTTAATTCTTGCACCCTAGGTTTGACCTTTTGGTTCACTTGGTGGCTCTAGTGAACCAAACTAGAATAAAAGTCCATAATCAATTCGGGTAGAATATAGTATTCTATATGTGCATGTTTACTATATATATATATATTATATTATATTATCTAACATGCTTCACATGTTAAATAATATAACGCGTATTTTATATATATATTTGCATGTGCGCTAAACAAGATGAGACAATTAATAACAAACCCCTCAAAGAAATCATTTTAAGTCCTAAGCGTTCAAAGATATTTGGAATATCGAACGTCGCCTTTTAGCATGGTAAAGCGATAGAGTATTAAATATTTAATATGAGTTTGTTGTGCACACACAAGGCGAATATTAAATATTTAAGATGTTTTTTTTATCACATTTGATGCTTATTAAGGAATTGAACATTACTGCTTTATTGTGCACACACAAGGGCGGTTTTTTTCTCTCTTCACATATATGAAAGTGTTAGGTTGGACTTAACTTAGATTATTTTAGTTCGGATGTGCACACACGTGACCATTATAATCTAAGAGGCAAAATACAAGGAGTTACATAGTGATGTAATTGACAATAGTTGTCTACCTATTTACTTATATATAGTTTGTTGTGCACACACAAGACTATATACATTTGAAATGAGATCCTTATTCTCAGTAGCAAGTCTTTAATTAGATTTGCCGAACTATATATTGAGGGTAATATAGTTTGATAAAAATAGTGGGAGATACCAATTTAAATAAAGACCTAATTTATTTTGGTAATTAATAAAATGAATGTATGCTAAAATATTGTCTATTCATTTACAGAATTTTACAATGTCTAATTTACTATTACTGCGGAGCATATTAGATGCTAATTAACCGGACCAAATTACACGGATTGGTTAAGGAATCTGAGAATAGTTGTCAAGGCTGAAAAGCTATCTTATGTCCTTAATATACCTATCCCTGTAATAGTTGCAGACAATGCCTCTGAGGAAGAGATTGCTACTTTTAGAAAGTGGCAAGATGATGCATAGTTGGCTCAATGCATCATGCTCGCATCCGTGAGTAACGAGCTTCAGCGTTAGCATGAAACTATGGATGCTCCTACTATACTCCTGCACCTTCAAGGAGTTGAATGGTGAGGAAAGTAGGACTATTAGATATCAGATATCTAAGGAGCTCTTCTGATCTCGGATGACCGAGGGCACTACCGTTGAGACTCGTGTCCTAAAGATGATCAATCTGATTAAATAACTTGGACAACTAGGGTTCGTAATGGATAGGGAGTTAAGTCAAGATTTGATCTTCCAGTCACTCCCGAACACCTTATCACAATTTGTTGTGAATTTTCACATGAATAAGTTGGACGTCAGCTTACCTGAGTTACTTAACATGCTGAAAACTGCTGAATGTCGCTTCTCATCCAACAAGAATCAAATCTTACTAGTGGATGATTCTTCCAAGAAAAGGAAGAGGCCCAAGGTATCTTCTGAAAAGAAGAAAAAGAAGAAGGCTAAGGGCAAGGTGAAAAGAAAAGATAATAAGAAAACTGATCCAGATAATAAAGGAGTTTGCTTCCACTGCAATAAGCCTGGACACTGGAAATGAAACTGTAAGGAGCATCTTACAGAAGCTAACCAGAAGAAGCTCAGTGAAGCTTCGGTTATAGATATAGGTTTGTTCATGATTGAAATAAATCTTTCTGTAAGTCAAAGTTCTACTTGGGTATTGGATACCGGCTATAGTTCTCATGTATGTAATCCAATGCAGAGACTAAGCAGAAGTAGAAAGCTAAACAAAGAGTAAGTAATCTTACGTGTGGAGAATGGAGCAATGGTTGCTACATTAGCTGTAGGAATTTATAGTTTAACGTAGCCTACGGGAAAGTCTATTAAGTTAATAATCTGTTATTATATTCTAGTTCTCTTTAGAAACATTATTACTTTCGTTGTTGGACAAGGAAGGTTCTGGTATTATATTTAAGAACAATTATTGTTTTGTTTATAATGATAATGTTTTGCTTGAAACTGGAAGATTACTTAATGGACTTTGTAAACTTGACTTACATGAAAAATAATTTTGCAAATTGAACAAACTAGTAAAATAAAAGGAGATGATCATTCAAAGAGTTGAATGTGTATTTGATGAAATACAAGTCTGAATCATTTGAAAGGTTAAAAGAATTCAGAAGTGAAATAAATTGACAAAGTATTAAGATTTTTTGATCAGATCGAGGTAGGAATACTTGTACAATGAGTTTCTAGATCATCTCAAAATTGTATTTTCTCATAATGGATGCTTCATGATACGCAATAATTGATTGATATATCTAAAAGTAGAAATTATACCTTGTTGGACATGGTGCGGTCTATAATGATTTTTACCGATATTCCAGTATCCATCTAGGGTTATGCCCTAGAAACGGCTACATATCTACAAAATAAGGTAACCTCAAACTCCAGCCCCAAGACTACATAAAAGTTATGGATAGGGAGGATTCCTAGTCTTAAGTATGTTAAGATAAGGGGTTGTCCAACTTATGTGAAAAGGTTTCAAAAAGATAAACTTGGGACAAAATCTGACAAGTTCAGATTTGTGGAATATTCTAAAAAAGGTTTAGGGTATTATTACTATAATCCTATATGCTGATTTCTTGGATAAAGATGTTTATCATTGAAGGAGCTAGTGGGAGGGTAATAAATATTGAAGGAGTTCAAGAACCACAAAGTACTTTAAGTCAAACTACGGAACCTGTAGATAGGCCTATTGTACCACAACTGAATCGTAAATTTAAAAGAGTACCGAAGATACCTAGAAGGTATGGATTCATCATAGAGGATGATGATGAGGTACGCATCATAGAGTATGATGATCCAGTTATATACGATGAGGCTATGAGTAGTAGACACTCAGAGAAACGACAGATGGCCATGAAATCCAAAATGGACTCTGTGTATAAGAACCAAGTATGGACTCTGGTTACTCAACTGAAAGGCATAGTGCCTGTAGAGTGAAATTGGGTCTTTAAGAGAAAGGCTGGGGCAAATAGCAAGGTGGAGACCTATAAGACCAGACATGTTTAAAAGGTTTCAAATAAAGTCAAGGAGTTGACTGTGATAAAACTTTATTACCGGGTAATGCTCAAGTCCATTTAGATTTTGCTTGTGATTACAGCTTATTATTACTAAATCTGGCAAATGGATGTGGAGACAACCTTCCTTAATGAAGATTTGAGGAGAATGTATGTATGATACAACCAGATGGATTTGTTTCAATGGTTAAAGCAAATCATGTATATAAGCTACAACAATCCATTTATGGATTAAATCAAGCTTCTCAAAGATGGAACATCCGGTTTGATGAGACAATCAAAGGATTTTGATTTTATCAAAACGCAGATGAACCAAATGTGTGCAGAAGGTCAGTGGGAGTGCAATGACATTCATAGTACTATATGTTGATATACTACTGATAGGGAATGACACACCAATGCTACAATCAGTAAAGATAAAATTGTCTAAACATTCCTCCATTAATGACTTGGGAGAAACGTCCTATAAATTGGGGATATAAATCTATATAGATAGATTTAAAAGGATGCTCGGCTTAAACCAATGAATGTATATTCATTCGATGCTAAAGGCATTTAGCTTGGCAAACTCCAAGAGAGGTCTCATGATGATGATGAAAGTAGTATGCACACAAGCCAATCATATTTGATATGATGTAGCATATACTTTGTAATCTTATTCGGTTATTAAAGGCATTTTATATTATCTACATAGTACTGTTATATTAAATGTGATAAACCCATAGTTTTGAGCAATGCTTTTAGAATCATGATGGTGATCATGCTAATGAGATCTAAATTTTAGATAGCTCACAAACTAAAATCGTTCCTAATCGTTGGATTACTAAAAAGAGGATTAGTGAATCCGGATAGATTAGTACATACGTTGCTTGCTCTTAAGAAGAGGATGATTGATCTCATAATCATTTGTGTGGAGACACTAAAGCAAGCATGTAGGTGTTTATTGGAGAATAAGTTCACTGAACGTGGCTCGCTAAGGAATACCTAATGGAGTTTTACTCGCCTGTCAATAGGAATTCCTCTAGTGATAGTAGTATAAGTGATCCTTGGACTTGAGATGATCATAGTATCTTGTGTATGATGAGTTATACTTTGACATGTCCCTTAAGACCTTTAGGGTATAACAAAGGGTATGATTGGGTATAATAAGTTGTACATGGAGATAGGTGAATGATCAACAAAGAATCTACCACGTCTAGTAAAAGATGTGAATGTGCTATGTGATTCGATAAATGACAACTCAGTAGTCCTTGGCCAAGGCAGAATGAAATTAGAAAAGAGTTTCTAATTTGCATTATTTACAGTTGTGCATTTGGGAATCGAAATACATATAATTAAATAAAATAAGACTTGATAGTAAATCCATGTCTTATACTTAATTGGGACATTGTATGGTAGAAGGATTGAATTGTACGGTAACTATGCACTGAAAGGTTCTTTTATGATTAATGTTGAAATCTATATTATCTGGAAAGTCGTTGATCGCTAAGGGGGCTTATTGTAGAATAAATATTATTTATTTAAATGAATTAAATAGTTTAATTTATATATTTAAATAAGATTAGAATTGTTCTAATTGATTTATTCACAACCGGTTTAATATGGAGAACCTAAAGGGTCACACCGCAAAAGGAAAATATTAATTTAAGAAGTAAATGGCATAATTGTAATAATAAGTTAAGTGTATTTAATTTAGTCTATGGAGATAGAATAAATTAAATAGCTTAATATTTATTATTTAATATTTTAGAAATATTAAATATAAATTAATAAGAGGAGTCTTATTATTATTATTACTATTACTATTATTTAATTCCTAATAGGGATTGTGAATTAATTAATAGAAGTACTCTCACATGAATTCCTAATTGGATTAGGAGTTTAATTTAATTAAAGGAGTTTAATTAGAATAGAAACCCTAATCCTAAATAGTTTAGGGAAGGGTTTTCCTACATCTATAAATAAGAGAAGTCTTATCATAGATTAGGGTTACACACTCTTGCATAAAAATTGTGGAAAGTACTTACAATTTCTATAGAGATAGAAACTAGGGTTTTGCCAACACCCATCTTCTTGAATAAGTATTATTCCTTGGTGGATCACCTCTAGAGGCCAAACACTTGGGTGGCTAATGTTGATCAAAGGAAGGAATTTAATCGGTGGAATTCAAGGAGAACGCGAAGGAATTGGAGGTGAACTTGTACTTGAGGAAGCTAGAATTCTACAAGGGTATAATTCTTATTCTCCATCTCTTTCGTTTAATTAATAATTGTGCATAAATAAAGATCATGGTGATGGTTTGTATAAAATTTTAAAATCTGATTTTATCGCGTTTCCGCTTTATTAATGTAATTTGATTACATGTTCGCGTTATACATACCTAACAGTGGTATCAAAGTCAAACTTTATGCGAATTATTAATTGTTTTGATTTTGTATATACATTGATATGTGTTTAGAACAATTTAATTGAGCATAATTGTTTGTGTAAAATTATTTTATTTTTTTTATTTTTTTTATTTTTGTAAATTAAAATAAAGGAGTTTATTTTTATTCAAAAAATTGGATAAATTAAAATAAAGAAGTTTATTTTGATTTGGAATTTGATTAAAAATAAAGGAGTTTATTTTATTCAAAATTGGATAAATTAAAATAAAATAGTTTATTTTGATTTGGAATATGATTAAAATAAAGAAGTTTATTTTAATTGAAATTAGATTTCATGATAACTAATTAGAGTTGGAATTGGATTCCATGATAACTAATTGGAGTTGAAATTGGATTTTATACTAACTAATATTGCCTATTAAATGATATCAATGCATATATGGAATGGTTTTATTATTCATGGGATGAATGTTATTTATTGATACATATAGAGATATGTAAGATAATAAATAGGGATTGATTATGGACTATTGACCAATGTGTGATTGAATTTATTTTAGTGGATGCTTGAATGTATGGGTTTTTATAAATGGGGTCTGCGTACCTCGTCTTCTCTAATTTTTTCTTAATATAAATTCTATCTCCCTCCTATGTACTTCCACTTGACTGCTGATCAAGGTTTCTATTTATTGTAAATAGTTTTTGTAATAGGAATAGTTAAAATTAATTTTGAAGAATTGGAGACAAAGGAGCAAGGAGCGCTTGAAGACCCATTTGTAATGGAGCCTCGGTTTAAATGTAATAGTTATATTTAAATTTAATTCTTGCACCCTAGGTTTGACCTTTTGGTTCACTTGGTGGCTCTAGTGAACCAACTAGAATAAAAGTCCATAATCAATCCGGGTAGAATATAGTATTCTAATGTGCATGCTTACTATATATATATATATATATATATATATATATATATATATATATATATATATATATATTTTTATATTATATATTATCCAACATGCTTCGCATGTAAAATAATATGACGCGTATTTTATATATATGTGCATGCGCGCTAAACAAGATGAGACTAATAATAATAAATCCCTCAAGAAATCATATTAAGTCCTAAGCGTTCAAAGATATTTGGAATATCGAACGTCGCCTTCTAGCATGGTAAAACAATAGAGTATTAAATATTTAATATGAGTTTGTTGTGTCACCACAAGGCAAGTATTAAATATTTAAGATGTTGTCTTGCCACATTTGATGCTTATAAATAGACTGAACGATGCTGTTTTGTTGTGTCACTACAAGGACAGTGTTTTTCTTTCAAATATATGGAAGTGCTAGGATGGACTTAACTTGGATAATTTTGATTCGGATGTGTCACCACTTGATCAAAATAATCTAAGAGGCAAAATACAAGGAATTACATAGAGATGTAATTGACAATAGTTGTCTACCTATTTATTTATATATCGTTTGTTGTGGCACCACAAGGCTATATACATTTGAAATGGGATCCTTATTCTCACTAACAGACCTTTAATTAGATTTGCCGAACTATATATTGAGGGTAATATAGTTTAATGAAAATAGTGGGAGATACCAATTTAAAATAAAGACCTAATTTATTTTGGTAATTAATTAAATGAATGTATGCTAAAATGTTGTTAAATTACAAATTCATTTTACAGAATTTTACAATGTCTAATTCACTATCACTGTGTAGCATATTTGATGCTAATTAACCGGACCAAATTAAAAGGACTGGTTAAAGAATTTGAGAATAGTTCTCAAGGCTAAAAAGCTATCTTATGTCCTTAATATGCCTATCCCTGCAATGGTTGCAGATAATACCTCAGAGGAAGAGATTGCTACTTTTAGAAAGTAGCAAGATGATGCACAGTTGGCTAAATGCATCATACTTGCATCCATGAGTAAAGAGCTTCAGCGTCAGCATGAAACTATGGATGCTCCTACTGTACTCCGGCACCTTTAAGGAGTTGAATGGTGAGGAAAGTAGGAATGCTAGATATTAGATATCTAAAGAGCTCTTCCAATCTAGAATAACCGATGGCACTACAGTATAGATAAATGTCCTAAAATGATCAATCTGATTGAACAATTGGGACAACTAGGTTTTAATGGATGGAGAGTCGATCCAAGATTTGATCTTGCAATCACTTCCAGACTCTTTCTCACAAATTGTTGTGAATTTTCACATGAACAAGCTATATGTCAGCCTACCTGAGTTGCTTAAACATGTTGAAAACTGTAAAGAGTCACTTTCCAACCAAGAAAGGCCAAGTTTTACTAGTAGATGATTCTTCCAGGAAGCGGAAGAAGGCCAAAGGATCTTCTTAAAAGAAGAACAATTCATAGAAGGTAAATGAAAAGGCAAAAACAAAGGATAATAAGAACAAGACTGATGCAGATAGCAAAGGAGTTTGCTTCCACTGCAATAAGCCTGGATACTGGAAAGGAAACTGTAAGTAGAATCTTACAGAGGCTAACCAGAAGAAGCTTACTGAAGCTTCGGTTACAGTTATAGATTTGTTCATGATTAAAAATAAATCTTTCTGTAAGTCAAGGTTCTACTTGGGTATTGGATACCGGCTGTAGTTCTCACGTATGCAATCCAATACAGAGAGTAAGCAGAAGTAGAAAGCTAAACAAAGAGTAAGTAATCTTACGTGCGGAGAATGGAGTAATGGTTGCTACATTAGCCGTAGGAACGTATAGTTTAGCGTTACCTACGAGCAAGTCTATTAAGTTAATAAGTTGTTATTATGTTCCAGATCTCTTTAGAAACATTATTACTTCCGTTGTTGGACAAGGAAGGTTCTGGTATTATATTTAAGAACAATTGTTGTTCTATTTATAATGATAATGTTTTTTTGAAACTGGAAGATCATTTGATGGACTTTGTAAACTTGACTTACATGAAAAATAATTTTGCAAATTGAACAAACTAGTAAAAGAAAAGGAAATGATCATTCAAAGAGTTGAATATATGTATTTGATGAAATACAAGTCTGAATCATTTGAAAGGTTCAAAGAATTCAGAAGTGAAACAAATTGACAAAGTATTAAGATTCTTTGATCAGATCGAGGAAGGAATACTTGTGCAATAAGTTTCTAGATCATCTCAAAATGGTATTTTTCTCATAATGGACGTTTCATGATACGCAATAATTGATTGGTGTATCTAAAAAGGCCAATTGTACGTATTAAGATTCTTTGATCAGATCGAGGAAGGAATACTTGTGCAATAAGTTTCTAGATCATCTCAAAATGGTATTTTTCTCATAATGGACGTTTCATGATACGCAATAATTGATTGGTGTATCTAAAAAGGACAATTGTACCATGTAGAATATGGTGCGGTCCATAATGATTTTTACCGACATTCTAGTATCTTTCTGGGGTTATGCCCTAGAAACGACTGCATATCTACAAAATAAGGTAACCTCAAAATTCGGCCCCAAGATTCCATAAAAGTTATGGATAGGGAGGATTCCTAATCTTAAGTATGTTAAGATAAGGGGTTGTCCAACTTATGTGAAAAGGTTTCAAAAGATAAGTTTGGGGCAAAATCTGACAAGTGCAGAGTTGTGGGATATCCTAAAGAAAGTTTAGGGTATTATTACTATAATCCTACACGTTGCCTTCTTGGATAAAGGTGTTTATCATTGAAGGAGCTAGTGGGAGGGTGATAAACTCCACGGCACGCTTGCGTGAGGTGGTCGTCGCCTGGATCGTTTCTAGCAAGCTATTTGATGGAACTCTTTCGAATCCTTAATCCCTCGCCTGAATATAGACGATAAACCTTGGAATAGTCGATCAAGCAATTTGAATATGTGATGGATGGAACACCAACAACACTTTGACCCTCGTTTAGTTGGTAAACGATAATCTCCGTATGATTGTATGATGCGATAGAATAACGCCACACACAACTATGGTTTGTTGTATGATAAGTTAAATATGAATCTCAAAAGAAAAAACTAAGAAATTAGCTTAGAAATTCTTCAAAGAACCAAAAGTAGAGAATAGCTCTCAAGTATAAAACTCAGAATAATTATTGAATTCTAATTACATAATCCACGTATTCTATTTATACTAATAGAATAAACCCTAACCAATAAAGGAACTGAAATACTAATTAATAATCAATTAGGAAACAAAAATCTAACTTAACAAATATCCTAAACAAAGTAGAAACCTAAAGATTTGCAAAATCCAAGAAAATCTGATCAAAAACGTGTGGAAAACGCGTCCTCAGAACCCGTGTCTGGGCTTGGACGCCGGGGCTTTCAAAGCCAGAAAAACTTTCTGCATTCCAAAGCCGGGGCTTTCAACTTACACTAGATTTGGACGCCGGGGCTTTCAAGGCCAGAAAACTTTCTGCATTCCAAAGCCGGGGCTTTCATTTCCAAGGCATTCTGGAAGCCGGAGCTTTGAGTCCCATCTTTGAAAACATCCACGATTCGCAACAAGGAAACAAGTTTTGAATCATCTTCTCTCGTACAAGCCTTGGATCCATTCTCCATCCACACCTCCCGAATTAAACCATTTAACCCTTCCTTGAAGCGTTTTGCTCGTGCTCTCGTCACTGGTCCAACTGGAACTTGCACCGGATCCGCTCCATAGCTCCCACCCTTGTCCAAGCTAAGCATATCCTCATTAGAGGGTAATAGATCTTGAAAGAGTTCAAGAACCACAAAGCACTTTAAGTCAAACCGAGGGACCTGCAGATAGGCCTATTGTACCACAACCGAATCATAAATCTGGATGAGCACCGAAGATACCTAAGAGGTATGGATTCATCATAGAGGATTATGATGAGGTACGCATCATAGAGGATGATGATCCAGTTATATACGATCAGGCTATGAGTAGAAGACACTCAGAGAAATGGCAGATGACCATAAAATCCGAAATGGACTCCATGTATGAGAACCAAGTATAGACTCTGGTTACTCCACCGAAAGGCATAGTGCCTAGAGGGTGTAAATGGGTCTTTAAGAGAAAGACTATGGCAATTGGCAAGGTAGAGACCTATGAGACCAGACCTGTTTAAAAGGTTTCAAATAAAGTCAAGGAGTTAACTGTGATAAAACCTTATTACCAGGTAATGCTCAAGTCCATTTAGATTTTGCTTGTGATTGCAGCTTATTACGAAATCTGGCAAAATGGATGTGGAGACGTCCTTCCTCAATGAAGACTTGAGGAGAATATATGTATGATACAGCCAGAGGAATTTGTTTCAAAGGTTGAAGCAAATCGTGTTTTAAGCTACAATGATCCATTTATGGATTGGAGCAAGCTTTTTAAAGATGGAACATTCGTTTTGATGAGACAATTAAAAGAGTTTGATTTTATCAAAGACGAGAATGAACCTAGTGTGTACAAAAGGGTCAGTAGGAGCGCTGTGACATTCTTGGTATTATATGTTGATATACTACTGATAAGAAATAATACATCAATGCTACAATCAGTAAAGATAAAATTGTCTAAACATTCCTCCATGAATGACTTGGGAGGAACATCCTATATGTTGGGGATATAAATCTATATAGATAGATTTAAAAGGATGTTCGGTTTGACCCAATGAATGTATATTCATTCGATGCTAAAGGTGTTTAACATGGCAAACTCCAAGAGAGGTCTCATGATGATGGGCCATGGAGTGTATCTCTCTAAAATTTTCCCCAATTGAAAGAGAGATCGCATGAGTTATTATCATGTATGTAATGAATATACAAGGCTTGATGTTAATCAGTCATATTCTGGAGAAGATCACTGTAAGACAGTGATAAACACCTTTAAGTACTTAACCGGTACTGAAGATGTGATCATGATTCATGGTGGATCTGAATTAAAACTGGAGGGTTAAACAGACTCAAGTTTTTAGACTGACCAAGATGATAACAAATCCACTTTAAGAGTAAAGCGTTACCTTGAAAGGTGGCGCAGTGAATTGGAAAAGTTCCAAACAGCAAAGAGTTGTTGGTTTAGTGACAAAGACAAAGTATATAGTTGTAAATGAAGCTGCAAGTTGATTGTTTAGATGAAAAGTTCATTACAGAACTAGGAATAGTTCCTAAGTCTCATCTTGGATTCAAACAAGTGTTGCGGCACTTTCATTTGATTAGTGGAATCATTGAAAGAGGAAAAGTCACTATAGAAATAGTGGACTCTCGAGAACAACATTGCATATCCATTTATTGAAGCTTTATCCAAACAGCAGGATGATCGTCACTTACAGAAGAAGGGTATTAGATACCATGACGATTGGCTTTAGTGCAAGTGGGAGATTGAAAGTAGTATGCACACAAGCCAATCATATTTGATATGATGTAGCATATACTTTGTAATCTTATTCGGTTATTAAAGGCATTTTATATTATCTACATAGTACTGTTATATTAAATGTGATAAACCCATAGTTTTGAGCAATGCTTTTAGAATCATGATGGTGATCATGCTAATGAGATCTAAATTCTAGATAGCTCACAAACTAAAATCGTTCCTAATCGTTGGATTACTAAAAAGGGGATTAGTCAATCCGGATAGATTAGTACATACGTTGCTTGCCCTTAAGAAGAGGATGATTGATCTCATAATCATTTGTGTGGAGACACTAAAGCAAGTATGTAGGTGCTTATTAGAGAATAAGTTCACTGAACGTGTCTCGCTAAGGAATACCTAATGGAGTTTTACTCGCCTGTCAATAGGAATTCCTCTAGTGATAGTAGTACAAGTGATCCTTGAACTTGAGATAATCATAATATCTTGTGTATGATGAGTTATACTTTTACATGTCCCTTAAGACCTTTAGGCCATGTTTGTTTGCAAGGATTATAATCCCGTGATTATAATCCCAAGACTATTAATCCTAGGATTAAATAGTCCTAATCACATGTTTGTTTTTCATGGGATTATTCATGGGATAACTTAAAATAATCTCATGTTATGTTTTAATCCTTTATGATGGGATTATAATACCTAGCTAGACATGGTATTAAATAATCCCTCATCTTAAGCTATTTTATAATCCTTGGACTAATAGTCCCAAGCTCAAATTTAAAAACAAACAAGACACTTAGGATTAATAGTCCTATCCCAAGTGTAATCCTTGTAAACAAACATAACCTTAGGGTATATCAAAGGGTATGATTGGGTATAATAAGTTGTACATGGAGATAAATGAATGATCAACAAAGAATCTACCACGTCTAGTAAAAGATGTGAATGTCCTATGTGATTCGATAAATGACAACTCAGTAGTCCTTGACCAAAGCAGAATGAAATTAGAAAAGAGTTTCTAATTTGCATTATTTAGAGTTGTGCATTTGAGAATTGAAATACATATAATTAAATAAAATAAGACTTGACAGTAATTCCAGGTCTTATATTTAATTGGGACATTGTATGGTAGAAGGATTGAATTGTACGGTAACTATGCACTTAAAGGTTCTTTTATGATTAATGTTGAAATCTATATTATCTGGAAAGTCGTTGATCGCTAAGGGGCTTACCCTTATTGTAGAATAAATATTATTTATTTAAATAAATTAAATAATTTAATTTATTTATTTAAATAAGATTAGAATTATTCTAATTGATTTATTCACAACCGATTTAATATGGAGAACCTAAAGGGTCACACCGCAAAAGGAAAATATTTATTTAAGAAGTAAATGACATAATTGTAATAATAAGTTAAGTGTATTTAATTTAGTCTATGGAGATAGAATAAATTAAATAGCTTAATATTTATTATTTAATATTTTAGCAATATTAAATATAAATTAATAAGAGGAGTCTTATTATTATTATTAATATTACTATTACTATTATTTAATTCCTAATAGGGATTGAGAATTAATTAATAGAAGTACTCTCACATGAATTCCTAATTGGATTAGGAGTTTAATTTAATTAAAGGAGTTTAATTAGAATAGAAACCCTAATCCTAAATAGTTTAGGGAAGGGTTTTCCTACATCTATAAATAAGAGAAGTTTTATCATAGATTAGGGTTACACACTCTTGCATAAGAATTGTGGAGAGTACTTACAATTTCTATAGAGATAGAAACTAGGGTTTTGCCAACACCCATCTTCTTGAATAAGTATTATTCCTTGGTGGATCACCTCTAGAGGCCAAACACTTGGGTGGCTAACGTTGATCAAAGGAAGGAATTTAATCGGCGGAATTCAAGGAGAACACGAGGGAATTGGAGGTAAACTTGTACCTGAGGAAGCTAGAATTCTACAAGGGTATAATTCTTATTCTCCATCTCTTTCGTTTAATTAATAATTGTGCATAAAGAAAGATCATGGTGATGGTTTGTATAAAATTTTAAAATCTGATTTTATCGCGCTTTCGCTTTATTAATGTAATTTGATTGCATGTTCGCGTTATACAAACCTAACATATGATCCATGGAGTGTATCTCTTTAAATTATCCTCAATGAAAGAGAGATCGCATGAGTTACTATCATGTATGCAATGAATATACAAAGCCTGATGTTGATCAGTCATATTCTGGAGAAGATCATTGTAAGACAGTGAAAAATATCTTTAAATACCTAACTGGTATTGAGGACGTGTTCATGATACATGGTGAGTCTGAATTAAAACTAGAGGACTAAATAGACTCAAGCTTTTCAGATTGACCAAGACGATAACAAATCCACTTTAGGGTAAATCGTTACCTTGAATGGTGGTGGAGTGAATTGGAAAAGTTCTATATAGTAAAGAGTTGCTGGTTTAGTGATAAAGACAAAGTATATAGCTGTAAATGAAGCTGCAAGTTGATTGTTTGGATGAAAAGTTCATAACAGAACTAGGAATAGTTCCTAAGTTTCATCTTGGATTCAAACATGTGTTGCGGCACTTTCATTTGATTAGAGAAATCATTAAAAGAGGAGAAGTCACTATAGAGATAGTGGACTTTTAAGAATAACATTGCATATACATTTACTAAAGCTTTATCCAACAGCAGGATGATCGTCACTTAGAGAAGAAGGGTATTAGATACCATGGCGATTGACTTTAGTGCAAGTGGGAGATTGAAAGTAGTATGCACACAAGCCAATCATATTTGATATGATGTAGCATATACTTTATAATCTTATTAGGTTATTAAAGACATTTTTCATTATCTACATGATGCTGCTATATTAATATGTGATAAACCCATAGTTTTAAGAAATGCTTTTAGAGTCATGATAATAATCATGCTAATGAGATCTAAATTCTTAGATAGCTTAAAACTAAAATCGTTCCTAATCGTTGGATTACTAAAAAGGGGATTAGTTAATCCGGATAGATTAGTACATACGTTGTTTGCTCTTATGAAGAGGATGATTGATCTCATAATCATTTGTGTGAAGACACTAAAACAAGTATGTAGGTGCTTATTGGAGAATAAGTTCACTGAACGTGGCTCGCTAAGGAATACCTAATGGAGTTTTACTCGCCTGTCAATAGGAATTCCTCTAGTGATAGTAGTACAAGTGATCCTTGGACTTGAGATCATCATAGTATATTGTGAATGATGAGTTATACTTTGACATGTCCCTTAAGACCTTTAGGGTATATCAAAGGGTATGATTGGGTATAATAAGTTGTACATGGAGATAGGTGAATGATCAACAAAGAATCTACCACATCTAGTAAAAGATATGAATGTCCTATATGATTCGATAAATGACAACTCAGTAGTCCCTGGCTAAGACAGAATGAAATTAGAAAGGAGTTTCTAATTTACATTATTTAGAGTTGTGCATTTGGGAATCGAAATACATATAATTAAATAAAATAAGACTTGATAGTAAATCCATGTCTTATACTTAATTGGGACATTGTATGGTAGAAGGATTGAATTGTACGGTAACTATTCACTGAAAGGTTCTTTTGTGATTAATGTTAAAATCTATATTATCTGGAAAGTCGTTGATCGCTAAGGGGGCTTAGTAGAATAAATGTTATTAATTTAAATAAATTAAATAGTTTAATTTATTTATTTAAATAAGATTAGAATTATTCTAATTGATTTATTCACAACCGGTTTAATATGGAGAACCTAAAGGGTCACACCGCAAAAAAAATATTTATTTAAGAAATAAATGACATAATTGTAATAATAATTAAGTATATTTAATTTAATCTATGGAGATAGAATAAATTAATTAGCTTAATATTTATTATTTAAAACTCTACGAAGCATTGTCTCTTTATCCAAGCTTGAGACTGAGAATGTTCAGTTGAGGCAGATAACTGATGCTAGTGCATTGAGGGAGTCTACCCTAACCTCTAAAATAGAGGAATTAGAAAAGACGATCTCAATGTGGAATCATTGATGGGTGTGTTTTATATACACAAATTAGGTACATTTGAGCTTGATAATTTGTAAATCCTAAGTCATTTCGTTTGGTTTTTATATATTTTTATCATATTTTTGTAAAATGTTATTTTGTATTACGTTTATGTGTTTTGTATTGCTTTTATGTGTTTTTACTTAGTTTTGTAGGAAGTGGAATAAGAGATCAATGTTCATGGATGCCTAATTTGCCATTTTGAGCCTAACTTTGGCACTGTAGCCGCTTGTTTCCAAATTTCACCCATGATCCAATCCGAATCTCTCAAAATTCAAAGAAAACGAAAGTTGTAGATATTTGTCGTAGCTTTCCAGAGCATCTTGAATCATCCAATTTGAAGTTCGTATGAGAGAGTTATGGCTATTTTACCATCGGATTTGGCATGTATTTTACACAGCAGTTGCTTCGGGCTCACTTTGAGCCTTTCTCCGGACATTTTCTCGTCAATCTCCAGTTATGAAAGTTGTATATCTCTTTCTTATCTTTCCATAGCCTATTTACACGCCTAAATCCAAGTTCGGACGAAGAAGTTATGGCCATTTTACTAACAGAGGTCAAAGCTGAGTCGGGTTACAGGACACTGGCGCGGGCGCGCGGATTTGGATGCGGGCGCGCGGCGCCTGGCATCAGGCAGCCAGCGCGCGCGCGCGCGCGGCATGGGCGTGTCGTGGGCGTGTGGCATGGCCAGGGGCTGGGCGCGGGCGCGGCGGGCAGCGTGCGGGCGCGCCCGGGCGTGCTGAGTGCGATCTTTTGAGCTCCTAGTGCGATTCCAGCTCACTTTTTGACCCAAAATCTGATGTTTGGCTAGGGTTTTTCATGGAGGCACTATATAATATCTCATTGGGGCTTCATATTTCAAAACTAAGGATTGAGAGGCTAGACTAAAACATCAAAATAGAGAGCAAAAGTGCTGCAATACAAGGAAATCTCAGCAAAAGCCAAACAACCAAGAAGGAAGGGATTGTCAAGGCATGTCTAGACCTTGGGAGGCTGCACATACATCATCAAGAGGAGCTTGAGGGCTACAAATCAAGAAAATTCCAGCAACAAGCTCAGGAGCAAAAAGAGAAACGAATGCCAAATGAAGAGGAAAAGCTAGAGATTGACATCAACCAAGCAAGCAACATATGAATATCTTCTAATTGGGTTTTATCATCTCTTGCTTTCCTTTGAATTTGTAATTCTAATTTATGATGAACACCATGTGTTTGATGTTTTGCTTAGCTACCATGAACTAGACCTTAATTTCTAAGATTTCAATGGAACCCAACACATAGTTTGAATTGATTTCTCTCTCTTTGTTATTAATTACTCATTTGTGAATTGTATGTCATAATTTATGCTTCATATATTAATTGCCTAGCTAGTAATTACCGTGGGAACCTATATGAACTTGACGAACGGATTATAGTGTTTAGACCTTGTTATGATATCATGCGAAAGTTAAAGATTATCGTGGGTTATTAATTGAGATTAAGTGACGTGTGTCTTGTTGATTATCCTCAATGATAGGTAACTTGATAGTATTTAGGATAGATATATACCTAGATACCGTGTGCAACCAATGGAGAATCTATTCTTAATGACTTCCTATGTGAAAGTTGGTAATTGAAGGGACGGTAAATGAGATTTAGTGACACGTGTCTTGTTATTGTTCTTGAAATTGGTCTCTTGATAGTGTGTAGGATAGACATATACCTACATGCCGCATTAGGAAGATTCGAATTTGACCATCGACAGAGGCTTATAAGTAGCTTTGATTTCTCGGTTGGCAATTCTATGTTGTTAATTAATTCAAATGAGAGAGTTAGGATATTCAAATGAAGTGTTGGGGGAAATTGCAATCTTAGACTTGTTAATATTAGATTTCATTATCTTTTACTTGATTATTATTATCTTATTCACTTCCAACAACAAAAATATCAAATCATCAATTGTCTAAATAAAATCGAGACGATGTATAGTTGGTACTTGGGATACACTAGAACAATTCCCTGTGGGTTCGACAACTCTCTTATCATTATATTACTTGTTGACCGCGTATACTTGCGCGTATTTATCGGTTGCGAAATCGACCAACGCGTATTTAAAACTCTACGAAGCATTGTCTCTTTATCCAAGCTTGAGACTGAGAATGTTCAGTTGAGGCAGATAACTGATGCTAGTGCATTGAGGGAGTCTACCCTAACCTCTAAAATAGAGGAATTAGAAAAGACGATCTCAATGTGGAATCATTCTTCCTCATCCATAGACTCCTTGATCACAAGTCAAAGAGCTGTCTTTGATAGATCAAGATTAGGTTTTGGAGATTTATCTTCATTGCCTAGTGTGGAAAACTTAGTGGAGACTAACAATAACAATGCCTCTTCTTCTTACAGAGGTATTGTATTTGTGAAATCCAAAGAGGTTGTAGAGCCTATTATTCCCAGCTGTCCAATCTCTGCTGACCAGATTGTTGTTCCAAAGAACAACATGTCACACACTGGTTTGGGTTTTGTAAAATCGCAGAGTAAACCCAAGTCTACGAATGTACCTCGAAGGGTCGTAGAGTCAGTTAAAACATACTCTATGAACCAACTAGGTCCTAAATGTAGAGTTGATTCTTACTCTACGAAATTTTAAAAACGTAAAATAGTGTGGAAGCAAAGGGAAGTTCAGCTAAGAAGAAAGGCATATCATCCACTCATGTCACAAGTGAGAAGACATCCACACACACACTCACCCATGCAACATCTTAAGTGTTATAATTGTCATAAGTATGGGTATATAACTACATTTTGTTATAATGATGATCATAATAATTATTATTATTCTACAGTTTAGCGACCCAAAGTCAGGCAGATTGGGGTCCCCAAGGGAACTAACAAAGTAGGACCCAAGCAGATTTGAGTACCAAAATAAACAATGATCTTACTTGTAGGTACCGAGCTCTACAGAATCTATATGGTATCTTGACAGTGGATGCTCTAGGCATATGACTAACAACAAGGCGCTTCTGTCTGATTTAAAAGTAAAAGATGGTCCAGCAGTTGTCTTTGGAGACAACAACTCTAGAAAAACTAGAGGCTATGGTTCGATTGGCAATAGAGCTGTTTCGTTCAATAAGGTAGCTTACATTAAAGGATTGAAGCACAATCTG
The DNA here is from genome assembly GCA_034770075.1 of Aralia elata. Classification (NCBI taxonomy): domain Eukaryota; kingdom Viridiplantae; phylum Streptophyta; class Magnoliopsida; order Apiales; family Araliaceae; genus Aralia; species Aralia elata. The sequence goes on from CM068379.1 coordinate 49,799,224, forward strand.
CTAATCATAAGTCAGTTGTGTGATAAAGGTCGCCATGTTATCTTCATTAATAACTAATGTCAAGTTCGAGACCTGAAAACTAACTCGTTGAAGTTGACTGGATCAAGAGAAGGCAACGTTTATGTGATCAATCTCGCTGAGTTAAGTTCTTCAGCAACAGCTTGCTTCTTTGCCAAAGCTTCAGAAGATGTGAGCTGGTTATGGCATAAGAGATTGTCTCACCTAAATTTTAAGAGCATGTCAAAGCTCGTTTCAAAGGATCTAGTCAAAGGTCTTCCCAAGCTAAGCTTCGTCAGAGAAAGACCATGTAAGGCCTATCAGCTGGGGTAGCAAACCAAAAGCTCATTCAAAAGTAAGGTAGTAAACTCAAATGAAAGGCCCTTGCAGCTACTACATATGGATCTTTTTGGGCCGATTCTAACTGTCAGTCTTGGAGGTAAAAGATAATCACTGGTCGTAGTGGATGACTGTACCAGGTTCACATTGGTATTCTTTCTAAGCTCTAAGGATAAGACCAGCATTCAATTGATCAAATTCTTCAAGCTGGTTATGAATGAGAAAGGCGAGAAGATCAAGGCAATAAGGAGTGATCATGGCAGAGAGTTTGATTATTCTAAAGTGGATCAGTTCTGTGAAGATAATGACATCCAACATAATTTCTTAGCTCCAAGGACTCCACAGTAGAATGGAGTAGCTGAGAGAAAGAACAGAACACTAATTAAAGCAGGAAGGACACTTCTTGCAGTAGCCCGTCCCCCTGAATATTTTTGGCTGAAGCAGTCAACACAACGTGCTACACTCAGAATCGTTCTCTAATACACTCCACTTTTAAAAAGACGCCTTACGAGTTGTGGAAAGGAAGAAAGCCAAATATCAATTACTTCCATGTATTTGGCTGTGCATGCTATATCCTAAATAACAACAAAAAGTACCTAACGAAGTTCCAACCATTATTCCTTTTCCTCTTTCTCTCCTATAACACCACAATACCACTGCTCCCCCTAACTTGTGGATCCACTTATCTGGTCTCTCTTTCTTCTTTCACCCCCTTTTTATCATCATCATATATTGGAGAGAGATGAGTTATAGGGATGAAGCTATCACATGGTTGGATTGTCTTTGAAAGCAACTCTGAGATCATGAATTTGGGCTGCTATAATGTCTACAAAGTTCTGACTCTGCTGATGAATAGATTGAACATACTACTGTGGCTCTTGATTTGTTCTTAAGAATCCACCTTCCATGAGAGCGTCTTCCAAGAATAAATTCACAGGTATGGCAACAGTCTCCTGAGGATGTAGAGAAGAGGATGGAATATTTGAGACGTTGAGTGGAGTGGATTCTGGATTAGGGATAGGTAATTGAGAAGTTGTGGGTACAATCTTTTGTGAAGAAGATGAAGTATTATTCGAGTTAATCAAAGAGTTTTGAGACTCTATGATCAAGGAAAGAAGTGAACTTTCATGGTTCATAGAGTGTTGGGACTCTACGACTGGAAGAGTAGTATTTTGATCAGTGCTCGTAGAGTGTTGGGACTTTATGAATAGGGAGTTGTAGTGAGTATGAAGTTGCTCGAGGATCGTAGAGGGAGACTTTACGATTTCTTTATTTTGATTAAACAGTAGAGGAATAGATGAATGAGAAATGATCGGATTCCAGATGGAGTTTTCTTGAGAGCTTCTATACTCTGGATAAAAGGGCTCATCACTGATCACCCTAGTTGCAAACGACAGGACCCTAGGAAAATTTTGAGCGACAAACGTGAGATTAGAAAACGTAGAGTAGCTCTATCTTATCGAACTTTGATCATTCAGATATATAGCTTTCAACAATGGTAGCATAGGAATAAAATTTAACAAATGCTCATTCTCATGATCATAGAGGCTAGTGGCTCTTTTCACTATGATAGCTTGTCTCTTTTTCATCTTCATTTTCCTTGTTAGGTTTGTATATAGCGCGAACATGTAATCAAATTACATAAATAGTGCGGAAGTGCAATAAAACAGATTTTAAAATTTTTCATACAAACCATCACCATGATCATCCTTGTGATCAATTATCAATTAAACGAAAGAGATAGAGATATAAAATTATACCCTCGTGAATCAAAGCTTCCTCAGGTACAAGTTCACCTCCAATTCCTTCGCGTTCTCCTTAAATTCCACCGATTAAATTCCTTCCTTTGATCAACCCACCCAAGTGTTTGGCCTCTAGAGGTGATCCACCAAGGAATAATAGTTGTTCAAGAAGATGGGTGTTAGCAAAACCCTAGTTTCTATCTCTATAGAAATTGCAAGTACTCTCTCTCTCCAATTCTTATGGAAGAGTGTGTAACTGTCTAACCCTAAGGGTTTTAAGGGACATGTCAAAGTATAACTCATCACACACAAGATACTATGATGATCTCAAGTCCAAGGATCACTTGTACTACTATCACTAAAGGAATTCCTATTGACAGGCGAGTAAAACTCCATTAGGTATTCCTTAGCGAGCTATATTCAGTGAACTTATTCTCTAATAAGCACCTACATACTTGCTTTAGTGTCTCAACACAAATGATTATGAGATCAACCATCCTCTTCATAAGAGCAAGCAACATATGTACTAATCTATCCGAATTCACTAATCCCCTTTTTAGTAATCCATCGATTAGGAACGATTTTAGTTTGTGAGCTATCTAGAATTTAGATCTCATTAGCATGATCACCATCATGATTCTAAAAGCATTGCTCAAAACTATGGGTTTATCACATTTAATATAACGACACTATGTAGATAAAGTAAAACGCCTTTAACAAACGAATAAGATTACAAAGTAAATGTTACATCATATCAAATATGATTGGCTTGTGTGCATACTACTTTCAATCTCCCACTTGCACTAAAGCCAATCGCGATGGTATCTAATACTCTTCTTCTCTAAGTGACGATCATCCTGTTGTTGGATAAAGCTTCAGTAGATGGATATGCAATGTTGTTCTCGAGAGTCCACTATCTCTATAGTGACTTTTCCTCTTTCAATGATTCCACTAATCAAATGAAAGTGCCGCAACACTTGTTTGAATCTAAGATGAGACTTAGGAACTATTCCTAGGTCTGTAATGAACTTTTCATCCAAACAATCAAACTTGCAGCTTCATTTATAGCTATATACTTTGTCTTTGTCACTAAACCAGTAACTCTTTGCTATTTGAAACTTTTCCAATTCACTGCACCACCTTTCAAGATAACGATTTACCTTAAAGTGGATTTGTTATCGTCTTGGTCAGTCTGAAAAACTTGAGTCTGTTTAGCCCTCTAGTTTTAATTCAGATCTACCATGAATCATGATCACATCTTCAGTACCGGTTAAGTACCTAAAGATGTTTATCACTGTCTTACAGTGATCATCTCTAGAATATGACTGATCAACATTAAGCCTTGTATATTCATTGCATACATGATAGTAACTCATGCGATCTCTCTTTCAATTGGGGATAATTTTAGAGAGATACACTCCATGGCTCATCATCATGAGAGCTCTCTTGGAGTTTGCCATGCTAAATGCCTTTAGCATCAAATGAATATACGTTCCTTAGGTCAAGCCGAACATCCTTTTAAATCTATCTATATAGATTTATATCCCCAATTTATAGGATGCTCCTCCCAAGTCATTCATGGAGGAATGTTTAGACAATTTTATATTTACTGATTATAGCATTGATGTGTTATTCCTTATCAGTAATATATCAACATATAATACCAAGAATGTCACAGCACTCCCACTGACCCTTTTGTACACACAAGATTCATTCTCATTTTTGATAAAATCAAACCCTTTTGATTGTCTCATCAAAATGAATGTTCCATCTTTGAGAAGCTTGCTTCAATCCATAAATGGATCGTTGCAGCTTATATACATGATTTGCTTCAACCTTTAAAATAAATTCCTCTAGCTGTATTATACATACATTCTCCTCAAGTCTTCATGGAGGAAGGACGTCTCCACATCCATTTGCCAGATTTCGTAATAAGCTGTAATCGCAAGTAAAATCCAAATGGACTTGAGCATTACCCAGTAATAAGGTTTTATCACAGTCAACTCCTTGACTTGAAAAACCTTTTAAACAGGTCTGGTCTTATAGGTCTCCACCTTGCCATTTGACCTAGTCTTTCTCTTAAAGACCCATATTCACCCTCTAGGTACTATGCCCTTTTGTGGAGTAACCAGAGTCTATACTTGGTTCTCATACATGTAGTCCATTTCGAATTTCATGGCCATCTGCCATTTCTCTGAGTGTCTTCTACTCATAGCCTCATCGTATATAACTGGATCATCATCCTCTATGATGCGTACCTCATCATCATGATGAATCCATACCTCCCAGGTATCTTCGGTACTCTTCTAGATTTATGATTCAGTTGTGGTACAATAGGTCTATCTACAGGTTCCTCGGTTTGACTTAAAGTGCTTTGTGGTTCTTGAACTCCTTCAAGATCTATTACCCTCCCACTAGCTCCTTCAATGATAAACACCTTTATCTAAGAAGGCAGCGTATAGGATTATAGTAATAATACCCTAAACTTTCTTTAGGATATCCCACAAATCTGCACTTGTCAGATTTTATCCCAAACTTATCTTTGAAACCTTTTCACATAAGTTGGACAACCCCTTATCTTAACATACTTAAGAGTAGGAATCCTCCCTATCCATAACCTTTATGGAGTCTTGGGCTCGAATTTTTGAGGTTACCTTATTTTTGTAGATATGCAGCCGTTTCTAGGGCATAACCCCAGATGGATACTAGAATGTCGGTAAAAATTATTATGGATTGCACCATGTCTAACAAGGTACAATTTCTCTTTTTAGATACACTAATTAATTATTGCGTATCAGGAGGTGTCCATTATGAGAAAATACCATTTTGAGATGATCTAGAAACTCATTTCATAAGTATTCCTTCCTCGATCTGACCAAAGAATCTTAATACTTTGTCAATATGTTTCACTTCTGAATTCTTTGAACATTTCAAATGATTCAGACTTGTATTTTATCAAATACACACATTCAACTCTTTGAATGACCATCTCCTTTCCTTTTATTAGTTTATTCAATTTGCAAAATGTTTTTCATGTAAGTCAAGTATACAAAGTCTATCAAGTAATCTTCCAGTTTCAAACAAAATATTATCATTATAAATAGAACAACAATTGTTCTTAAATATAATACCAGAACCTTCCTTGTCCAACAACGAAAGTTATAATATTTTTAATGAGAACTGGAATATAATAACAACTTACTAACTTAATAGACTTGCCTGTAGGCAATGCTAAACTATAAGTTCCTATGGTTAATGCAGCAACCTTTGCTCCATTCCTACAAATAAGATTACTTACTCTTTGTTTAGCTTTTTACTTCTGATTAGTCTCTGCATTGGATTGCATACGTGAGAACTATAGCCAAACGGGTCTTCAAGCGCTCATTGCTCCTTGGTCTCCAATTCTTCAAAATAATTCTAACTAATCCTATTACATAAACTATTTAAAATAAATAGAAACCTTGATCAGGAGTCAAGGGGAAGTACATAGGAGGGAGATAGAATTTACATTAAGAAAAATTAGAGAAGACGAGATACGCAGACCACATTTATAAAAACCCATTCATTCAAGCATCCTCTAAAATAATTCCAATCACACATTTGTCAATAGTCCATAATCAATCCCTATTTATTATCATACATATCACTATATGTATCAATAAATAACATTCATCTCATGAATAATAAAACAATTCCATATATGCATTGATATCATTTAATGGGCAATTAAAAGTTTACTAGAAATCTAATTTTGAAACAAAAATAAACTCCTTTATTTTAATCAAAATTTAAATCATAATAAATTTATTTATTTTATTTTATCCAATTTTGAATAAAAATAAACTCCTTTATTTTTAATCAAATTTTAAATCAAAATAAACTCCTTTATTTTAATTAACATGAAAACCAATTTCAAGTTCAAAATAAACTCCTTTATTTTAACTTAAAATTGCTTGAAAAAATAAAATATGTTAAATCCTATTCCTTATCAAAATAAACATCTTTATTTTTTAGGAAACATGGAATCCTATTCCATATGTGAATAAACTCTTTTATTCTAGGAAACATGGAATCCTATTCCATATGTGAATAAACTCCTTTATTCTAGTTAACGTAGAATCCAATTCCAAGTTCAAATAAAACTTTTAATTTTAATTATATTCCAATTGAAAATAAACCTTTTATCTTAATTGAAAATAAATAAAATCAAAATAAAAATTTTTCAAAATCTGCAGACCGGCGCGGCCGCGCTCCAAAATGAACTAGGAGCGGCGCGGCCGCGCTGCACCCCAGAAACGATTTCTGGGTTCGGGCGCGGTCGTGCTCTAGAATGAACTGGAAGCGGTGCAGCCGCGCCGCGTAGCAGACTTCAAAATTTTTTTCCGTTGCCCAGAAAATCGATCCAATCGCATACCCATACATACATGGAATCATAATAATCGATAATTAGCATAAGGTTAGGCTCTGATACCACTGTTAGGTTTGTATATAGCGCGAACATGCAATCAAATTACATAAATAGTACGGAAGCGCAATAAAACAGATTTTAAAATTTTTCATACAAACCATCACCATGATCATCCTTGTGATCAATTATCAATTAAATGAAAGAGATAGAGATATAGAATTATACCTTCGTGAATCAAAGCTTCCTCAGGTACAAGTTCACCTCCAATTCCTTCGCGTTCTCCTTGAATTCCATCGATTAAATTCCTTCCTTTGATCAACGTTAGCCACCCAAGTGTTTGGCCTCTAGAGGTGATCCACTAAGGAATAATAGTTATTCAAGAAGATGGGTGTTGGCAAAACCCTAGTTTCTATCTCTATAGAAATTGCAAGTACTCTCTCTCCAATTCTTATGGAAGAATGTGTAACTGTTTAACCCTAAGGGTTTTAAGGGACATGTCAAAGTATAACTCATCACACATAAGATACTATGATGATCTCAAGTCCAAGGATCATTTGTACTACTATTACTAGAGGAATTCCTATTGACAGGCGAGTAAAACTCCATTAGGTATTCCTTAGCGAGCCACGTTCAGTGAACTTATTCTCTAATAAGCACCTACATACTTGCTTTAGTGTCTCCACACAAATGATTATGAGATCAACCATCCTCTTCATAAGAGCAAGCAACGTATGTACTAATCTATCCGGATTCACTAATCCCCTTTTTAGTAATCCATCGATTAGGAACACTTTTAGTTTGTGAGCTATCTAGAATTTAGATTTCATTAGCATGATCACCATCATGATTTTAAAAGCATTGCTCAAAACTATGAGTTTATCACATTTAATATAACAACACTATGTAGATAAAGTAAAACGCCTTTAACAAACGAATAAGATTACAAAGTATATGCTACATCATATTAAATATGATTGGCTTGTGTGCATATTACTTTCATTCCTTTCTTTTTCAATCTCCTTTTGCCTTAGCTGATATTCATCAAATTTATTCTTTTTAAGCTCTCTCAACCTTCTTTCTTCCTTGAGCTTCTTTTTAGTTATTTTCTCAAAATTTTCTCTTTCTTAACCTCTTTTTACTTAAGCATGTTGTCTTAGCTTTCTTTTCTGCCTCTACACTCGACCTCTTCCTTTTCTTCAAAACTCTTGATCCAGAACTTGAACCAGCCATGATATTTTCTTCTTCATTTTCTTGGAGGTTTATCTCAACACCAGCCACCACTTCCTCATTATTGACTCTTTCAAGTTCATCAAAATTGATTTGCTCACCAACTTCATCATCTTTACTAGATTCCATGATAGTTTCTCCTCTTTCACTTTCTTCTTCCCCTTTTGGTTCTGCAACTTCAATATCTTCATTAGATTACTGCTCTGCCAAATTAGCTTTCTCAGCCGGAACAACATCATCATCAAATTCATTACGATCCATTTCTTCCTCTTCAGGTATATTATCTTCATTGTTTTCTGAAATATCCCCTGAATTGCTCGTGGAGGCTTCTTCTTTAGAAATATACTCTTCTCAACACTTGTTGCTTCTTCATCGTCATCTTCAATTTCTATAATTTGAGGAGGTCCTGAGCTGACTAAACTCTTCCATTGTTCTCTCAATCTCATGCTCATTCTCCTTGGAATAGTCTTGACAGTTATTTTCTTTTCTACTTTCCCTCTTTCAGACTTCTTTTTCTTTCCCTTCTTCTTCTCTGGCTCAGGACCTGACTTTTCCATAGACATGTGATTCACTGACTCATCGACATCTTCAGTATTTCTTGAAGTAGCTTTCTTGGCAAATTCTGCTTCAGATGTAGATATTTTCTTTTTCCCTTTCTTTTAAGAAACCTTGGGAGATACCTTTCCAACCTTTCTCTTCTTCTGAATTGGTTGATCATAAATAACAAGAAATCTGCTATTTGGATGTCCCTCAGATTCTTGAGACTCTTCTTCTATGACTTCTTCTATTTTCCTCTTTCCTTTGGCTTAGAGGCTTTTTGATCCTTGTCGCTGCTGTTATGACACCTCCAAATCTGGGCACTTCATTCCCATAGGATTTGGTGTTCACTATCCAAATAAATTACATCACATCTAACTACCCATTCAAACATAAATGAAAACTCTTAATTAAAATAGAAATCTCCCATTAAAGGGTTACAACATCTTTGACAAATAAATCCCAGGTCATCTAACCTTAACAAAATATCAATGCGGAAACATAACATAAGTCTATTACATAAACATCATTCAAACAAATATAACAAGTCCTCATCACTTGTTTGCTTTGCCTTTGCCCTTACTAGTGGATGACTCATCAGTTCTTTCAATTTTAGCTGCAATGTTATTATGCAAGGGTGAGCAACAATTGCCCATCAAGTAACACAGTAAAAATAATAATAACATGTGAATAATAAATGGATATCGGATAATCGAATACTCGGCTTTTGAATCAAGATTAGAATACAAGAATCAAAAGAACATCTGAGGGTCACAAGACTACGAACTATGTCCTAGGTTATCAAGTATTTCTACTTTAAACCTTTAACAGTCGTAAGACTATATGGACCTTACTTCTCGTACTTAGGGGGATCATCCCTTTGTACCATGTATGTGCACAACATCTAAATGCTAACGCGTAAAATAATCCCCTATATAAGGGTTGTTCATCTCAGTTTGACATTATAGTCTGCACCAAGGGAGGTTTGGTTTGGATTTACTTCAATAACGTTTCTATAATTTAGAACGCTCATCAACTATGGACTAGTCGAATCAATATGGGTTTGCTAGTCAATCAAGGTTCAATAATTTAATATGAAAGGTATTCAAGAATTAAAGACTGAATCTCAAAGGCATACAATCGAATAAACTCTGTATAACTGAAGTATTAATTAAAGGAATCAGAATAACACATTTGAATTCATGAACTTCAATGAATTATGGTAAATAACTTGCTTAATATGAAATAAAGTATAGAAACTTGCATAAAAGAAATATAGGGTTTTAGAACTTGTTCAATGAAAAGTGGAGTTAAGAAACTTGCATAAAATAAGAGTGAAGTTCAGAAACTTTCTTTCAACGAAATAAAAAGATTAAGGGTAGAAAACTTGCCTCGTGCGTAGATTATAAATTAAAATTTACGTTCTTTAAACAGCCTACACATTCTATTTATAAAGCAGTAACAATGATTAGTTACAATAGTATTATCACTTCAGGATTTACTCGCATCCAATTTCATTTTAAATATCTCAATTGTCATCGGATAATTAATAGGTATATGCTAACATCCATCACAATATCTTAGTATTCATTTAATACCTTAGTCTAAGCTTTAAACATGCATATGGTAACTGATGAGTGTGTTTTATACACACAATTTGGGCACTTTTGACCTTGGTATTTTGTTAGCTTTTGAAATTATTATATGATTTTTAGCTATTTTTATCGTATTTCTAGATAAATTAGTTTTTAGTTATTTTTACATATTTTATGTTGCTTTGATGCATTTTCATTATGTTTGTAGGAATTGAAATAAAGACCGCTCAGATCGTTGTTTGTAATGACTCAATGCCCGTGCTTGAATATCCGTGCCCAAATGGTATTATGGTGAAAATTAGTGTTTGGCAACGCTCGGTGTTAAATTTGATGAGATTTAGAAGTTGAGCGTGCACGGCGTCGGGCGGAGTGCTATGCGGCGCTGGGACTCGGCAGCTGGGCGCGGGCGCATGGGCGCGCACGGGCCTCGGCAGCTGGGCGCGACACTCGTCAGGCATGGGCGTGGGCGCTGCTCGGCAAGCGCTGGGCGCGGGCACCGTACGGCGCGCGGGCCTAGGCAGGTGCTGGGCACTGGTGTGGGCGCTAGGCTTCGGCAGGGAGGCACTGGGCACGGGCGCCGTGCGGCACGCGCGCGCGCGCAGGCCTCGGCAACTGGGCGCTGGGCCTCGACAGCTAGGCGCTGGGCGCGGGCGCCGTGCGGCGCGTGCGGGCCTCGACATGCGCTGTGGGCGGGCGTCGGCAGTCAGCATGCGGCACCAGGCAGCGCGCGCGGGCGTGGGCGAGCGACAAGTGCCAGGGCCTGGGCGCGCTAGCGCCAGGCGGTGTGGGGGCGCTCCGAGCTTCTTGAGTGCGATTCTAGCCGGCCTTTTGGTGAGATCTGAGCAAATTTTTGACCCACAATCTAATTTTTGCTAGGGTTTTAATGGAGGTACTATATAATATCTCGTTGGGGCTTCATGTTTGACAACTAGGGATTGGGAGGCTACACTAAAACAGCAAAATAGAGAGCCAAAGAGCTGGAATATAAAGAAAACTCAGCGAAAGCCAAAGAACTAAGAAGGAAAGGATTGTCAAAGAGATATCTAGACCTTGGGAGGCTGCACATACATCATCAAGAAGAGCTAGAGGGCTGCAATTGAAGGAAGTTTCCAGCAACAAGCTAAGGAGCAAAAAGAGAAAAGAATGCCAAAGGAAGAGGAAAAGCTAGAGATTGCCATCAACCAAGCAAGCAACATAGGAATATCTTCATAATGGGTTTTATCATCTCTTGTTTTCCTTTGAATTTGTATTTTTATTTCATGATGTACACCATGTGTTTGATGTTTTACTTAGCTACCATGAACTAGAGTTTGTATTCTAAGATTTCAATGGAACCCAATACATAGTTCGAATTGACTTCTCTCTCTTTGTTATTAATTACTCATTTGTGACTTGAATATCATAATTTATGCTTCATTTCTTAATTGCCTAGCTAGTAATTACCATGGGAACCTATATGAACTTGACGAACGGATTATAGTGTTTAGACCTTGTTATGATATCATGCGAGAGTTAAAGATTGTTGTGGGTAATTAATTGAGATTTAGTGACGTGTGTCTTGTTGATTATCCCCAATGATAGGTAACTTGATAGTATTTAGGATAGACATATACCTAGATACCGTGTGCAAGCAATGGAGAATCTATTCTTAATGACTTCATATATGAAAGTTGGTAATTGAAAGGACGGTTAATGAAATTTAGTGACACGTGTCTTGTAATTGTTCTTGAAATTGGTCTCTTGATAGTGTGTAGGATAGACATATACCTACATGCCGCGTTAGGAAGATTCGAATTTGACCATCGACAGAGGCTTATAAGTAGCTTTGATTTCTCGGTTGACAATTCTATGTTGTTAATTAATTCAAATGAGAGAGTTAGGATATTCAAATGAAGTGTTGGGGGAAATTACAATATTAGACTTGTTAATATTAGAGTTTAATTATCTTTTAGTTGATTATTATTATCTTAGTCACTACCAACAACAAAAATATCAAATCATCATGTGTCTAGTTAAAATTGAGACGATATATAGTTGGTACTTGGGATACACTAGAACAATTCCCTGTGGGTTCGACAACTCTCTTATCACTTTATTAATTGTTGACCGTGTATACTTGCGCGTATTTTTCAGTTGCAAAATCGACCAACATTAACATAACATGAGCACAAAGAAAAAGAAAAAATTTCATTTCCTGTTCCACCGCCGGGGCGGTAGATTTCCTTTACAAAACGCCACCGGGGCGACTCTACTGTCGGGGCGACAATTGTAGTTCAATTTGGGCACCGGGGCGAGGACATCGTCGGGGCGACCAAATCAGCTCATTTATACCGCCGGGGCGGGGACACCGTCGGGGCGACTATTCCTAGTGTAATTCCACCGTCGGGGCAGTGGACTCGAATATCAGTTTCTGCAGTTCACGAATAACACAAAAAATGTCAAATTTGGCCAAAGTTTTTCATTCAATCGACAATATAATTCTACCCATAGGTTCTGGACTTTACAGAAACGTATAGTAACAATCATAGCATGATTTTATCAAGTTTAACAACTCAAACAATTGAATTTAAACTTATAATTTTCATGTTCTTGCTATTATTCAAAGTTTCATCAATTTTCATAAAATCCCACATAGTATATTCATTATAACACCAATTTAATCCATTTAACTTTCGTTTTCTTTGTTTTTACATGCATAAACATAATCAACCATTAATTAACCGATTAACATGCAATTCAAGCATAAATTTTCATACATATAAGGTATATTCATATATTACTACTCTGTAAATTCCAGAACTTCCAATTAAAGCCATAATCTCATGAATTAACTCAATTAAACAATTTATAAACATCATATAGTGGATTATACATGCATTTAAACAATTATAAATAACTTACAATCAATTTACACATAAAGTTCAACTATTAGAGAACTTAAAAATATACGTTCATGGAGAAAATTTAAAAAGCATAAATTGAAGCTTGGGATTAGGAAATTACCTTTGATTGTTTGTTTAGATTTCTAGTAGATGAAAGAAAGCTTCTTTGATTATCCAAACTCCTTAATCAAAATTTTCTCTCAAGTTTTCTCTCTGGCTTAGTTTCTAGGAACTGATGAATTATAACACGTAATGAAGAACTGACACAATATGGATGTCAGTTAATCCCATAATGGGTTAACTAACTCCAACCCCCACTAAAGCTATGTTTGGCAAACCATTTTATTCCTCCTTTCTAGTTTATTTTAATAAATTGCTTATAATATAGTTTAATGTAACATTTTTAATCAACTAAATAATCTCATTTAAATCAATTAAATAAAATAGAATAATACCACATTAAATCACATAGTCACATAATTAAAATTCTCATTTATTGATTATGACAAATTATTAAATCTCTAATTAATTATTAAATTAATTAGAATAACATATGCTTATTTAAATAATGCATTTAATCATATAAGCTTAATTAAATACACACTTGAATATAACATTCTCCACATTAATTTAACTAATGTAACACATATAATTAAATTAATCTACCACAAATCCATCAATTAATTATTTAATTCAATAATTAAATCATCGAAAAATATTTATTTAATTCAATAAATATTTAAATTAAATTACAAAAATCTCGTTCGTCACATCTTTCCCCCTTAAAAGGATTCTGTCCCCAGAATCACAACTCAATTAACTCGTTCCGTTATATTCTCCCCCTTTACAAAGATTTTGTCCCCAGAATCGCTATACATAGACTAAGCAAATAGTTGAGGATAATTTCTCATCATCTGATCTTCGAGTTCCCACGTAACTTCTTCAGCGTTGTGGTTCCTCTAGATCACCTTAACAGAAGGTATAGTTTTATTTCTGAGTACTTGCTCTTTCCTATCAACTATCTGAACATGCTCTTCTTCGTAAGATAAATCCTTTTCTACTTGCAGGGGTTCATATTTTATAACATGCTTATAGTCGGGTTTGTATGGTCGTAACACCGAGACATAAAAACATTATGGATGTGTTCTAATGTCGGAGGTAAAGCTACCTCATACGCGACCTCTCCAACTCTTCGTAACACTTCAAAGGGTCCAATGAACCTTGGGCTCAGTTTTCCCTTCTTACCAAAACGAATCTTCCCCTTCCAGGGAGATACTTTCAAGAAAACGTACCTACCAGACTCAAACTCTCGATTCTTACTATGTTGATCGGCATATTTCTTCTGTCTATCCTGAGCTGCTATCAATCTTACCCTGATCACTTTGATGATTTCTGCAGTCTGTTGTACCAGTTCTGGTCCTAGCAATTGACGTTCGCCAACTTTATCCCAGCATAATGGAGTTCTGCACTTTCTGCCGTATAACGCTTCGTAAGGCGGCATGCCAATACTTGCGTGGTAACTGTTATTGTAAGAAAATTCCACCAATGGTAGATGGTTGTCCCAAATTTCCTTTGAAATCCATAATATAACCTCTTAACATATCTTCCAGTGTCTGAATCGTTCTTTCACTCTGTCCGTCGGTCTGTGGATGATATGCTGTACTCATACGTAACTGCGTTCCCATGCATTCTTGTAGTCGTTTCCAGAAGTTTGATGTGAAGCGCGGATCCCTATCTGAGACAATTGAAACTGGAACACCGTCCCTTGCAACAATCTCCTTCACATACAACTTCGCTAACTGATCTAAGTTGAATCTGATCTTGATCGGTAAGAAATGTGTCGATTTTGTTAGTCGATCTACGATAACCCAAACTGCGTCGAAACTTTTCTGAGTCATCAGAAGACCTGCTACGAAATCCATGGTGATATGATCCTATTTCCATTATGGGATTTCTAACGGTTGTAGTAACCCACTTGGCCTTTGATGTTCTGCTTCACTTTCTGACATGTCAAACACTTGGCTACACAATCGGCAACGTCTCTTTCCATATTCGGCCACCAGAAATACTGTCGGAGATCCTGGTACATCTTCCTACTTCCCGGATGAATCGAATATCTTGAATTATGAGCCTCGCTCAAAATTTCCTCCTTAACCTCTGGTATTGGCGGAACCCAAATTCTTCCCTCGAATCTCAATAATCCTTCGTTATCAACTTTAAATTTTACTTCATTACCTCCAGATATTCTTTTCCTGATTTTCTCACATTCTTCGTCCTAAATTTGTGCTCCCCTAACCTTATCCACCAAAATTGAACTAGTTCTCAATTGAAATAATTTCTCGTCAGACTCCTCCAGATATTAAACCACCAATTCTAGTTTCGCCATTGCTGTAATTAGCTCCTCCTGAGCGGTTAACATAGACAGTTTCTCCCAACCCTTTCTGCTTAAGGCGTCGGCCACAACGTTCGCTTTACCCGGATGGTATAAAATCTCGCAATCTTAATCTTTTATTAATTCCAACCATGTCCTCTGTCGTATGTTCAGATCCTTCTGTGTGAAAATATATTTTAGACTTTTGTGGTCTGTATATATTTCACATTTCTCCCCGTAAAGATAGTGCCTCCAGATCTTCAAAGCAAACACTATCGCGACCAATTTTAATCATGGGTCGGATACCCCTTCTCGTAGTCCTTTAATTGTCGTGACGCATACGCAATGACCTTACCGTTCTGCATAAGCACACAGCCTAGTCCTTTATGTGACGCATCACTGAACACCACAAAATTTCCTGTGCTATCCGGTAGGGACAACACAGGCGCCGTACTCAACCTATTCTTTAATTCTTGAAAACTTTCCTTACACTTTTTCGTCCAAACGAACTTCACCGCCTTCCTAGTCAAATTCGTTAATGGAGTCGCAATTTTAGAAAAATCCTGAATGAATCTTCTATAGTAACCTGTCAATCCTAGGAAACTCCTTACTTCTGATAGTGTTTTCGGCTGATCCCAGTTAAGCACTGCTTCAACTTTTGATGGATCCACCGAAATCCCATCCTTGTCAATCACATGTCTAAGAAATTGCACTCGTTCTATCCAAAATTCACATTTTGAAAACTTAGCGTACAACTTCTGTAACGAATGAAATTTTTGTGATTAAATAAAAATATTTATTGAGTTATATAAATATTTTTATTAATTTGTTATTGAGTAAAATAAATAATTTATAAGTTATGGTGAAAGAATTTATGTTAAAAGTTATTTAAATGTGATTTGATGTGTTTATTCTAATTTAATTTAATAATTAAATTAGATGATGAAAAGATTTATTTGAATAACATAATTTATTTGGTGATATTGTTATTGATGAAATAAAATTATTATTTGAGTTAGTAAGGTTTAATTGAATTTATTTAATAATAAGTTCAATTAAATTAAATATGTGACAATTAGAACTATATGTTATGATGATTTATTAAAATAATGAGAAGTGTTTTAATTCAGTTTTACCAAACAAGGCTCTATGACCTTTGTTTGGAAATAATGAGTTATTTTAATTGTGTTTTACCAAACAAGGCCTTATGACCTTTAGTTAGAATAATGGATTATTTTTAAATTAGTTTGTCAAACAAGCCTTATGGCTTTTTGAATTTTGTAACTGATGAGTTAATAAGGAATACGTTATTATTATTTTTTTTAAGTTATCAGTTTTTATTCTTTATTCCATCAGTTTATATTTTTTATTAAGTCACGTCAGTTAAAAAAAAAAAGAACAGAGTATTGAGAGAGAGTGAGCAGAGCTTTGAGAATTGACAGAAAAGAGAAAATTTGAGAAGAAGAATTTGGAGATTGGAAAGGAGAATTCCAAAATCAAAGAAGGTTAATCAAGTTTTAAGCAATAGAAGGTATAACTCTTGCTAAATTTTGTTCTTCACTGTATTTTGTTTCTCTGTATAAAAACTTGTTGGTTCAAAACATGAATTATTTGATTATAGTTGTTGTAATTGATATAAAGCATGCATTAGATGATTATATGATGGATATAAACTAGTTTGAAGAGTTAATTCATGAAAACATGTTTTTGAATTTAGTTTTTAGTTTTTACAGAATTTAGTTCATGAATTGTATATATGTATGAAAATTGATGCTTAAATTAGTTGTTATTCGGTAAATTGATAATTGCTTATGATTATATGATGAAAAACGAAAAGAATGCATGTATAATGGATTAAAATGATTGAAAAATGAATTTACAGAGCTTAATTTCATGAAAATGGCCAAAACTTGAATAAATTGTTTAACAGTAAAATTCTTGGGTTTAAATTGGTTGTTTATGTGTTAGAATGATTAAAATGTTTAGAAAACATGTTGGGTAAATGTTTTGTATCATATATGATGTCTGGGTAAGTTTAAATTATGTATTGGATGGTAGAATTCGGAAAATTTTGGCCAAATTTGGTCTAAGTTTTCACTGGTTCGCGAACTGTAGAAGGTGTCAGTCGCGTCTATCGCCCCGGCGGTAGAAATGAGCCAGCAAAATCGCCCCGGCGGCCTTGTCGCCCCGGCGGCAGATTTGAGCTATGATTGTCGCCCCGGCGACAGCCTCGCCCCGACGACGATTTCGTTAAGAAATTCACCGCCCCGGCGGTGGAACAGTAATTAAAAAAAAATTAATTAAATTAAAATTTATTTATTTGTTTTGTGATATTGTTATGTTGTTATATATATGTTTAAAACCTATAGTAAGGTAATAAATGATCAATGAGATACCACGAGGGTTGTTAGCAAATATTTGTGGATTATTGAATGTCAATCGTGATGGTTCAATAAAATAGGAGAAGAACGAGACTTAAAATGTATATGAATTTGTAACTAATTATCGTTATCGTTTTGTAATCAAAATGTATAGGGTGATTAAGGGACGTGCATTAATTAAATCTACGCACGAGGCAAGTTCCTTATCTCAATTTATTACTTTTACGTTGAGCAAGTTTTTCCTACCTTAAACTTGTTATTTCATTTAAAGCAAGTTTATTTCCATTGAGCAAGATTATAAACCTTAGCTTATTATTATTCAAGCAAGGTTGTTATTCATGTCAAGCGCTTAGCTTTATTCCAGTTATTTATTGTTCGATCATTGATCATTATTCAAATTTTGAACAGAATTTATATTGTACAAACTTTATCGATGAATCAAATACTTTAGTGACTAGCAAACCCTAGTTGATTCAGCTAGTCCTTAGTTGATGAGCGTTCAAAAGACTTAGAATATTTTAGAATCTTTCCAAACCAAGTTCCTTTTGGTACGGATTCTGATGCTAAACTGAGATGAACAACCCTAATATAGGGGATTAACTACGCGACAACGTTAAAATGTTTGTGCACAATACATTGTACAAAGGGCTGATCCCCCTGAGTACGAGATGGTTGGTCCATAGTCTAAAAGACTGTTAAAGGTTACGGTAGAAATACTTGATAACCTAGGACATCGTTCGAGGTCTTGTGACCCTCAGATATAACTTAAAATCTTGAAATCTACTGTTCTTGATTTAAGCATTCAAACGAGTTTTCAAATCTTGATTCCTTGTTGATTGAATTCAGAAAACTATTATATCTCAGTTGATAATTAATTCATTTAAATATTATTGTTATCATACTTGTGAGCAATTGTTTGCTCACTCTTGCATTAAACTTTGCAGCTAAGACAGAGAAGTCGGACGAACCGTCCACAAGTAAAGGCAAGGGCAAGATGCCAAAGTAGCAAGAGATTTATTATCCACTTGATGTTTATTTGTATCAAAGACTTATTTAACATTATGTTTTATTCCGCACAGATGTAATTAAGGTTAGATAACTTGGGATTTGTTTCATTTAGAGATTGGTGATGTAATCCCATTTGAGGGAAGATATTTCTTTAAGTTTATTCTAATTGTTCTTATTTTGGGTAAATAGTTGTGAATGATTGATATAGTGAACACCAAATCAGTGGAAATTAAGTACCCGGATTTGGGAGTGTCACAGGTTGGTATCAAAGCTGATAGGTTATGAACCTTTAGGTGGGGAAAACCTTAGGGTAATAGCCTTTTAGAAGATAGAGAATATAGAGGTGATAGACTCTTATCGAGTTCTAAGGAATGTATTACGAAAATTCATAAAAGACAATAAAACGATTATGTGCTATGTGCATATTTGATAACAAACTTATGTGCTCCTGAGTATTATCGATTAGTAATTAAAACTTAAAATTTTGTTTTCAGGATGACTGATAGAGGAGAACCCAGCCAGGCTAGGGAGGAGGAGTCCCGAGATATTCACGTAGTTCATGACCAGTTAGTGCAGAAGGAGCCATCCCCATTGGTCACATTTGTAGGTCCCGAGTACGAGCCTGAGACTGATCCTGAGGAGGATCCGGAGGAGGTCGAGGAGGAGGAGGAGGACCCTGAGGAGATATCACTAACCTCCTTAGGTGTTCAGATGTATGAGCAGGTGTATGATCGCAACATTGAGTTGCAAGATAGAGTGGAGGAGTTAGAGAGGCAGCTGGCCGAGCGACAGACTGCCTTGGAGCAGAAGAACAGTGAGATACAGGAGCTCGATATACGTCTTGGAGACGTGGAGTGGAAACTGGTTCATGTAGAGAGTGAAAAGGAGGAGTTAGAAGAACAGGTTGCGGAACGTCAAGCCACTCTAGAGCAGAAGGATGCTGAGATCCAAGACCTTTCACCACGTCTTGCAGAGGCTGAGCAGAGGCTAGCACAGTCTGAGTATCGACGAGGACAGTTGATAGCCAAGAATGAAATTGTACGAGATGAGTTGAAAAAGGAGTCAGTCGAGCGGGCGAGAGCTGAAACTGCTTGGTTGAGGGAGGCTAACCGCGCAAATCGTGTTGAATGTGAGGTGCGGTCAAAGAAGGCCAAGATTGATGAGATGGAGTATATTTTTCATACCATGGTAGATAGAGCTCAGGATCGAGTTCAACGTCATTCGGATATAATGGGTCGAAGGATGGTGACTCGTATTATGGAGCAGGAACGCCAGGAAGCTGTGCGCCGTGGAATGTCATCATAGATAATGATTAGATATGCTAGTATAAAAATTATGAAGTTAATAAGTTGTAAATCCCAGTTTTATATAATGGGATAGAATAATGATGTAATCCTGGAACTTTATGATGTCAGGATAGATGATGTAAATAACTACGATGCTATCTTTATTATGTTTTAAAGCAGTAAATGAATAAAATGCAAAAGTTTATCAGATGTGTTGTGTGTTAAGTGTTGTTTATAAATGTTTAAGTTAAGACTTAAATGTTTAAGTAATTGAATAATAATCTAATAGCGTAAATTTTTAACAGTAAAATGCCGCCAAGAAGACAAACCCGTCAACAGACCCCTGAGGGATCCACCAATAATAATGAGAAAGTCAATGCTAATCCAATGCAGCAGCTGGTAAACCTGCTAACGGGAGCATTTGCCAATCAACCCCAAGCTCAGGCCACGACTTTTAAAGACTTCAAGGTTGTCGGACCTCCGGAATATCACGGCTCTATGAATCCAATTGAAGCCCAAACTTGGGTCATGGAGATGGAGAAGGTGTTTGATGTCGCTAGGGTCAATGAGGACCAAAAGACGGCATTTGCAACCTTTATGCTGAAATCAGAAGCTAGCTACTGGTGGCAAACAAATAAGACTCGAGGTGGCCAAGGGATTATTTCGTGGGAGCGATTTAAGGAAATATTTTTCGAGACCTATTTCCCAACAAGTGCTCAGAATCAGATGGAGGTGCAGTTTCTAGAGCTGAAGCAAGGTACCATGACGGTACCTGAGTATGCAGCAAAATTC
This sequence comes from Aralia elata, assembly GCA_034770075.1. Classification (NCBI taxonomy): domain Eukaryota; kingdom Viridiplantae; phylum Streptophyta; class Magnoliopsida; order Apiales; family Araliaceae; genus Aralia; species Aralia elata. Next base: position 49,819,789 of record CM068379.1, read on the forward strand.
AATGAGCTGGCGAGGTTTGCACTATATTAGGTCAACACGGATGAGCGAGAGGCTAGAAGGTTAGAGCAGGGACTGAAGCCCTGGCTGTATAGCCGAGTTTCAATGTTCCAACTGAACTCATTTGCGGCGGTTTTGGAAAAGGCAATTATCGCTGAAGGAGGCAGTGATGCTCTGTCCAAGTATAATCAGGAGCAGAGGAAGAAGAAGAATGAAAGTGAAAACAAGGCAAGTGGTAGCCATGGGGGCAGCGGTCAGAAGAGGAAGTGAAGTGATAGTAACTCTGCGGGAAGTCAGCAGGGTAATCAGAAAAAGAAGGTGGAGGTGTGCAGTAACTGCGGAAAGAGTCATGTGGGTGTTTGCTTGAAGGGTAAGAGGGTATGTTTCAACTGCGGACAGGAGGGTCATATCGCACCACATTGCCCTAGTCCGAAGAAGGGCGCATGTTTCATTTGCGGGTCGAAGGATCACTTTGCCCGAGACTGCCCTAAGAAAGCAACTACAGGTGGAGCCAGTGCAGGAAAAGGAAACAACGGTGGAGGCAATCTGACTACTACAGGACCGACACAACCCAATCGACGTACAACTCGAACATTCAATATGACGGTGCAGGATGCTGTGCAGTCAAAGGATGTAGTGTCAGGTATCATTCCAGTCAATAATGTTAATGCTTATGTATTGTTTGACTCGGGTGCTACTTGCTCATTTATATCCGATGATTTTGCTAAGAAATTAGAGTTACCTCAGGAAGAATTAGATTACCCCATGAATATAGAAATTGCAAATAGGGAAGTGATTCCTGTTAGGTTTGTCCACAAGAACTGTAGGGTAGATATTAAAGGTCATGTGATGACAGTAAACTTGATCCCAATTCGTCTTGGGGAGTTTGATGTCATTCTGGGAATGGATTGGTTGTTCAACTATGGGGCAGTTATTGACTGTCAAAAGAAGTGTGTGAATCTTAAGACTCCGTCGAAGGTAGTGTTTCATGGTAGCAAGTCGCCTAGACAAATGAGTTGTCTGACGATGATGCAGGCCAGAAAGATGTTGAGACAAGGATGTGTAGGATATCTAGCCTACATAGTCGACACCCAAAAGGTGGGAGCAAAGTTGGAGGAGATACCGGTTGTTAGGGGTTTTGCGGACGTGTTTCCTGATGATTTTCCAGGACTACCGCCAGATAGGGAAATTGAGTTTATAATTGATCTAGCACCGGGTACATCCCCTATATCAAAAGCTCCGTACCGAATGGCTCCGATAGAAATGAAGGAGTTGATGGTACAACTACAAGAGTTGCTGGATAAAAAGTATATTCAACCGAGCGTTTCGCCATGGGGAGCGCCGGTGTTATTCGTCAAGAAGAAGGACGGATCAATGCGTCTTTGCATTGATTATAGGGAGTTGAACAAGGTCACGATTAAAAACAAGTATCCGTTGCCAAGGATCGATGACCTGTTTGACCAGCTGAAGGGAGCGAGATATTTTTCAAAGATAGATCTGTGAAGTGGGTACCATCAACTAAAGGTGAGGAAGGTAGACATACCAAAGACGGCATTTCGAACTAGATATGGTCACTATGAGTTTTTGGTTATGTCATTTGGTTTAACGAATGCGCCTGTAGCATTCATGGACTTAATGAATAGGGTGTTCAAACCATTTCTGGATAAATTTGTAGTGGTATATATAGACGACATTTTGGTTTACTCCAAAACTCAGGAAGAACACGTGGAGCATTTGAGGGTGACATTGGAGGCGTTAAGGAAAGAGAAATTGTATAAAAAAATTTCGAAGTGCGAATTTTGGTTGGAGTGTGTTCAATTCCTTGGGCATGTTATCGATAAAGACGGGATTTCAGTGGATCCAGCGAAAGTGGAAGCTGTGATGAACTGGGATCAGCCGAAAACACCGTCAGAAGTGAGGAGTTTCCTAGGTTTGGCAGGATACTACAGATGTTTTATTCAAGATTTCTCCAGGATCGCCACTCCGTTAACGAATTTAACAAGAAAATCAGTGAAGTTTGTTTGGACGGAGAAGTGCGAAGAGAGTTTCCAAGAACTAAAGAAGAGACTAAGTTCGGCACCTGTGCTATCTTTGTCAGATGATACAGGAAATTTTGCGGTGTATAGCGACGCATCGCATAAAGGACTTGGTTGTGTGTTGATGCAGAATGGTAAGGTTATTGCATATGCATCGCGCCAACTAAAAGATTATGAAAAAGGGTATCCGACCCATGATTTGGAGTTAACAGCTGTGGTGTTGGCTCTGAAAATCTGGAGGCACTATCTCTATGGGGAGAAGTGTGAAATATATACAGACCATAAAAGTCTGAAGTATATTTTTACACAGAAGGATTTGAATATGCGACAGAGGAGATGGATAGAATTGATCAAAGATTATGATTGTGAAATTCTATACCATCCGGGAAAGGCTAATGTGGTTGCCGACGCGTTGAGTAGAAAAGGTCGGGAGAAACTATTTTTGTTAACTGATCAGGAGAAGCTCGTAGCGGAAATGGCTAAATTGGAGTTAGAGGTGAAGGGTCTGGCAGAGCCTAATGAAAAATTGTTCCAGATGGAAACTCAACCAACTCTGGTGGACAAAGTCAAGAAAGCGCAACTCCAGGATGAGGAGTGTGTTAAGATACGAAAAAGAGTGCTCGAAGGAGAAGAGCTTAAATACAAAATCGATACAGAAGGGTTGATAAGATTTGAAGGTAGAATCTGGGTTCCGTCAGTGCTGGAGGTCAGAGAGGAAATTTTGAATGAAGCTCATAGTTTAAGATTTTTGATTCACCCGGGAAGTACAAAGATGTACCAGGATCTTCGCCAACATTTTTGGTGGCCAAACATGAAAAGAGAGGTTGCTGAGTGTGTTGCGAAGTGTCTCACTTGTCAGAGAGTTAAAGCGGAGCATCAACGACCAAGTGGTTTGTTACAGCCCTTGGAGATACCAGAATGGAAGTGGGAGCATATCACGACGGATTTTGTGGTAGGGCTTCCAACTACTCAGAAGGGTTGTGACGCAATATGGGTCATAGTGGACAGACTGACGAAATCAGCACATTTCTTGCCTATCAAAATCAGATTCACTTTGGATCAGTTGGCGAAATTATACGTCAAAGAGATTATTTCAAGGCACGGTGTTCCAGTGTCAATAGTGTCAGACAGAGATCCACGTTTCACCTCAAAATTTTGGAGGAGTTTGCAAGCTTGTTAGGGAACGCAGTTGAGAATGAGTACAACCTACCATCCTCAAACCGATGGCCAGAGCGAAAGAACAATTCAAATGTTGGAGGATATGCTTCGGGCGTGCGTCATGGATTTTAAGGGCAACTGGGATGATCATTTACCTCTGGTCGAGTTTGCCTATAACAACAGTCATCACGCGAGTATTGGAATGCCGCCATATGAAGCGTTGTATGGAAGGAAGTGCAGAACTCCGTTATGTTGGGACGAGGTTGGTGAACGACGCCTATTGGGACCCGAGCTGGTACAACAAATTGCTGAATTTGTCAAGGTGATAAGAGCTAGATTATTAGCTGCTCAAGATAGGCAAAAGAAATATGCGGACCAACATCATCAAGATCGTGCATTTGACGTCGAAAGTTTTGTGTTCCTCAAAGTATCTCCCTGGAAGGGGAAGATTAGATTTGGTAAAAAGGGTAAGCTCAGTCCGCGATTTATTGGACCCTTCGAGGTGCTTAAACGAGTAGGTGAGGTAGCTTATGAGGTAGCTTTACCTCCCGAGTTAAACCACATTCACAATGTCTTTCACATATCGGTGCTACGACCGTATAAGTATGATTATAAACATGTAATAGAGTATGAACCAATACAGTTTGAGAAAGATTTATCCTATGAAGAGATACCTGTACAAATAGTAGACAGGAAAGAGCAAGTTCTCAGAAATAAAGTGATACCTTCTGTTAAGGTAATATGGAGGAACCACAGTACTGAAGAAGCTACGTGGGAACTCGAGGAGAAAATGATGCAGAATTATCCTCAATTATTTGTTTAGTTTTTGTATCACGATTCTGGGGACAGAATCTTTGTAAGGAGGGGAGAATGTAATGGACGAATTAATTGCGTTGTGATTCTGGGGACAGAATCCTTTTAAGGAGGGAAGGATGTAACGAATGAAATTTTTGTGATTAAATAAAAATATTTATTGAGTTATATAAATATTTTTATTAATTTGTTATTGAGCAAAATAAATAATTTATAAGTTATGGTGAAAGAATTTATGTTAAAAGTTATTTAAATGTGATTTGATGTGTTTATTCTAATTTAATTTAATAATTAAATTAGATGATGAAAAGATTTATTTGAATAAATAATTTATTTGAATAATATAATTTATTTGGTGATATTGTTATTGATGAAATAAAATTATTATTTGAGTTAGTAAGGTTTAATTGAATTTATTTAATAATAAGTTCAATTAAATTAAATGTGTGACAATTAGAACTATATGTTATGATGATTTATTAAAATAATGAGAAGTGTTTTAATTCAGTTTTACCAAACAAGGCTCTATGACCTTTTTTTGGAAATAATGAGTTATTTTAATTGTGTTTTACCAAACAAGGCCTTATGACCTTTAGTTAGAATAATGGATTATTTTTAAATCAGTTTGCCAAACAAGCCTTATGGCTTTTTGAATTTTGTAACTGATGAGTTAATAAGGAATACGTTATTATTATTTTTTTTTAAGTTATCAGTTTTTATTCTTTATTCCATCAGTTTATATTTTTTTTAAGTCACGTCAGTTAAAAAAAAGAAGAATAGAGTATTGAGAGAGAGTGAGCAGGGCTTTGAGAATTGAGAGAAAAGAGAGAATTTGAGAAGAAGAATTTGGAGATTGGAAAGGAGAATTCCAAAATCAAAGAAGGTTAATCAAGTTTTAAGCAATAGAAGGTATAACTCTTGCTAAATTTTGTTCTTCACTGTATTTTGTTTCTCTGTATAAAAACTTGTTGGTTCAAAACATGAATTATTTGATTATAGTTGTTGTAATTGATATAAAGCATGCATTAGATGATTATATGATGGATATAAACTAGTTTGAAGAGTTAATTCATGAAAACATGTTTTTGAATTTAGTTTTTAGTTTTTACAGAATTTATTTCATGAATTATATATATGTATGAAAATTGATGCTTAAATTAGTTGTTATTCGGTAAATTGATAATTGCTTATGATTATATGATGAAAAACGAAAAGAATGCATGTATAATGGATTAAAATGATTGAAAAATGAATTTACAAAGCTTAATTTCATGAAAATGGCCAAAACTTGAATAAATTATTTAACAGTAAAATTCTTGGGTTTAAATTGGTTGTTTATGTGTTAGAATGATTAAAATGTTTAGAAAACATGTTGGGTAAATGTTTTATATCATATATGATGTCTGGGTAAGTTTAAATTATGTATTGGATAGTAGAATTCGGAAAATTTTGGCCAAATTTGGTCTAAGTTTTCACTGGTTCGCGAACTATAGAAGTTGTCAGTCGCGTCTACCGCCCCGGCGGTAGAAATGAGCCAGCAAAATCGCCCCGGAGGCCTTGTCGCCCCAGTGGCAGATTTGAGCTATGATTGTTGCCCCGGCGACAGCCTCGCCCCGACGACGATTTCGTTAAGAAATTCACCGCCCCGGCGGTGGAACAGTAATTAAAAAAAAAATTAAATTAAATTAAAATTTATTTATTTGTTTTGTGATATTGTTATGTTGTTATATGTATGTTTAAAACCTATAGTAAGGTAATAAATGATCAATGAGATACCACGAGGGTTATTAGCAAATATTTGTGGATTATTGAATGTCAATCGTGATGGTTCAATAAAATAGGAGAAGAACGAGACTTAAAATGTATATGAATTTGTAACTAATTATCGTTATCGTTTTGTAATCAAAATGTATAGGGTGATTAAGGGACGTGCATTAATTAAATCTACGCACGAGGCAAGTTCCTTATCTCAATTTATTACTTTTACGTTGAGCAAGTTTTTCCTACCTTAAACTTGTTATTTCATTTAAAGCAAGTTTATTTCCATTGAGCAAGATTATAAACCTTAGCTTATTATTATTCAAACAAGGTTGTTATTCATGTCAAGTGCTTAGCTTTATTCCAGTTATTTATTGTTCGATCATTGATCATTATTCAAATTTTGAACAGAATTTTTATTGTACAAACTTTATCGATGAATCAAATACTTTAGTGACTAGCAAACCCTAGTTGATTCAGCTAGTCCTTAGTTGATGAGCGTTCAAAAGACTTAGAATATTTTAGAATCTTTCCAAACCAAGTTCCTTTTGGTACGGATTCTGATGCTAAACTGAGATGAACAACCCTAATATAGGGGATTAACTACGCGACAGCGTTAAAATGTTTGTGCACAATACATTGTACAAAGGGCTGATCCCCCTGAGTACGAGATGGATAGTCCATAGTCTATAAGACAGTTAAAGGTTACGGTAGAAATACTTGATAACCTAGGACATCCTTCGAGGTCTTGTGACCCTCAGATATAACTTAAAATCTTGAAATCTACTGTTCTTAATTTAAGCATTCAAACGAGTTTTCAAATCTTGATTCCTTGTTGATTGAATTCAGAAACCTATTATATCTCAGTTGATAATTAATTCATTTAAATATTATTGTTATCATACTTGTGAGCAATTGTTTACTCACTCTTGCATTAATCTTTGCAGCTAAGACAGAGAAGTCGGACGAACCGTCCACAAGTAAAGGCAAGGGCAAGATGCCAAAGTAGCAAGAAATTTATTATCCACTTGATGTTTATTTGTATCAAAGACTTATTTAACATTATGTTTTATTCTGCACAGATGTAATTAAGGTTAGATAACCTGGGATTTGTTTCATTTAGAGATTGGTGATGTAACCCCATTTGAGGGAAGATATTTCTTTAAGTTTATTCTAATTGTTCTTATTTTGGGTAAATAGTTGTGAATGATTGATATAGTGAACACCAAATCAGTGGGAATTAAGTACCCGGATTTGGGGGTGTCACAACGTCTCTCTTCTTAATGCTTCTAATTTCACCTTCAAATGTTCTACATGTTCCTCTTTGGTTTTGGAATAAATTAGAATATCATCGATGAATACTACTACAAACTTGTCCAAAAATGGCTTAAACACCCTGTTCATTAGGTCCATGAATGCTGCAAGAGCATTTGTTAGACTAAATGACATCAGCAGAAACTCGTAGTGACCATAACGAGTCCTGAATGTTGTCTTCGGTATATCTTCCTTCCTCACCTTCAACTGATGATAACCACTTCTCAAATCTATCTTCGAGAAATACCTAGCTCCTTTCAATTGATCAAACAAGTCGTCGATTCTTGGCAACGGATATTTATTCTTAATCGTGACCTTGTTTAACTCTCTATAATCAATGCAAAGTCGCATGGATCCGTCCTTCTTGACAAATAATATCGGCGCTCCCCATGGCGATACACTCGGCTGAATATACTTCTTATCTAATAGTTCTTGCAGTTGTACCATCAATTCTTTCATCTCTACTGGAGCCATACGGTACGAAGCTTTCAATATCGGGGCGGTTCCTGGCGCCAAATCGATTACAAATTCAACTTTCCTATCTGGCGGAAGTCCTGGCAAATCATCTGGAAAGACGTCTACAAAGTCCCTTACGACAGGTATCTCTTCTAATTTTGAACTCTCTTTTCGATTATCAACTATGTAGGCTAAGTATCCTACACAGCCTTGTCTTAACAACTTCCTGGCCTGTATCATCGTCAGACAACTCACTGGCCTAGGCGACTTACTGCCGTAAAATACCACCTTTGACATAGTCATAAGGTTAATACGTTTCTTTTGGCAATGAATTATTGCTCCATAATTGAATAACCAATCCATTCCCAAAATAATGTCAAATTCCCCAAGTTTGATTGGGATCAAATCTACAGTCATCACGTTTTCCTTAATATCCACTCTACAGTTCTTGTGTACGTACCTAACATGAATTACCTCCCTATTCGCAATTTCTATGTTCAAAGGGTAATCTAATTCCTCCTTAGGCAATTCTAAGTTCTTAGCAAAGTCATCGGATATAAATGAACAAGTAGCACCCGAATCAAACAATACATAAGCATCTATATTATTGATCGGAATGATACCTGACACCATATCGCAAGACTACACAATGTCTTGCACGGTCATGTTAAAAGTCCTGGCGGTAGGTCGGTTTGTTGGTGTTGATCCAGTTATGGTTAATGTTCTACCACCACTATTTTCTTTATTCCCTCCTGTTCCTACTCCTCCTACTGCCTTTTTGGGACAATCCCCAGCCAGATGATCATTTGATTCGCAAGTGAAACAAGCGCCCTTCTTTGGATTTGGATAATTCGGTGCTTTGTGGCCCTCCTGACAGCAATTGTAGCACACCCTCTTCCCCTTCAGGCATATCCCCACATGATTCTTTTCGCATGTAACACATGCTTCCACCTTCTTCTTCTGACCTCCCTGTTGATTTCTAGTAGATCCATTATCATTCCACTTCCTCTTCTGATTGTGACCACCACTGTTACTACCACTCGCTTTGTTATTCTCATTTTCACCTTTCTTCTTCTTCTGCTCATGGTTATACTTAGTCAGAGCATCGCTCCCACCTTCTGCGATAATCGCCTTCTCTAAAACTCTGGCAAAAGTGTTCAATTGGAACATTGACACTTTTCTGTACAACCAAGGCTTCAACCCTTGTTTGAATCTCCTCGCCTTCCTCTCATCGGTGTTCACCTGGTAGGTTACGAACCTAGTTAATTCATTAAATTTCACAGCATATTCTGGTACATGTTGCCTACTTTTTAGTCTTTAATAAAAGAGCTCTAACTCACGCAAGTATACGTGGTCAAAGTGCTAAATTAAATCACTATGCATCGGTCCTATCACTATACTTATTTGCCTAAACTAATGACTTGATTGTGTTGATAAAATTATTCCTAAATCAATTAACAACTGAAAATGCAAATACTAACAGATTATATCAAACTTGGAATTAATGGGACCCTAACTTCAATTAATAGTTCATCTAATTACCACTATCATGCTAGTAAGTTCCCATATCACAGAAAAATAGCCAAGGACACTAAAATAGACATAACCATTTGTCAATGTATTATGACCTACTTACATAATATCCATATTCAATGGACACCATGTAATCACCACTATAACCAAAATCACTATATTTCTATGTGAAATTGCAATTATATTGATTTAAAGCTCAAGCCCTTATTTTGACTCTTACGGTGAAGCAGTATATTTCTATCTGATTCACAAAATATTAACCTATCCAAATAAGCCTCATTTTCGCAAGCTATCATGATTACAATCCATACTCATATGTTATTTCTCAATTCCATACAAGCACTGAAATCGAATGGTGATCAATCATTCTTATATGTAAAACAACCATGATAGAAATTCCTTGTGATATGCAAAACAATCTAACAATCAAGTTTATAATTAGACTACATATTAAAATCCGTTAGAATCCCATAATGGAGATTAGTTCATCACTGAACCAAAAACCATTATGAGATCAAATCCACACATGGAAAATAAACAATCAATTGAATAAAGAAGAAGTAGATTGATCAAACCCAATTGTGAATGAATTCCAAGGTAAGCTTAAACCCACATAAAAATCCAGCGCTTGAACAAAAGTAATCCACAGAATATCTCTAAGTTCTGTCAAAAGTAAAGTAGATTAATTACAAATAAAATCTCCCAGTTCCTACTTAGGGTTTCCTTCTCACTATCTGATCAATATTAACTAGATTCCTCTTCCGAATTGGCTTCTTCTTTTCCTTTCCAGCTGAACTTTGGCATCACAATTCGTGAACTAGCGCCTCTGGCGCTAGCTTAGTACTAGTCCAAGCGCTTCTGGCACTAGCCCATGTTCAGGAATTACAAAAATGCCACCAAGTGTATTTTAAGCTCTAAATTTACCCTTTTGCCCCTCCAGCTCCAACCTAAAATAAATAAACACAAAAACAAATAAAATAATACTAAAAACACTTAAGACCACAATAATTAAGTCTAACAATACCTGATTCGTAGGTATAAAATCCACTCATCTAATACCCCCAAACTTAACCAATTGTTTGTCCCCAAGCAATGCAATGATGCAAATGCAAACTAACTATCATGCCTACGAATCAAATAATCAACCAACATAGTATCCAACATCAGGCCTCAAAGATATCATACGTACTTAAGTAGAATCTCTAACCAATGCAAAGTTTCTAACTCTAACTAATTAGTTAAGTTACACCTGTCATCACCCATGTCGTGCGTGTGTGTATATCAACCATTTCAATCAATTACAATTCAAATCCATCACATAATTGACTTCTTAGAAGAAAACTTTCAATTGTAACTCAATTCAACCCGTGCACACAACCAATTCAACTGATTGAAGCAATCACTAAGCATAAGGGTATCACTAAGGTTATTTAACACATTTGAATCCTTTTTAAACCCTTCCCCAGGAATTTAAAACAATTTTTTTCTCTTTAGTGAGTGCATTTTATGCTCCATCTCACTTTCTTTCGAACGAGTGCGTTTTACACTCCATCTCGTTCCATGTGTTTAGGAGTGAGTGCATGTTACGCTCCATCTCAACCCACCACATGATCCATTCTTTAGTTAGGAAAGGTTCAAAATTTTCAAATTTTTTACCCCAAGATTCCCCCAAACTTAGATTCTTGTCTGTTTTTGATTTAATGGACGTTTCACCGATATTATCAAGTGTTAACACAAATCTTCCACCAGAAGAAAATTATGCAACAATTTGAATTAAATTGATCAAAATAATTGATTATGTGCTTTCCTTGCTAACAAAGTTTCAGACAAGTTAAACTTTACTTCCTAATCAAAGTCATCACTAAGCACTAGTTTTCAATTCTTCAGTCTTATCATTGGCCACAACACAATAGATACTATATCAATTTATCATGAAACTAGATGCATAACACAACCTAAAATGCAATGTAACTACCATGCACAAATTTAAACACAATGAAACATAACAATCTATATGCAGGAAAACAAAAAAAACTACCCCCCAAACTGAACAAGACAATGTCCTCATTGAAAAATAAGAAAAGATTAAGAACAAAGGACTCCCCTGATGAAACACTACTCGTATTCACTGCCATCGGCAGCGTCATCATCATCATCATCATCCGCATCAGGAGGCGAGTCAGGTGGTGGGTAAATAGAAAGAGGAGGAGCTGGTGGAAACTGGAATGGTCCTGCTACAGGATTCAACTGCCCAAACATATCCGCCAAGGCTGTAGAACAATTTACATTATACGCATAAATCTCTGCCTGGCGCTGAGCAAGTCGACTCTGCTGCCGAGTCATCCGATCAAAACCCCTCTGAATCGATCCTGCCACTAAGTCTATCCATCGAGTATGGTGCCGAAGGTCCTATCGGATAGTCTCAACTATAGTGGATTCTGGAATCGGATCCTCAACAGGTGGTGGCTGTTCCTGCGGCTGCTGTTGTGGCTGCTCCTGTGGTAGAATGAAACCTAAACCCCTCGGGTGCGACTCACCTCCACCCCATACTCTGTATCGTCCCATTGCAGCATGATCAATTGGAGGCAATGGAGCCTGCATAAGTTCATCTTTATCCCACTTGACCCCAGCACGACGGCACAAATCTGTGATCAATGAAGGGTGAGGCAGTCCACCTGTGGTACTACCTTCGAGCGCGTGCACGATAGATTCATGAATTATCTCCCCAATATCCACTGTCTTCCCGTTGGTAATGCAAAACAATAACGCCGCCCGCTGATTAATTACATCACTCATATGGCGGCACGGCATCAACTTAGCACATATAAAAGCATGCCATGCTTTTCCATATCTGCTCAACTTGGATGACGGGAAGTGCACGGCTTCTTGTTGGTCTGTTAACTTCCATTCTGTCCCTGGCTCACAGAGGGCTTCTATAATCTCAGAATAATCCAAATCTTCTTGCAAGTACTTTGTATAGCCATCCCTGTGAATCTTCTGCAACCCATAATACGCATTAATAGCTTTACGCCCCACATTTATTTCCTGTCCCCGAACCATAACCACATTTCCATTAGCTTCTTTAGCATTGGCATAAAACTCCTTCACAATATTAACTGCAGCTGGCTCGGGTTGTGCAGTAAATACCATCCAATTTCGGCTGCGTATCATTTAAACTAACTCCCCATTTACCCGCTCAATAGGTAGCAAGCCACGCTCAGGAATTAGAGATTTCCCGGAGGACCAATTTTTAAACCTGTCGTTTGCTTCTGGGCTAACAAATTTCTTCTTATCATATTTCACAACAGCTAACGAACCTGAGCTTTCCCCTCTATGTCTTTTGGGAGCCATTAAGAAACAATTAAGCACAAACAAGACCCCAAAACAACTCAAAACTTCATTGGGGAAAACTGTCGAACACTTGGTGTGGACACTTTAAAAACCCTTGTACAATAGTTCCCCAAAACTTAGAATAACTCAAACATGCAACAATGAAATTGCCCACAATTGTACAACCATATAGATAAGAAATTGAAACTTAAACCCAATCCCAATTGAGCCAACACAAACTCAATTGGGTGCACAATTAATACCAAGAATTTACTCCAAATACTAGCAATTCAACCTCTTAGCCAACAATTTCAAGTTCTAATTGATCAATAATGTAAAGCTTACTTGAAATTGGAATTACCTATGTGAGAACCTTTAATCCTTCTTGGTTATGGAAGTTCTTTGGTTGCAATTGTTGAATGCCGGCGCTAGTTGTGAATGTGGGTGGCGGTTTGTTAATGTTTGATTGGGGGAAAATAGCTTCTACGCAGCAACAATGGAGAAAACTCGGTTGGAAGCGGCTTGAATTAGGTAGAAGAAGAAACAAAATTGACTTTTGTTGTGAGAAACCTTCAATAAGCCCGACTTAGGGTTTTAAAATTTGTTTTTTTTTAAGTTTCCCTGCCGAGCGCTTCTAGCACTATGGATTGTACTGGAGTGGGCGCCTCTGGCGCTACGTTACATTAGGTCGTGGCTTGGGGTAGCGCCGCTGGCACTTGGTATGTGCTGGAACGGGCGCTAATAGCGCTGACTTGCAGTAGCTATTGATGAATTGAGCGCCTCAGGCGCTGAATTGTGACTGATTGGGGCGCCAATGGCGCTAAGTTACAGTGTGTTGGCATGGCCCTAGCGCTTCAGGCGCTATGTATATACTTGGTAGGGCGCTGCCAGCGCTTATAGGCACACTTAGTCAATTTTTGTCCAATTCAAGTTTCTACCTGCACACACATCAACCCAAATCCAAAATTAGTTACAGAAACCCCTTTTTTTTTTTTTTTTTTTTAAAAACAAAGTTAAATGACTAAACTAAAGCAAAACAGAAAATTAAAATGCTGGGTTGCCTCCCAGATAGCGCTAAGTTATAGTCAATTAGCTTGACTATCTTTGAATCTCATGTCGCAGACAGGATTAAGGTGACTTTCTGTCGGTCCACCTCGTCCCCAAAGTAATGCTTCAGCCTCTGTCCATTCACCTTGAACGACTGGTCCGGAAATTTATCGTATACTTCAATCGCACCATGCGGAAAGACCGTCTTCACTGTGAATGGTCCTGACCATCTTGATTTCAGCTTCCCGGGAAAAAGTTTAAGTCTGGAGTTGAAAAGTAAAACCCTTTGTTCAAATGTTCTGTCGATGATCTTACAATCATGCCACTTCTTCACCTTTTCCTTATACAGCTTCGAGTTTTCATAAGCCCTTAGTCGAAATTCGTCCAACTCATTGATTTGGAGTAAACGCTTCTCCCTGCAGCTGTCGAATCAAAGTTCAACTTCCGAATTTCCCAATATGCCTTGTGCTCTAGCTCCATCGGAAGATGACAAGCTTTTCCATACACCAGCTGAAACGGTGACATACCCAACAGAGTTTTGTACGCAGTCATATATGCCCACACAGCGTCATCTAGCTTCAAAGACCAATCCTTCCTCGTCGGATTCACAATTTTTTCGAGGATTCTTTTTACTTCTCGATTGGATACTTCAGCTTTGCCGTTTGTCTGCGGGTGGTAAGCTGTAGCAATACGATGGTTCACCCCATACTTAGCCAACAAAGCTGTGAACTGCCTGTTGCAGAAGTGACTACCTTCATCACTAATAATAGCCCTCGGAGTCCCAAATCTAGTGAAGATACTTCGATGTAAAAACTTTAGGACTACCTTGGCATCATTTGTTGGGAGTGCTGCCACTTCTACCCATTTCGACACATAGTCAACTGCTAGCAAGATGTAGAGATTACCGCATGAAGACACAAAAGGACCCATGAAATCAATCCCCCACACGTCGAAAACTTCTACTTCGAGGATTGTATTCAAAGGCATTTCATTCCTCTTTGAAATATTACCCACTCTCTAACATCTATCGCACCGCTGCACAACACTGTAAGCATCTTTAAAAATTGTCGGCCAGTAGAATCCTGCCGCTATTCTCTAGCCGCTATTCTCTCTCCTCCGTAGTGTCCTCCATATACAGAAGAATCGCAATCCTGTAAAATCCCCTCGGTCTCACTATATGGGATACACCGTCTTATCATTTGATCCGCACACTGTTTAAACAAATACGGCTCATCCCATATATACCATTTAACATCATGCAGGAACTTTTTCTTTTGATGCCCCACCAAGTCAGAAGGCATCATCTTACTCACCAAATAATTTGTGTAGTCTGCAAACCATGGCACCTCCCCTTGCACCACAAACAACTGCTCATTCAGAAAGGATTCATTAATTTCAACTGTGCCATCTATCTTCCTTTCCTGCTGCTCTAGTCGAGATAAGTGGTCTGCCACTTGGTTTTCGGTCCCCTTTCTGTCCTTGATCTCCAAATCAAACTCCTGCAATAGCAATATCCATCTGATCAATCTGGGCTTTGCATCCTTCTTTGACACTAGATGTCGAATTGCCAAGAGATCCGTATACACTATCACCTTTGTGCCTATCAAATATGACCGAAATTTATCAAAGGCATACACCACTGCCAATAACTCTTTCTCCGTGGTGGTGTAATTTAACTGTGCATCCGTAAGGGTCTTGCTGGCATAGTATATCATATGAAACATCTTCTCCTTCCTTTGCCCCAAAACAGCCCCTACTGCGTAATCACTGGCATCACACATTAGCTCAAACGGCAATGCCCAATCTGGTACTGTGATAACTGGTGCTGAAGTTAACTTACTCTTTAAGTGCTCAAATGCCCTTATGCAAGCCTCATCAAAATTATACTGTGCATCCTTCTCCAATAAACTACACAATGGTTTAGTTATCTTGGAGAAGTCCTTGATGAATCTGCGGTAGAAGCTTGCATGTCCAAGGAAACTGCGGACACCTCGTACAAACGTAGGTGGAGGTAAATTTTCAATCGTTTCCAGCTTTGCCCTATCCACCTCAATTCCTTTCTTTGAAACTTTGTGCCCCAGTATGATTCCTTCTTGTACCATAAAATGACACTTCTCCCAATTCAGTACCAGATTTGTTTCAACACATCTTGTTAAAACCATTACCAAGTTTTCAAGGCATAAATCGAACGAATCACCAAATACTGAGAAATCGTCCATGAATACCTCCACATTCTGTTCGATCATGTCTGAAAAAATTGCTGTCATACATCTCTGAAAGGTGGCAGGAGCATTGCACAACCCGAAAGACATCCTTCTGAAGGCAAAAGTGTCGTATGGACATGTAAAAGTAGTCTTTTCCTGGTCTTCTGGAGCTATCATAATCTGATTGTAGCCTGAATACCCGTCCAGAAGGCAATAATACTCATGACCCGCCAGTCTGTCCAACATCTGATCGATAAACGGAAGTGGAAAATGGTCCTTCCTTGTAGCTTTGTTAAGCTTGCGGTAGTCCATGCAGATTCTCCACCCTGTTACTGTTCTCGTTGGGATCAGCTCGTTATTCTCATTAGTGACAACGGTCATTCCACCCTTCTTTGGAACGCACTGCACAGGACTCACCCATGAACTGTCCGAAATTGGGTAGATTATTCCCGCATCCAGCCATTTTAGAATCTCTTTCTTAACCACTTCTTTCATTATAGGATTGAGCCTTCTTTGCTGTTCAACTGTCGGCTTGCTACCATCTTCCAGTAGGATCTTATGCATGCAAAAAGAAGGGCTTATCCCCTTGATATTGGCTATGGTCCATCCAATAGCTGATTTAAACTCTCTAAGCACTCGTAGCAGTTTTTCCTCCTGAAAAGATGTTAGTGCAGAAGAAATAATCACAGGTAGCTTTGAATCTTTATTTAAAAATGCATACCTGAGATATTCTGGAAGTGGTTTAAGTTCAAGTTCGGGAGGTATCTCAAGAGATGGTTTCAACTTTACCGATGTCTCTCCCGCTTTCGTAAGTGGCTCGATAGGTGCTCTGAATTTTCCGAATTTGGGGGTGGTATCCAAATATTGTACAAGTTCGGCACATTCTTCATCCTCCAAATGGAATTTTCAGCAATCACTCTCTACAGTGGTTCATAGCCCAACAAACTCTCAACTTCATCATGCACTATACTATCCACCAAGTTAACTCGGAAGCATTCTTCTTCATCGGTTGGGAGCTTCATTGCCTTGAAGACGTTAAACGTCACCTCCTGATCATGTACCCGCATTATAAGCTCTCCTTTTGCACGTCTATCAAAGTCCTCCCCGTGGCTAAGAATGGTCTCCCTAGTATGATTGGTATATTTTTGTCTTCCTCATAATCCAGAATGATGAAGTGTGCCGGAAAGATAAATTTATCCACTTTCACCAGTACGTCCTCCACTATCCCCCGTGGATACGTGATTGATCTATCAGCTAGCTACATGGAAATATTTGTTGGCCTTGGTTCCGGCAATCCCAACTGACTGAATACAGACAAAGGCATCAGGTTGATACTTGCCCCAAGATCACACAAACATTTATCAAAGCTCATCTTTCTGATCGTGCATGGAATTGTGAAACTTCCCGGATCTTTCAGCTTTGGAGGTAATTTACGCTGAAGCACTGCACTGCATTCCTCCGTCAGGGCCACTGTCTCAAATTCGTCTAACCTTCTCTTCTTTGACAGTATACCCTTCATGAACTTTGCATAACTTGGCATTTGTTCCAATGCCTCCGCGAAGGGTATGTTGATCTACAGTTTCTTAAAAACCTCCAAAAACTTTCTAAACTGTTTATCGTCCCTCTGCTTGTTCAATCTCTGCGGATACGGAACTTGAGGGTGAACTTGTGGTACTATATTCACGGGCTTCTTATCTGAACTCGCTTTCTCCTTCTCTACTTGTTGCGACTCGGACTCTTCCTTCATCTCTCTCTGTTCAGCTTCAATTTCTGTCTCAGTTTCTATCCCAATGTCATCCCCTTGTTTACTCGGTGCTATTGTGTCTGGTGCATTTCCTAAATATTGCTTTCCCGATCTGAGTGTAATGGCCTGACATTGTTCCTTACCCTCTCTTCGTGGATTTGCCTCTGTGTTGCTTGGCAATGAACCTTGGGGCCTGCTATTGAGCATATTTGCCATTTGCCCCATCTGAGTTTCCAGATTTTTAATAGCCACTGCTTGGCTTTTGATCATCACCTCCGTATTTGCCATGTATTTTAACATCATCTCCTCCATTTCTGATTTTTTTTCTTGCTGAGGTGCATATGGAGTAGGATTTTGTTGTTGAGGATATCCCGGTGGAAAAGGTGGTCGTGGAGCAAACTGTTGCTGCGCTGGCTGAGATGGAAACTGCTGATTCTGCTGAAACTGTTGTTGCTGATTTCCTTGATTATTTGACCAACTAAAGTTTGGGTGATTGCGGTTGTTGGGGTTATATGTGTTCTGAAACTGACCTTGGTCTTTCTTGTAAGTGTTCACATACTGCACTGACTCCGAGTTGATAGCACATTGATCTGTTGAGTGCGACCCCGCACAAATCTCACATACGAAGGCAACTGACTTGGCTTTGCTTTCCGACAACGAATCTATTTTCTTTGCCATAGCCGCCATCTGTGCTGACAACTGGGTAATAGCATCCACTTCCAACAAACCTGTAACTCTGGGCTGTGGCGTTCTGGCTGTAGGATTCTGGAAATCATTTGCTGTCATAGTCCCGATAAGGTTATAAGCCTCGTCATAGCTCTTTGCCCCTAAAGCTCCACCCGCAACTGCATCTACCATCTGCCTAGACTGTCATCCCAATCCATTATAAAATGTATTGATCACCATCCAATCTAGCATCCTATGGTGCGGACACTTCCTTAGCATCTCCTTATACCTATCCCAAGCCTCGTATAAGGACTCACCCTGTTGTTGCTCAAATTGAGAAATTGTTGTCCTCAGTTTTGTAGTTTTAGCCATTGGGAAAAACTTGGCTAGAAACTTTTGTGCTAGGTCCTCCCATGTAGTGATTGATCCTGCAGGCAAAGAATGAAGCCAACTTCTTGCTCTATCCCTTAATGAAAATGGAAACAGTCTTAGTCGAATGGCATCCTCCGTCACCCCGTTGTATCTGAATGTATCACAAATTTCAATGAAACTCAAAAGATGCTCATTAGGATCGTCTGTAGCAGCACCCCCAAACTGGAACGAATTCTGCACCATTTGAATGGTTCCTGGTTTAATTTCAAAGGTATTTGCTGATATTGCCGGTCTGACTATGCTAGACTGCAATCCCGTGATGTTTGGCATGGAATAGTCCCTCAAAGCTTTATGTTCCTCTCTTTGCTCGATTCTCTGTTCCTCCGCCATCTTCGGAATAGTTCTTTATAACTGTGCTTGTAAATTCCTACGCACTCTCGCGTTCCAACCTCTTCCGTCAATATTATCCTGAGCTGGTGTCAATTCTGAGTTGGATGATCGTGTGTGCATAAAAATTTTACAAGTACCTGAAACCAAAACAAAAATAAAAATAGAAATGAGAAAAGATTAGATTTGTCTAAGTCAAACAGTATAGCTTAAAACTGATGATAATAATAAAAATCTAACGCCTTTCCCCGGCAACGGCGCCAAAAACTTGTTGCCTCCTTTTTAGTATTTAATAAAAGAGCTCTAACTCACGCAAGTATACGTGGTCAACAAGTAATACAGAGGAAGTAGAGTATCGTCCCACAGAGAAAGTGCTAAATTAAATCACTATGCATCAGTCCTATCACTATACTTATTTGCCTAAACTAATGACTTGATTGTGTTGATAAAATTATTCCTAAATTAATTAACAACTGAAAATGCAAATACTAACGGATTATATCAAACTTGGAATTAATGGGACCCTAACTTCAATTAATAGTTCATCTAATTACCACTATCATGCTAGTAAGTTCCCATATCACAGAAAAATAGCCAAGGACACTAAAATAGACATAACTATTTGTCAATGTATTATGACCTACTTACATAATATCCATATTCAATGGACACCATGTAATCACCACTATAACCAAAATCACTATATTTCTATGTGAAATTGCAATTATATTGATTTAAAGCTCAAGCCCTTATTTTGACTCTTACGGTGAAGCAGTATATTTCTATCTGATTCACAAAATATTAAGCTATCCAAATAAGCCTCATATTCGCAAGCTATCATGATTACAATCCATACTCATATGTTATTTCTCAATTCCATACAAGCACTGAAATCGAATGGTGATCAATCATTCTTATATGTAAAACAACCATGATAGAAATTCCTTGTGATATGCAAAACAATCTAACAATCAAGTTTATAATTAGACTACATATTAAAATCCGTTAGAATCCCATAATGGAGATTAGTTCATCACTGAACCAAAAACTATTATGAGATCAAATCCACACATGGAAAATAAACAATCAATTGAATAAAGAAGAAGTAGATTGATCAAACCCAATTGTGAATGAATTTCAAGGTAAGCTTAAACCCATATCAAAATCCAGCGCTTGAACAAAAGTAATCCACAGAATATCTCTAAGTTCTCTCAAAAGTAAAGTAGATTAATTACAAATAAAATCTCCCAGTTCCTACTTAGGGTTTCCTTCTCACTATCTGATCAATATTAACTAGAATCCTCTTCCGAATTGGCTTCTTCTTTTCCTTTCTAGCTGAAATTTGGCATCACAATTCGTGAACTAGCGCCTCTGGCGCTAGCTTAGTACTAGTCCAAGCGCTTCTGGCGCTAGCCCATGTCCAGGAATTGCAAAAATGCCACCAAGTGTATTTTAAGCTCCAAATTTACCCTTTTGCCCCTCCAGCTCCAACCTACAATAAATAAACACAAAAACAAATAAAATAATACTAAAAACACTTAAAGACCACAATAATTAAGTCTAACAATACCTGATTCGTAGGTATAAAACCCACTCATCAGTACAATCATGGTACCTTGCTTCAGCTCCAGGAATTGAATCTCCATTTGATTACGCGAGCTTGTCAAAAAATACATCTCAAAGAACATCTCTTTAAACCTATCCCATGCGATTACACCCTGACCTCCTCGAACCTTATTCGCTTGCCACCAATAGCTGGCCTCTGACTTAAGCATGAACGTTGCAAAGGCAGTCTTTTGGTCATCATTAACCCTAGCAACGTTAAATACTTTCTCCATTTCTATCACCCAGGTTTCGGCTTCGATCGGGTTCAGGGAACCCCTAAACTATGGCGGTCCTACCGCTTTGAAATCCTTAAGTGACGTCACTGGTGGAGCTTGCGGCTGATTCGCAAGTGCTTTAGCCAAAAGGTTCACCAACTGCTGTACATGATTAGCATTGGCGTCATTGTTATTGGTAGAGCTCTCCTGAGCTTGTTGACGTGGTTGGCATCTCGACGACAGTTTCTGTTTAAGAAAATGCGCTTATTAGATCATCACTCAATTTCTTAAGTATTTCACACTTAACTTAAACAATTCAGATTTAACACTTAACACATAACATCTTCAAATAAATTTTGATATTTCATTCATTCAAAATTCTTAAACATAGAAAGATAGCATCACTACTATTTACATCAAGTATACCGAGATCAAAGAATCTTCGGGATTAAATAGTCATATTCTATTATGTATAATCACGTTGGAATTTACATCACTAGCTACCATAAATATTTACACATATTCTTCAATACTTCTCCTATCACGGCCTACTAAGGCATCGAACTGCCTTCCTACGTTCTTCCTCCATGATACAGAACATCGTCCTGCGATCCAACATGTACCATGGCAAGTCCTCGAACTGAACTGGATAGTGGAGAACTCGATCCTGGGCCCTATCAATCGCTGTCTGAAAAGTGTAGTCTGTCTCCTCAATTTTAGCCTTCTTTGCCCGTTCGCCTTCTTCAGAAATTTCTGCACGTCGAGCGGTGTTCATCCAAGCATCCTCTGCTCTAGCATGTTCTGCTGACTCTTCACTTAGGTTATCCTTTAATTTCTCGATTTCAAGTTTCATTTTCTCATTCTCAGCTAATAGGTCTTCCTTTTGGCTTTCTGCCTAAACTAACTTCCATTCTACATCTCCAAGACGTATATCAAGATCTTTAATTTTCTCGTTCTTCTGGTCTATAATAATCTGGTGTCTATTTACCAGTCCCTCCAAGTCTCTGACTCTATCCTGTAACTCTATGGTACGATCATACAATGCATCGTACATCTCAACATCAATAGAGGTAAGGGGTACCTCCTCAGGATCCTCATCATCCTCCTCAGCCTCTATCTCTACCTCCTTAGAGTCCTCCTCTGAATCAAACTCAGGCTCATGCTCTTGACCCACAACAGTGATCAATGGAGATGGCTCTCTCTGTATCAACTGCTCCCGGATAACATGGATATCACGGGGCTCCTCCTCTCCAGCCACTCAGGGCTCAACCTCCCTAGCCTGACTGAATCCTCCAACATCCGTCATCCTAACAACAAAGTTTAAGTTTTAGTTTATAGTCGGTACTAATCACGGCACATAGGTTATTAACACATAAGCACATAGCACATAAAGTTTTTATTATCTTTAATGAATTTCTTAATTCATTCCTTAGAACTCGATAAGAGTTTATCACCACTATGTTCTCTATCATCTAAAGGTTACTACCCTAAGGTTTCCCCACCTAAGGTTCATAACCTACAGCTCTGATACCAACCTGTGACACCCCTAAATCCAGGTACTTCATTCCCACAGGATTTGGTGTTCACTATCCAAATAAATCACATCACATCTAACTACCTAGTTAAACATAAATGAAAACTCTTAATTAAAATAGAAATCTCCCATTAAAGGGTTACAACATCTTTAACAAATAAATCCCAGGTCATCTAACCTTAATAAAATATCAATGCGAAAACATAACATAAGTCTATTACATAAACATCATTCAAACAAATATAACAAGTCTTCATCACTTGTTTGTTTTACCTTTGCCCTTACTAGTGGATGGCTCATCAGTTCTTTCAACTTTAGCTATAATGTTATTATGCAAAGGTGAGCAACAATTGCCCAGCAAGTAGCACAATAAAAATAATAATAACATGCAAATAATAAATGGATATCGGATAATTGAATACTCGGCTTTTGAATCAAGATTAGAATACAAGAATCAAAAGAACATCTGAGGGTCACAAGACTACGAACTATGTCCTAGGTTATCAAGTATTTCTACTTTAAACCTTTAACAGTCGTCAGACTATATGGACCTTACTTCTTGTACTTAGGGGGATCAGCCCTTTGTACCATGTATGTGTATAACATCTAAATGCTAATGCGTAAAATAATCCCCTATATAAGGGTTGTTCATCTCTGTTTGACATCAGAGTCCGCACCAAGGGAGGTTTGGTTTGGATTTACTTCAATAACGTTTCTAGAATTTAGAACGCTCATCAACTATGGACTAGTCGAATCAATAAGGGTTCTCTAGTCAATCAAGGTTCAATAATTTAATATGAAAGGTATTCATGAATTAAAGACTGAATCTCAGAGGCATACAATCGAATAAACTCTACATAATTGAAGTATTAATTAAAGGAAACAGAATAACACATTTGAATTCATAAACTTGAATGAATTATGGTAAAGAACTTGGTCAATATGAAATAAAGTATAGAAACTTGCATAAAAGAGATATAGGGTTTTAGAACTTGTTCAATAAAAGTGGAGTTAAGAAACTTGCATAAAATAAGAGTGAAGTTTAGAATCTTGCTTTCAACAAAATAAAAAGATTAAGGGTAGAAAACTTGCCTCGTGCGTAGATTATAAATTAAAATTCACGTTCTTTAAACAACCTACACATTCCATTTATAAAGCAGTAACAATAATTAGTTACAATAGTATTATCACTTCAGGATTCACTCGCATCCAATTTCATTTTAAATAACTCAATTGTCATCGGATAATTAATAGGTATATGCTAACATCTATCACAATATCTTAGTATTCATTTAATACCTTAGTCTAAGCTTTAAACTACATATGGTAACATAACATGAGCATAAAGAAAAAGGAAAATTTTCATTTCCTATTCCACCGCCAGGGCGGTATATTTCCTTTACAAAATGCCACCGGGGCGACTCTACCGCCGGGGCGACAATTGTAGTTCATTTGGGCGCCGGGGCGAGGACATCGTCGGGGCGACCAAATCAGCTCATTTATACCGTCGGGGCGAGGACACCGCCGGGACGACTATTCCTAGTGTAATTCCACCGCGGGGACGATGGACCCGAAAGTCAGTTTCTGCAGTTCGCGAAGAACACAAAAAATGCCAAATTTGGCCAAAGTTTTTCATTCAATCGACAATATAATTCTACCCATAGGTTCTGGACTTTACAGAAACGTACAGTAACAATCATAACATCATTTTATCAATATTAACAACTCAAACAATTGAATTTAAACTTATAATTTTCATGTTCTTGCTATTATTCAAAGTTTCATCAATTTTCATAAAATCCCACATAACAGATCCGTTACAACACCAATTTAATCCATTTAACTTTCGTTTTCTTTGTTTTTACATGCATAAACATAATCAACCATTAATTAACCGATTAACATGCAATTCAAGCATAAATTTTCATACATATAAGGTATATTCATATATTACTACTCTGTAAATTTCAGAACTTCCAATTTAAGACATAATCTCATGAATTAACTCAATTAAACAATTTATAAATATCATTTAGTGGATTATACATGCATTTAAACAATTATAAATAACTTACAATCAATTTACACATAAAGTTCAACTATTAGAGAACTTAAAAATATACGTTCATGGAGAAAATTTAAAAAGCATAAATTGAAGCTTGGGATTAGGAAATTACCTTTGATTGTTTGTTTAGATTGCTAGTAGATGAAAGAAAGCTTCTTTGATTCTCCAAAATCCTTCTTAATCAAAATTTTCTCTCAAGTTTTCTCTCTGGCTTAGTTTTTAGGAACTGATGAATTATAACGCGTAATGAAGAACTGACACAATATGGATGTCAGTTAATCCCATAATGGGTTAACTGACTCTAACCCCCACTAAGGGTATGTTTGGCTAACCCTTTTATTCCTCCTTTCTAGTATATTTTAATAAATTACTTATAATATAGTTTAATGTCACATTTTTAATTAACTAAATAATCTCATTTAAATCAATTAAATAAAATAGAATAATACCACATTAAATCACACAGTCACATAATTAAAATTCTCATTTATTGATTATGACAAATTATTAAATCTCTAATTAATTATTAAATTAATTAGAATAACATATGCTTATTTAAATAATGCATTTAATCAAATAAGCTCAATTAAATACATACTTGAATATAAAATTCTCCACATTAATTTAACTATTGTAACACATATAATTAAATTAATCTATAATAAATTCATCAATTAATTATTTAATTCAATAATTAAATCATCAAAAAATATTTATTTAATTTAATAAATATTTAAATTAAATTACAAAAATCTCGTTCGTCACAGCTATTCTTTGTTACTCTAGTCTTCTTGGCCTTACTTGCTTGTGGATTCTTCTTCCAATTTTAACAACCTTGGGGTTATTCTCTTGTTGTAGTTTAATACTTCTCCCTCGTCGTCTTCAATTTTGTTGTTGAGCTTTTTCTTAAGAAATATGCTTATGAATCTCCCATAGTGCATGTTGGGAGTTGGCTTGCCAGCTTCACTTTTCATGTTGGCATCCTCTATCCACTCTATTATCTATCCCATAAGAATAGCGCCAAAGTTGATTTTTTTTCTGAATAATAATAGTCATGAACTTAAGTTGTAGTTTACTGACTATATCATAAGCCGTATCCTTGCACTAAATACATTTTTCAATGAAATCAACAAGAAATTCATAATGCTGAGGAAAATCTTTCTTCTTGATTCTTTTTAGATGAGACTTCTTCTCATAACTCAGAAGCTACAATCCTTCTTCACCGTCAATGTCGTTGAAAGAAGTCATTCCTTGATTGCGAAATCCCAAACAGTTGTTAATTTCAGAGGCATTTATCTGTAGAGTGGTTCCTTTGACTTTTGAGGAGAGAAATCCTTTTTGATAGACAACATTTAGATAGAAATCCTTCACCAAGGCAAAATAAATCCTAGTGTTGGTTTTTAGACATTTAGTGAACCCAGCATCTTGTACCAGTGAAAGTATATCCTTGAACCTCTGCTCAACATCCCCGAATTTGTTAAAACAAACTAGGTCTCCAGGAATGACTTGATGACTCGTCATTAGGTTGAGTCAAGTAGAAAGTAGCACAAAGATGCTTAAGTTTGCTGGGGATTTTTTGAAAACTAGGGTTTGAGCTCTTGAGAGTTTGAATACCGTAAGACTCTAGTTGAAGTTTGAAAGTGCAAGAGTCAGACAAGGATGTTGAAATAATTTTATATCACTTTCCTTTATTTTTGCTGAGTGGGACACGTGGCAGAATATAGTTGGTTGCTAGTCGCCTTACTTCTGCACTTTTACAGCTATAATCCAGTAACTTCCATTTTCTGGGGCGTGACTAGCACGTGCTCTTTAAACTTTTCGCCTTAATTTTAACTTTTCGTAGAGTACCTGCTGAGGAATCATTTAACTCTACGAACCTTCGTCAACTCAGCGATCTCCTTTGAGTTCTACAATAATCTTTTAACTTTGTGATCTGCTTTTGTAATCCTTCCATAAATTCTCAGATTGATTTGCCAACCTTCATATGGACTGAGATTAATAAACCTTTTTGTCAAAGAGTCTTCTTGAAAATAAATACTCATTTGTCTTTAAATAACAACTTCATTTTCTCTTATTGTAGAGAAGCAGTTCCATTCTACGATTTTCATGTTGCTCCACTAGTTGCTTCTTATTCTTTTGGCTTCCTTTGTGTTGGTGATTGACTCTTCAACTCAACAATCCTTTATCATTTTTTAATTGTTGAGTTGCTCTACGGTCATGTCCATCTCGCGGTTTGGCTTGTGAAGTTCAATTTGCTTCATCTCCTAAGACTGGTTTTCAGCCTTGAGCTGGTCCATATAATCAAATCAGCTATATCATGCTTCTGCCAGGTGCTTTATGATCCTTCTTAGAGTGTTAGTGTTACTTGCTTCTGGATAAGCAACTTTAACTTCTTCAGTCGTAGAGTGACTTGATGACATAATTTTCATTCTACGATCTTTTATCAACTCAGCGTTCAACCTTTGAAGCCAGTCTTTAATTTTCAAGCATGTTTGCTCACGGTCTTCATTTCATTATTTTGCCTAAATCTCCTTATCATTACTTGACCTGAGTGTTCTTCGCTGTTGTAAGTGATCTTCATGCCTTGGTCCCTTACTTTTGTTTGTTGAGACTCTGAAGATGTTAATTGCCTTACTCCTGATTGCTCCCCCTCAATAAATGCCATTTAGTAGAGATGTTTCATTTCACCATTATATCAGTACTAGAAGATTTAATGATCTTTATCTGGTTTACTGAAACAATAGGTGAGTATAGATTGACCATTAATGAAGACTTTTCTTTAGGAGCCAACTTCTTTATCTACTAGAAAGATCCACGACCTGAGTCTTCTTTATGAGGGCTAGCTAAGAATTTCATGTGCTTATCTTGAAATCTTTACTTTTGGATGTTGAACATTGATCTTGATCTTCACGAGATTCATTCTTCAAGTACGCTTTTCTTGTTATGAATTCTTTGTAGAAGCAGAGTGATGTCATTGAGCTTTTCAGATAATTGATGGTTCATAAAGTCCTCATAATTTGAATAGAGAGCTCTACAATCGCCAAGTTCTTCTGCACTAGACTCATTGATTTCTTTCTGTCACTGAGTCTTCTTCGTTGACTGATACACCTTGATCATCACTATCCATTATGAATTAATTGAAGATTTCTAATGTCAAGGGAATCTTGTTGAGCATTCTATAGATTTGACTTTTTCACAGAATATCAGACAGAGATTTTTTTCAATCATCTTAAGCTGGAACTTCATCAGACATCTTTTGCCAATGTTGAGAATGAACTACAAGCAGCCGAGTGCTTGATATACTCACTTGTATATGACTTTCCTCTTAACTACTCATTGGGTGCTTTTTTGATCGTAGAATGAATCATCCATGATTACTCTTTTATGCCTTGATCTTCTCACCCTTTTCATTTATGATCAACTCTTTTATCTTCAGAACAAACAATATATCAATTGAGATTGGTGGAAATTGATACTTGTAGACTTCTGTCATCACCATTTTTATCACTATTTGTTGTCGTTTCTAATAGATTTCTGATATTGATTTCTGAACATTTAGAGTACTTCCTTTGCGATTCTTTCGACTTCAGATATGATCTTTGAATTGAGAAGAAGACTCAAGCTTATCGTAAAGCTTCTTGTCGGGCATATCGAGCAGGTACTTTGATCTTTGAGTGATACAGATACTGACAG
This sequence comes from Aralia elata, assembly GCA_034770075.1. Taxonomy (NCBI): domain Eukaryota; kingdom Viridiplantae; phylum Streptophyta; class Magnoliopsida; order Apiales; family Araliaceae; genus Aralia; species Aralia elata. The sequence continues at coordinate 49,847,716 of CM068379.1, forward strand.
CCAATATATAAATGAATGAATGAAGTATTCTTAAGCATTTTTAGGCTCACATTCTTGTCGGAATAGATTCTGCTACAAACTTTTCGAACCAGTGAGAAGTTCTTCTAATTTTCTTTATAGCACAGTGATGCTTCATTCAGAGATATAGGCTTCGATGACTTTAGCATCATGAGCAGAACTTCTCGTATAAGGAGATGTAAGTAGTGATATCTTCAATCAATTCATCTATTAACTCTGTCAACAGAATATTCTTCGTTCCTTCATCTTGCTAGATCAGATTGATTGTATGATTGTCTACTCGACTACTACCTTGCTAAGATCATCTGAAATTGAAGTTGATTTGATTGGAATGATAAGGAGCATTCATCATATAGTTTATCATCACCAGCGTTCACATTCATATACCTGCATATTCAAGATTTAATTTGTAAGCATATTCATAATCACTGGCCTACTTCAACTACCAAGCTTAGAATAGGTTTTGTTTAGTGCCATAGGATCAACTCAAAGTGTGAGCTTTATGTTCGAGAGAACCTGTTCTGATACCAATTGTTAATTCTCAGAGGCACAATAGAGATCTAGAAGGGGGGTTGAATAGATCTTTAAAAACTTTTTCAGTTTATTAAGAGGTATTACCAGATAAATCATTTTATCAAGATTAATTTTGCACAGCGGAATATTGATTTGAAAAACTCCCCTTAAAGATATGTTAAGATCTCAGTTCTGAAGTTTAGTTCATATTGAAGTTAATCATTCATTACATGCATTAGATACACTAAATAAATGACATAATGTCAAAGACATAGAATAAATGACACATGAGGGTTTAAAGTAGTTCGGAGACTGAATAACTCCTACTCCACTATTCTACTTCAACAAGTAAGAAATCCACTAAGAATTCGGTCGCCACGGCCAGGACACTATTACCCTCATCAAGCCCAGCAAACTTAGCTATTTCAGTCTCCATGACAAGGATACAAAGACCTCATCAAGCCCAGCAGACTTGGTAATTTAGTTACAAAGACAAGGACTCTCCAGCCCCAATTCGGTCACCAAGACCAGGACCCACTTAGCCCCAATTCGGCCACTTAAGACCAGGATCCTCTGACCCTTGTTCCTGTTGTTGATATTTATTGGAGGTGCTGTTGAGATGTCGTTCAAGTTCTCTTGTCCTCAGATACTCAACAGCTTGATATGATCATCTTGGAGATATGATTGAGTGTTGTCATGATGCTCAACTTCTTCTTGTACTCAGCATCTTCTGGTAATCATCTATTGTGTTGCTAAGCTTTGGCAATTTTTCTTCTTCTTCTCCTTGGTCTTGACAGCTGCTCATGATGGACTACCAAGATGACTGTAAAGCTTCTTCCTTTTGATACTTAGTAGCTTCTCATGATTGATGTCAAGTTGGCGTTTATGCTCTTCTTCTTCTTGTGCTTAGCAACTCTGAACACTGTTTGTGTTCTTGGTGGTTCGTAGAGTGTACTTCTGCATATTCTCTTTCGATCTATCACTCTATGATTTTTTATGTCAGTCCACCATCTCTCTAACACTTTGATTGTTTGAACTGGTTCTCTTATATAGTCTTTTGTTAATTTTCTCGTTGAAAAGTGTCCGTTGGAAGCATTTAATGTGCATATACTTTGATATCCTTGATGTTGACTTTCTGGTGCTTTTGTGTCAGCCTATTCTTTCTAGTCCATAACTTGTCACATCAACCTGCAGCTTTACTTGTTCATTTGACAGGTCACTTTCTGTATACTAGCCGTTAGACACAACTTTACTCTTTATCAAGGATATATGACTTGACACTTTTTGATCTTCTGATCTGTAACGTTTTTCTGTCAGATCTCTTGTCAGACCTGACTTCACTCTACGATCTTGTCGTCTTGGTAGAGTAATGCAAATCGTTGAGTTAAGCTCTACGATTTGCTCAACCGTCTGCTCTGCGACTGAGTGTATTAAGAATCTTGGACGTACTTGACAACTTTACTTTGTTAAAGACAGCCTTACGATATTACTATCTCTTTAATTCTTTACGAAGCAGGCTGCTGTTCTACGATCTCTTAGTGACTTTGCGTATCTCTTTGTCCTTTATGACCAGGCAAAGTACCTTCGAATTATCCTTCACTTGTTTAGTTTCAACTGTCTTCATGATTCACATCTAATTGTTGTTGTCCTCTCGTCTTCATGATCAACTTTACGATTTTGCAGCCTTTCATTTGCTCTGATTGTTTTTCAGCTACTCTACAATTCTAATCAGTTGTTTTAACAATCTTGTTTTCTCTGAACGATCGTTGAGTTTCTCTAGTGATTGTCTTGAACCACTCTTCATTCAATCACTATTAAGCAGTCTTTGACTTGCTTAGCTCTTATTTCTGTCACCTTAAGATCAGATTCGTGCTTTGAGAAATGAGGTGGTCTTTATGTCAGGAACATAGACTCTGCATGTAGCTTTACGATCTTGTTCACTTCGCTTCACTGTTTAAATGCTTTGCAAACTGAGGTGAACTGTACGATAATAGCTTTGCGATCCTTTCAACTCTACGATCAGTAGTTGACTCTGCTATCCATATTGGCTTTTCGAACAAGCAGAGTATCTTTACGAACATGGGTTTCCTAATAGCTATACATCAGATTTATCTAGAAAGATCAACTTAACATTCTTGATCTTTTTCTAGTTCTAAGTCCTTGTACATGTATTTCTTTGAAGGACTTTACAAAGCTTACTATACACATATACATTGATCAATTATCTTCTGAACACTTAGATTACTCTGCTTATAATATTTACATTTTGAACTTGTAGAGTGACTCTACGATAAGATCAACCTAACATTCTTGATCTTTATAATCTAAGTCCTTGTACATGTATTTCTTTTATAAGAACTTTACAATGTTCAGAAACATGATAACTTTAATTTTATAATTATCAATACATCAGTAAGCTATCATCAGACTAGAAGTGATATGCAATTCACAACATTCATTAAAGAATCAGTTTACTAATATGTCACATGTAAGCACACAATCAGATAGTTCACATAGATATATAAGCATGCAATCACATTTGCATGTGAGCACATAATCATTTAGTCAGCCAAACACATAAGCACGTAATCACATAGACAATTAAAACAATAAATCACATAAGCACTTTGTCACATTAGCAAAATAATCACATAAGCATAACTCTATTTAACCAATTAAGCCAGTCATCATCAAATCAAACAACCTTCAACAGTTTCTAATTTACATTAACTAGAGTTGTACATTTTAGAATCGAAATGTATATGATCTAATAAATAAGACTTGTCAGTAATTTCATATTTTATGTTTGATCAATATTGTATGGTAGAAGGATTGAATTGTACGGTAACTATTTACAGAATAGGTTCTTTGTAATTAAACATTGATTTCATATTATCCAGATAATCATGATATGCTGAGAGGTGTCCCTCGTGTTGTAGAATAAATAGTATTTATTTATATTTGAATTAAAGGAGTTTAATTCATTATAAATAATATTAAAACGGTTCTAATTTATTTATTCTACTACCAGTATAATATTGAACCTAAAGGATCACACCATAAGAGAGAAATATTATTTTAAAAGTAGTTGGCTTAATAATAATAATTTAGTATTTGGAGAAATACTAATATTTATAATTAAGTATTTAGAGAAACACTAATTATAAATTAATAAGAGAAGTCTTATTATTATTATTATTATTATTATTATTATTATTATTATTATTATTATTATAAATATTTTAGTTCATAATTAGATTGGGAATAAAATTAAAACCCTAAGTCCTAAAGAGTTTAGAAAAAGGAAAAGTCTATATAAGGAGAGGCATTATGATAGATTTAGGGTTAATGCTAATGCAATTCTTACAAGTATTCTGTTAGTTTCCAGAGGCACAAAAGATATCTAGAAGGGGAGATTGAATAAATACTTTGAAACTTTTTAACTCTTTTTCTAAAAGACTTGATTAATGAACAAGTTAATTAAGCACATCGGAATATACGATTGATTTTAATCCCCCTTTAAAGATAGAATAGTTATAGCAAATATGATAAGGCAGTGATATAACAGTTATAACAATTATGGAGTGCAGAGAGAGAATGAAAGACACAAGACTTTAAGTGGTTCGAAGCACACAAGACTCCTACTTCACTGTTCTACTCCTTGAGTAGCAAATCCACTAAGGATATCTTTACAACTTGAATCACTAAGATTCTTTCAAGGCCAGCAGCCTCAGAACTCCAGTACACTAAGTACTCTTCAAAGCCTGCAACCTTGGAACTCTGTAGACTAAGACCCGCGACCTTAGAATCTCTTGTACCCTTCAATACTCAGCAAGTCCAGCAGACTTGACTTTGGTTGGTCATCTGTTGACCCTTTCACTTGATTAAGAGTGTTTGTTTTGTTGCGACTAAGTTGCTTGAAGCATATGGTCCGATGAACTTAGTAGCGAAGTAAGATATTTGTCTTTGATCGTAGAGTGGTACTTTGATAAATTTAATTTCTTTTAGTCGTACTTACTTAATCGGTTTCTTTAATCTATTTACCTTATATCGATGCCTCTGAATTCTCCCTTTGAATATGAGACCGTTGCATCTGATATTTTTGTTGAGACCTATTGCTGAACTTAGGAATAGTTTATTCCTTGTTGTGCGCGGTAGTTGGGTGAGTCAGCATCCATTATCTTGCTCCAAGATGGTGGTAAGAATAGTGCTCTGAATATCTACAAACTATAGTTGTTTGTTCCCCACTGACTTTGATTCTTCGTTCAGTTCAATTAAGTATTCAGCAACTGTCTTGGACAGGTCATTCTACCGATCAGTCAATATGGGCAACGTAGAATATTAAATTCAGTTTTTGGTTGTCTGAATGAGGATCGCAGAGTGTTTGGCTGACTGAACGATCTTCTGGTGAGACTTGATTCTTGCAGACGTTCATGGTGATCTTTCATGTTGCGTTTAGATCACTTAGAGACAGTATCAAAGTTTAGCTCCTTTATCTTTTTGAGAACTATCGTCTTGCTAATGCAAATGTGGCTCTACGATCGATCTTGACTGATGATAGAATTAACTCTACGATCTGCCGAGTCACTTGCGTTTGTCTGGCCAAGTTTCACTCTACGTTCACCTGGCCCAACTCTACGATGCAACTGGCTGAAGCTTTACTCTACGTTAGCCTGGTCCAACTCTACGATGCCGAGAGAGAGCTCTATAACGGACTGAGCTTCACTCTACATTAGCCTGGTCTAACTCTACGATGCCGAGAGAGAGCTCTGTGACTGACCGAGCTTCACTTTACGTTATCCTGGTCCAACTCTACGATGCCGAGAGAGATCTCTGTGATGGACCGAGCTTCACTCTACATTAGCCTGGTCTAACTCTACGATGCCGAGAGAGAGCTCTGCGACTAACCGAGCTTCACTCTACGTTAGCCTGGCAGACTTTGCGCACCTTCAAGTTGTTTGAACTCCAAGTTGGCTGACTGCTCTACGATCCTTTATTGGATGCTTTATGATGACTTGTGTAGGACTCAAGGATCAGTCTAGCCTTTGCTTTTTATACATATATCGATTCAGCTCATAAGATCAACCTAACAAGTTTGATCTTTTCTATTTAAGTCCTTGTACATCAAAACTTTGTAAGGACTTTACAATTCAGCTACTGAAACATGTATACATTAATATCACAACATCAAATTAAAACATGTGATTCCTAACAATCTCCCCCTATTTAATGTTGATATAAACCAGTAGTTTTGAATCATCTCATCAATTCTAATACAATTACTTATAAAGATAAACGTGTCTTATAGTACAGTGAGCAACTGTATTTCTAGATAAAATCATGAATTTTATTGATGAACGTATGAATATTATAATAAATGACAGTTACATCAATAAAGAGAAAGAAGAAAGGAAAAAACATGCATTTCAGACCTTATTTCATACCTCTTCCTTTGGTTACTCTCTTTTTGATTCTTGGGGGATTTGCATGCTCATAAGCCACTCTTTGTCTGTGGCTTTCCTTGCCTTCTTCAGTCATACGCTGGAATTCTTCAATCTGCTCTTGACGGTGTCCGGATGATGGCCTATAACTTCTTTCTTCACCATAGTGGTGAGTCCCATGCAAATGGTGATTCAAGAGAGCAGGATCTCCTGATGGTATGCGTACTCCAGTGGTGGTTACATCAGGTTATCTTCTAAGGACTTCACCCCTTATTGGAACAGCATTGACTGGCTCATCATTAGGATTAGATGGTCTCTTTCTCTGTTCCTCCCCACTTCTGCTTGATTCTCCCCTATTCCCCTTATGACTATTCTCCCCCTTTATGTCAGCATTCAAGGTTCGAACATCTTGAGATAATTGCTGCACTCCTTGCACTAGTTCTTGCATTTGCGAACGAGACTGAAGAATGTCATTTCTGTTTTCTTTGACCATTTCTTCAATCTGTATTCTTTGGTGATGGATCATAGCCAAGGTTGCATCTGTGCGTTGCATTTGCTGAAGGGAGGCTTCCTTGAAATTATGAATAGAGTCTCGAAGCTCAAGGATGCAGTCATTTGTAGCCTTGTTGGATTGCTCAACCACTTGTTGGAGTGATATGATTGTGGCTTTGTGTTTGGCAATTTCATCATGATAAAGTTTATCCCTCTGAGCGATGCCTGCCATCAATTCTTTGAGTATATCCCTCAGTCGTTTGGTCAGCTCAGTACCAATCTATTAGAGTGTTTATTTGTAGCATCAATGACGTTGTCGAGTTTTCGATGGGGGGACTAGCTTCAAGATTCTCCTCTATATCTATCACCATGTGAGCTGTGAGGTCGGCCATCTGATCCTTAGTGGGCAGTTGGTTGACTCGATCAAGGATTTATTTCACCTCAGTTGAAGGTTCTTCCTTATTGCTTCTTTGAAGATTAGATAAGGCAGTAATAATGTCAAAGAATTCATTATTTGAGGAAGATATATGGAATATCAGACTGAGTGATTGGAGCAGTGATTTGCTGTGTGGGAAGAGAGATTTGTTGAGTAATGGTCGTAGAGTCATTGCACTCTACGGTCGAAGAATCGATCGTAGTGTGGGGTGACTCTACGTTTTGAGTGAGAGGGCTATGTTGGCCGTCAGTCGTAGAGTGTAGGAACTCGATGATCGGAGATGGTTGATCATTTAGTCCATCAGTCACATAGTGTTGAAACCCTGTGGTTGGAAGTTAGTTCCTTGGGTCAGAAATGACCTCAATCCATTTGGGTAGTTCATCAAACAGATGGAAGTTTGATGATGGAGAGTGATTCAGCTTGAAGGATGAAGGAATATAATATATCTTTTGCTCGTTAATTTGGAATAAACTGTTGGTGAGCAGCTTCTGAGGAAAAGTACCATTTCTTGGAAATTCTTGGGCAAGCACTGAGATTGTTAGGTAAGTCTTGAAGGCCCAGAACATGTGATCCCAAGAATTTAGGATTAGAGCCTGGTGGAAGGACATCCTTGGTAAGTAGGCGAATAAACAATTATAATTGATGTGCCTTTCTTCATTTCTGCCTTCAGCAATGATTTCCAGACTTTCATCTTCACTCTCATCACTTGTTTCATCACTGATCTCTACAGCCTCAACTTCTTCAACCAATGTTTCTTCTTTAGGTTCAATTGTTTGAGGGGTTGAGAAGGTTTCATTATGAGCTTCTAATAGTTCCCCCTCAACCTGAGCATGAACTTGCTCAGGGACTTCAGGAATCTCCCCTCAGTTTGATCCCTATTTGTTTCACCAGCTTCTTGACACTCCCCCTCAGCAGGGATTTCTTCTCTTTCTGATGCAGTTGGGTTCCCTTCCACACTATCAGCTGCAAATTGATCAGAGGACATTAGCCTTCTTTCTTCGTCCTTGATCAGTATTATTGTGTCTCTGAGCTCCTTTTGGGCTACAGTCATCAACTTTTTCTTCACTTTCTTTTGCTTGGGTTCAGCAACCTCCTCAGCCATTTCTTCATGTTCTTCTTGATGCTCTGGTTCTTCTTGATGCTCTGGTGTGCCAACTGAAACAATCATATTTGATATGATGTAGCATATACTTTGTAATCTTATTCAGTTATAAAAGGCATTTTACATTATCTACATGGTGCTGTTATATTAAATGTGATAAACCCACAGTTTTGAGCAATGCTTTTAGAATCATAATGGTGATCATGCTAATGAGATCTAAATTCGAGATAGCTCACAAACTAAAACCGTTCTTAATCGTTGGATTACTAAAAAGGGGATTAGTGAATCCGGATAGATTAGTACATATGTTGCTTTCTCTTAGGAAGAGGATGATTGATCTCATAATCATTTGTGTGAAGACACTAAAGCAAGTATGTAGGTGCTTATTGGAGAATAAGTTCACTGAATGTGGCTCGCTAAAGAATACCTAATGGAGTTTTACTCGGCTGTCAATAGGAATTCCTCTAGTGATAGTAGTACAAGTGATCCTTAGACTTGAGATCATCATAGTATCTTGTGTATGATGAGTTATACTTTGACATGTCCCTTAAGACCTTTGGGGTATATCAAAGGGTATGATTGGGTATAATAAGCTGTGCATGGAGATAGGTGAATGATCAACAAAGAATCTACCCCGTCTAGTAAAAGATGTGAATGTCCTATGTGATTCGATAAATGACAGCTCAGTAGTCCTTGGCCAAGGCACAATGAAATTAGAAAGGAGTTTCTAATTTGCATTATTTAGAGTTGTGCATTTGAGAATCGAAATACATATAATTAAATAAAATAAGACTTGACAGTAAATTCATGTCTTATTCACTGAAAGGTTCTTTTATGATTAATGTTGAAATCTATATTATCTGGAAAGTCGTTGATCGTTAAGGGGGCTTACCCTTATTGTAGAATAAATGTTATTTATTTAAATGAATTAAATAGTTTAATTTATTTATTTAAATAAGATTAGAATTGTTCTAATTGATTTATTCGCAACCGGTTTAATATGGAGAACCTAAAGGGTCACACCGCAAAAGAAAAATATTTATTTAAGAAGTAAATGACATAATTGTAATAATAAGTTATGTGTATTTAATTTAGTCTATGGAGATAGAATAAATTAAATAGCTTAATATTTATTATTTAATATTTTAAAAATATTAAATATAAATTAATAAGAGGAGTCTTATTATTATTATTATTACTATTACTATTATTTAATTCCTAATAGGGATTGGGAATTAATTAATAGAAGTACTCTCTCATGAATTCCTAATTGGATTAGGAGCAGAATTAATTAAAGGAGTTTAATTAGAATAGAAACCCTAATCCTAAATAGTTTATGGAAGGGTTTTCCTACATCTATAAATAAGAAAAGTCCTATCATAGATTAGGGTTACACACTCTTACATAAGAATTGTGGAGAGTACTTACAATTTCTATAGAGATAGAAACTAGGGTTTTGCTAACACCATCTTCTTGAATAGATATTATTCTTTGGTAGATCACCTCTAGAGGCCAAACACTTGGGTGGCTAACGTTGATCAAAGGAAGGAATTTAATCGGTGGAATTCAAGGAGAACACGAAGGAATTAAAGTTGAACTTGTACCCGAGGAAGCACGGTTCTACGACGGTATAATTTCTTAATCTCTATCTATTACGTTTAATTAATAATTGTGCATAAAGAAAGATCATGGTGATGGTTTGTATAAAAATTTAAAACTTGATTTTATCGCGCTTCCGCTATTTATGTAATTTGATTGCATGTTCGCGTTATACAAACCTAACAGTGGTATCAAGAGCCAAACTTTATGCGAATTATTAATTATTTTAATTCTATATATACATTGATATGTGTTTAGAACAATTTAATTGGGCATAACTGTTTGTGTAAAATTAATTTATTTTTTTTATTAAAAAAAAAATCCGTTGGTCAAAGTCAACGGTCAAACGTTGACTGGTCAAACGTTGACTGGTCAACTGATGACGTGGCACTGGCTGCTGACGTGGCGCTGACTGGTCAACTGTTGACTGCTGACGTGGCGCTGACTGATCAACTGTTGACTGCTGACGTGGCGCTGACTGATCAACTATTGACTGCTGACGTGGCGTTGACTGGTCAACCTTTAAAAATGAAATAATTAATTTGGAGCTAGAAGATTTTGAACCCTTGACCTATGAATCAGAATGTTTAATATTTAAATTATATAATTCTGGGTTTGAAGTTTGACTTAAAGGCTTGTTTGATTATTTCTTTTAAAGGTTTATGATCAAGGGTTGACCTCATTTTTTTTTATTTTTTTATTTTTTGTAAATTAAAATAAAGGAGTTTATTTTTATTTAGAATTTGATTAAAAAATAAAGGAGTTTATTTTTTATTCAAAATTGGATAAATTAAAATAAAAGAGTTTATTTTGATTTGGAATATGATTAAAATAAAGAAGATTATTTTAATTGAAATTGGATTTCATGATAACTAATTAGAGTTGGAATTGGATTCCATGATAACTAATTGAAGTTGAAATTGGATTTTATACTAACTAATATTGCCCATTAAATGATATCAATGCATATGTGGAATGATTTTATTATTCATGAGATGAATATTATTTATTGATGCATATCGAGATATGTATGATAATAAATAGGGATTGATTATGAACTATTGACCAATGTGTGATTGGATTTATTTTAGAGGATGCTTGAATGAATGGATTTTTATAAATGGGGTGTCGACGCCAGTTCTCGTCTTTTCCAATTTTTAGCCTTTTGATTAAATGATTTTTTGGAAAAGGTCGGCATTGATGTCGACGGGGTTTTGAAAGATCGTTTTTTATGATGAGCCAATTAACCAGAGTCGCCAGTTGGTATATTTGAAATGGATGTACCAACTCATCCGAGTTTTTGTTTTTTATAAATCGATGGCTCATATGTGACTCCGAATTAATTGGTCTGCGAACCGAGATTCATAGAGTTCGGGGGCTTGCTTAAGCGAGGGGAAGGTGTTAGGCACCCCCCGATTTCCGTGAAACACGGTTACCGCAATCTTGATGCTTTTCCTATCCTTTAATTCTTGAATGTGTGTGTGTATGTGCGTGTGTGTGTGTGTGTGCATATGTGAATGTCGTGGTAAGTTTGCATGAAGAAACCATTTGGGTTTTGATGAAAAGTCGTGCTTTCTTTTGAGAATGCTTTAGAATGTCATTTGGCTTAACGAGAAAGCTTTATGAGAAAAGTTTGATTTTAATTGTCAAAACTATAAGATTTTCATTAGGTGTCGTTTTGGCAAAAACAAGAGTTTTCTAAACCTTCGTCAAAATAGGAATCGAGATCTATACGTCGCTTTCGTAGATGACGGGAAACTTCTAGGATCTCTTTAACCCTATGCACAAAGGTTTAATAAAACGTTTAGTTTATTCATAAAAACCATTTTTTGGGGATGTTTGAAAACGATTTTTTAACCTTCTCGTTGAATAGGAATCGACATTCATTAGCACTTCCAATTTTAAGCCTCGTGAAGCTAATAACCTAGTTTGATTTATTTTAATGAAAAACCTTCATCGTTTAATCTTTGAAATCATTTTTTCGTGTCACAAAATCCAGTCAAGCATAACCACGCGTCGGGGCTATTCATGGGCATGTAAACCATCAAAATAACCCCAAACGCCTACAATCACAAGTTTCACTATTTCGGGGCCTTAAACCCGACCTCCGACTTGGTATCGTTTTAAGGCCCGACGATTACATATTTACAATGACGAATGCATCTACCCGATTACATACATCCAAAAATGTCCATCATCGGATTTGGACCACGGGGTCGCGTTCCTAGGCTCACATCCGAACTTGTTGCACAACCGCAAAATGGATACAACGTAAATAAACAACCGTGGGATGCCTAATGCTCTAGGATATCTTACAATAACAATTGAAATACACTACGAATGACCCATTACCGTAATAGCTAAAATTTGCACGAAAAGGACATCATCGGGCTATTAGGGGTAATTTCATTCCGATGAAACCCTCACTAATAGTCCCTAATCCATGGTTTCACAATAACATGTAAGAAAGCTACCTTCAAGATAATTCGGATGACAAAAAGCTTGGCAAAAATGGTATAACAAAATGTTAAAACAAAGGATTTTTCACCTTGCAAATGATCCCCACAATATGTATGAACTTGTGTATTGAGTAGAGTAGAAAATATGAGGTGTAATCTCACAAAATGGGTACAATCTCTCACTCTTTCTCACTCTTTTCTCTCTTAATTTTTGCTGTTTTCTTGCTGTTTTTCTCATTCTCCTGAACTGCTGCTGCTGCTGGATTCTCCTCTCTTTTTGTTTCTGTATGAAAAATGGCCTGATAAGGCACTGCCAAGGGCAGCCGCAGATCAATCTGCGGCTGGCCGCAGATTGATCTGCGGCTGGCCCTTGGTTCTCCCCCCAGCCGTGCTCGAGTCCCGTGCGCTCGAGTCCCGTGTCGTCTCGACCTCCGTCCTTGGCCGCGGATTGATCTGCGGCTGATTGTGCTGATTTTCTCGTTTTCCGTACCTCGTCTCGATTTTCGTGTCGTACCGTTGGTTTCCACTGAAGGGCTTGCATTCTGCAGTCCGGAAACCGCCGAGAAACGTGCCATGTCATCCGGGTAAGCGCAGTGATCATTAACCGACTCCCGACATTCGCTTGTTGTTGTGTCGGCTTCGATCTCGTCCCGTAGTGGTGGCTTTGAGTGTTCGTCTTTATGTCCACCTTTTATTCTCGTGTGCCGGGTCAATTGACGATTTTGCCCTCCTGTCAGGGTTAGTATAGGAAGTGCAAAATTTGGGTGTCTACAGCTGCCCCTCTTTATCATGTTTATGAAATGTTAAATGAAATGAACAGGGTAAAGAATAGACACTCGATGCATGAATGACGGTGCACAAGAATGACAATACATACGTGATGCAACACATATGACTTATGATGTAACGTAAGATGTAAGACATGCAAAATATTCGATGCGGATGATCGTCTCGTCGGGGCTGGGTTTCGTCGCCGGTCACCCATCTCGTAATCGCCGGTTATCGTCGCCGGTCGATCGTCTCGTCGGGGCCGGGTTTCGTCGCCGGTCACCCATCTCGTAATCGCCGGTTATCGTCGCCGGTCGATCGTCTCGTCGGGGCCGGGTTTCGTCGCCGGTCACCCATCTCGTAATCGCCGGTTATCGTCGCCGGTCGATCGTCTCGTCGGGGCCGGGTTTCGTCGCCGGTCACCCATCCCGTAATCGCCGGTTATCGTCGTCCGACGATCGTCCTGCGAGTGTCGGGTCTCGTATCCGGTCACTTGGTCGAATTGAGAAGCCGTGTTCGACATCCGATTCATCAAAATCTCGTATTTTATTACCAAATTATGAGTCAAATGGGCTTTAGGATCGATTAAACTTGCATTGGACCAAGGGGGGATCACTAGGCCCAGCCGCAGATGGATCTGTGGCCAGCCGCAGATTGATCTGCGGCCAAGATCGGGGCTATAAGCGGTCAGCCGCTTCCCAGATCTGTCACTTTCATTCCTACCCCACGCGATCTTCAGACCTTTGCACGCCCTTTTACCGAGTTTTCCAACCTTTTTTGCAAAAACCGCTCCAGTTAGATCGATCTACGCGTTACAGGTAACACTTTGACCGATTGTTTTTCAATTTCGTCAATGTTTTGCTATACATTTGCTATTCTGCACGTTTAGAAATATAAATGTATGCTTTGAAATGCTATACCATGTATTATTGCATGTATATGCTATGTATGAACTGCGCAAGTCATATTTTATGCTCATGATGCGGTCCCACATTCTTGTTGTTTCTTTTTGGAAGAAAATCATGCATTAGGGTAATTTTCATGCTGCAATTATCCATATAAATGCAATCTTGATCTGTTGTGGCTAGGGTTCTTTGAAAAACATGCTTGGCTATGCATGGGATGTCCATTTTATAGACGAAACTCTGCCGATTTTTTTTTTTTTTTAACATGCATCATGCTGCATTAATACTATGATGATGATAGGAAATTAGAATGTTTGTGACACAATTCAAAATAGAATTTACCTTCCCTTTCGCCTGTTCTATTCCAGCTATGGATCCTGACACTCCTAGTAGCTCCATTGCGTCTCGGACCTCGGACGTTCGCCGCCGTAGGGCTGCGCCTGCCCCTGCTTTACCTCAGACTCGCCAGGCTCGCCGACTGGCGGAGGCTGTCATCCGGCCTGATCATCCCGATGTTGAGGAGGCTGTTCTTTCGGACGCTGCGGTAGAGGGGCCATCCTCTAGCACACCAGCTCCCTCCTCTCATCGCGCCCTATCTGGCGCCTTTGTTCAGATACCCGATCTGTTGGGTCGGGATCTCAGTCGTCACCCCTCCGCATCTCTTGTAGCTAACGAGGTATGCTTAAAGTACTCCTCTAAACTCATTCCCCAAATTCTGTTTAGATCTGGACTGATCCATTCATTTTTTGTCACAGGTGCCCGAGTTCACCCAGCCGAGGGGTAACTGGTTCAACATCTACTCCCTCTACACCGCCTTGCACAACGATTACCGCGCGGTGGTGGATTCCTAGGGCTTTCGTCATTTCTTCACCATCATTTCGCGCCAGTGCCCCTAGGGTTATATGCGAGCTCTGTCCGAAAGATGGTTTCACCAGACCCAGTCCCTTCACCTTTTGGACTGTGAGGTCGTGCTGACTCCCTGGGACTGGAGGTACATCACGGGTATCGAGTTCACTGGATCCCGCGTCCCTCTGGATCTTGACATCACTCCCGCAGAGGTCAGACTTTTACTGGGTTTTACTGCGGATGACAGGGTCTTCATGGCCCGCAGCATTCGGTCTGGAGCTTTGGCCGTGGACGCTGTTGGAGGCATATATGCGGCGCCATTCCCAGCAGATCGGGGCACTCGTGATATTCTGCTTCGACGTCTGTTCCTGACCATTATGAGGGGTTGTTTCCTAGGGAACAACTCCTCTACCATCCATTTCAGCGTCGTCGGAGCCGTTAGGGATGTGGACCGGATCGGCGATTATGATTGGGGGTCATTCACCTTTGCCTACTTCCTCCACGGTCTTCGTCTTCGCTCGGAGGGTCAGACAGATGCTTGGCTCGGATTCTACCACTTTCTGCTGGTGAGCCTTCTTTTCCTCTTTTCTTACTGTATTCCTCTTCATTTTATTTCTCTTTTCTGCATTTTGACAGTTACTCTTGCCTTGTTTCTGTTCACAGTTCTGGGCCTATGAGCGACTTCCATGCCTGAGGCCTGTCACGACCCTCGGCTTGGACACTTATCCCAGGGGTCGTCGGTGGCACCACAGCACCTTGGAGGAGGTCCCTATATCTGGCAGCTTTGCACACTGCCGCATTCAGCTGGAGCTGATCACCGCTTCAGATGTCGTCTGGACTCCTTATCTTTTGGAGCATCTGGCTATGGGGTTCACTGATGGATATCCTTCTGGCCCGGAGTTCGCACTTTCCACCCGCCGCCTTACTCTGCAGAGTGTTGGGGGCTGGGTGATGTATCTGGGAGAGCATGCATTCAGATGCGTCACTGGAGAGATCCGCATCCCGCACTCCCTTCCTTTCACTACCTCCTGGCCATTGGATTCTCAGCCTTCGGAGATCATGCTCGCGAGGGAGGATGGTCGGATGCTTTCTACTGGTCCCAGTACGAGCGAGGCCTTTCGCATCTGGTGGGTGCCCCGCACCATCGGTCCTCAGACTCGGGCCACGTTCTTTCTTGGAGACATGGTTCCCGGCTCGGTGATGATGACCGATTGGGCTGCCTGCATTCGGAGTCCCACTCACGCTGAGCAGATTGCCACGCTGACCCGCCAGGTGGAGCAGTTATCCCTATATCTTCGGGTGTTAGGCCGGACCCCAGAGGATGCTTACGCCTACGATCCTGACAGTGCGGGTTATGATGCAGGCCCGAGCTCATCTGATGCCACAGTGCAGCCATACATTCCTGACATGAATTTTGGACCTCCGACTTCGATGACTCCAGGGGATCAGTTCGAGGATCCCGCCTTCTTGGATGACCTTACTTTTGACTAGATTAGGCTAGGATATGGCTTTTGTACCTGCACCTGTTTAGATTTCTTTTCCATTTCATGCACTATGTATTGAGCTTTTTATTCATTTATGCACAGTTTTTTATCCTTATGAAATTCAATTGCTCTATTATTAACTGTCTGATGCATGCTTTTATTTATGGATAGAGAATGACCCCTATACAGTCTTTTTGATACTATTTTTTCATAGATGTCGTCCTTAGATGTCGTGGTACGTTTGGATTCCATTCCTCCCACAGGGTTGGTCGGCAGTCTCCTCCGCTGGTTGGACAGTTTATCGCCAGCCGACAGGGTTATCGTAGATGGCCTTTTGGGACATTCTTGGTCCTTATTATCCTTTCAGGTGCCAGCGGGCTTTGTGGAGGGTATTCTAGGCTATTGGGCCCCCGCCCGTCAGGTGTTCAGGTTAGGGACAGTAGAGCTGACTCCCACCCTCGAGGAGTATGCTCGCTTCACCGGCCTGCCTTTGGATGGTCCTTGTGCTAGGGTTACAGCTGGTTCCATGCGCCGTCAATTCTTGACTTTCACCGGTTTGCGGAGGGCAGTCCTGTTATCGGTGATCACATCAGACCATCTAGTTCCCCTTCATTTCTTGATTGACCGATTCGGCTCACTCGACAGTTTTCACCTATTTCCTGGTGATTTTTCTGTGTCCGAGGAGCGCTGGGGTGCTTTGAGAGTGGCCGTTTTGATGGCCTGTGTCATTTCAGTTTTGTACTTGCCAACCGGACCCGATCAGTTGGATATGTGAGTTGTCGCGGCCGTTAGAGCCCTTTAGGAGGATCACACCGTTCTTTCCATGATATTGGCAGATACCTACATGTCAGCCTCATACTATCAGTCTTTCCGAGACAGGGTATTCAGGGGGAGCTCTACTTTACTATACGTGTGGTTTATGAGCCATCTCAGCCCCATTGGCCATTTCCGTCGCCAATGGTTTTGCTTCAGCCATGACATAGCCACGCAGTTTTCGTTTCGTCCCGTGAGCTGTACTGATGCGGCCTCCTGGGTATCATTTTTGTCGGTTATTGAGGATCCTTTTCATCTCCTGGTCTATTCGAGTTATTGCTCCTTTATGAGCTTCTTAACTCACGTGCCCAACCTAGATTTCATCCCTATTGCTGGCTTGCGAGGCGTGACGACCTATCATCCCTTGGCGGTTACAGGGCAGTTTGATCAGACACAGGATTTTCACCCTTTCACGGGTGCAGCCGCCTACCGATTCCTTATATCATCCCAGACAGAGAGGGATCTACTGCGGGTATACGATCTTTGGTCTCGCAGGATCTTTGCCGAATATAGTGAGAGCTGCCACATCCAGACATTTGCTTACGTGCCGTGGTTGCGCGGAGACTCGGATCCGGTTGGTTTGAGTCAGACTGGGGCCTTTGATGACTCTATAGTGATTTTCCCAGATGATACCACAGATCATTCCATCTCAGCTGATTCTGCCCCTAGTCGGGTCACTGAGGATACCCAACTCTGCCTGGCCTTGATTACTACTGAAGCTGAGAGGGATGCCGCTCTTGCTGAGAGAGATGATGCCATTCTGGCTAGAGACGCTGCCATTGCTGACAGGGACGCCATTGTATTTCAGACCAGGGCAGTTATAGATGCTCATTCCGGGACTGTCAGTCGAGCCACTGCTTTACTGGATCGCATTGACATGATGGGGCAGCAGATTGTAGGGGATGCTGATGTTTCAGATCTATCCACCACTTTATCCATCCTGCTTCAATTAGTTTCAGATTTGTAGATCGTTTTATTTCCTGCATATACTATGTTAGTTTCATCGGTTATTGAAAGAGAAATCTTGTAACAAAATGACTTATATATGTAGACATGCATTTAAATTTAGTCATTTCCCTTTTTGTCGTATCGTTGCCTTTCATTTGATCTTCATTTTATCCAGCTAACCATGATTTTAACATTTTTCCTTCTTTCTCCTCTCAAGTCTTGATGGAGATTGGACAGATATTGCCGCACACCCTGTCGATTTCATCGGACTGGGTCTTAGATTTTGGCTAACTGTTTGGTTGGGCTAGGTTTATGTTACTGGAGATGAATCTGATTAGGGCTGGTATCAGGAAGGTTTTGAGGGTATAAGAAGGCTTTTTCTGGCTGTTGGGAATTGGTTTTTCTTTTGGTTAGAGAAAGGATTTATATATTTTTTTTAAGGAATCGGACCGCGCCATGATGGCTGCCTACGTACCCCCACAAGTTGGGAGATCAGGTACTACGTAGTTCGTTCCTCAAAGAAAAATGAGAAACTGATTATTCAAGCGTAGAACCGCTTCACCGAGTCGGAATTGAGGGGCTGTGGGAATACCTCACCATCCATTTCTTGCAATATGAGGGCTCCTCCGGATAGCACTTTCTTAATCACAAATGGTCCTTCCCAGTTCGGGGCAAACTTCCCCTTGGCTTCGTCTTGACAAGGCATGACTCTTTTTAGCACCAAATCATTTTTAAGATGGGTTATATGGTCAGATTCTACCCTTGACTTCATGATAATGTCATCCACGTAGACCTCTATCTCCTTATGCATCATGTCATGGAACAGGGCCATCATGGCTCTCTGATAAGTAGCCCCCGCGTTTGTGAGACCGAAAGCCAATCGTCTATAGCAGAAAGTGCCCCAGGGGGTGATGAACGCGGTCTTTTCCCGATCTTCTTCCGCCACCATTATCTGATGATACCCCGCAAAGCAATCAACAAAAGAGTACATCTCGTACTGGGCTGTGTTATTCACCAGGATGTGTATGAAAGGCACCGGGAAGTTATCCTTGAGACTGGCCTTATTTAGATCTCTATAATCTACACATACCCTCACCTTCCCTCCAGGCTTAGCCACTGGGACTACATTGGACAACCATTCTGGGTAAGTGGACACCATAATGATTCCCGCCCTGAACTGCTTGATGATCTCTTCCTTCACTTTTAAGCTCCACTCAGGTTTCAACTTCCTTAGTTTATGCTTAACAGGCCTGAAACCCTCCTTGATGGGAAACTGGTGTACCATAATGTCGGTGGACAATCCGATCATATCCTCATGAGACCAGGCAAAGACATCCTCATATTGGCTTAGCAACTCAGTTATTTCTGCTTTCTGGCTAGGGGTAAGGTCCATCCCTATCTTGAGTTCTTTTGGCTTGTCAGGGGTTCCGATATCCATAGTGATGGTTTGGTCTAAGTTGGGTTTGGGTTTATCCTCGATCCATCCTTTGATCTCGTCAGGCGCGTCGTCATAATCTGTCTCGTCTTGCTCAATGCCCATTAAATCAAAATCCAGCTCAATGTCAAAATCATAATCATCATTCAAATTTGAAAGACCGTTTGTTAGGCAAGGATTACTCAAATTGGTACGCCTGACATGAAACAAAATACTTGTCATATATAAGTTATTTTCCACAACGATCACATTTTCAGATAACATGAAGAAGCGACATAATTATGCAAAATACAAAACAACAAAGATAAACTTCTTCATCCTCCCATCATCTGGGGTCTACCATCCTGATGTCGGGTTTTACCCTTGTTTGGATATCACTGGTTTCATGGTCCAATTGTCGACGGTCAGGTCAGATGAAATGCGCTGGATAAAAGGGGGCTTCACATTGGACACTTCCCCGATGATTACGGCTACGTCGTCTGAGTCCCTCTTCCTACCTTCTTCAGGAATAATTAGCCCTGCCCAATTGATGACGGGCACATCTTGTTGGGCTCCCGGTGGCGTGACAACATCCGTCCCCTCTTCATTGCTTGTTAATTGTCTGGGGAAATAGCACTTGGTTTCAAACTTTTGTGCGACCTCCTGTAGGAAACTTTCCCTCTTGGTCGACTCATCACTTGCGGGGGTTAATTCTTCATCCCCTGACTCAATCACAGGCTCGCTAGTCCCCTGTTCATTGTTAACCTTAGTCACCGGACTGCCAGCCAGTCGAATCGGGGTCGCGTCTTGACGGCACATCCGTGCTGTGCCTTCAGGATATCCCAACCCTGCTTTACCTATCTGATGGTGTAGTTGAATGGGCTCGGTGATTCCTTGACTGCTTTTTCCTAACCCCTGTCCAGGCTGGAATTTCATTTTCATCATTTCCTTTGCAACGAAGGTAAGTTCTGGAGAGACCTTAGGTTTCACGGCTGGGGTTCCCAGGCATCTGTAGTGGGGAGTGCTGATTTCCAGCGCCTGAAAACTGGCAGGTGTCGCCGACTCGTCCACATTAATCACAGGCAGGCCATTCCTGGGAGGAGAAGGGTCATCACACTCCGCTGAGATCGTCACCAGATTCCCGTCGATGATAAGTCTGATTTACTAGTGTAGCGTGGAAGGAACTGCCCCAGCCATGTGTATCCATGGCCTCCCCAATAACAGGTTATAACTGGCCGCAATGTCTAGGACTTGGAAAGAGATATCAAAAGTACAAGGTCCTATTTCCACCGGCAATTCTATCTCTCCAATTGTATCCCTCCGGGAACCATCGAAGGCTCGCACCACCACATGACTGGCCCGTAGTCGCTTGGGATTGATGTTCATCTTCTGCAATGTACTGAGGGGACAGATATTCAACGCCGATCCCCCATCAATCAGCACCCCATTCATGACATAAACTGAGGAGATTACCGCAATATGCAACGGTTTTTGATGCCCCCTTCCTTCCTTGGGGATATCATCATCTGTGAATGATATTACATCACTCTCCAACAGATGGCCCACCAGATGGTCGAAACCTTCCTTGCTAATTTCTTTGGGAACGTATGCCTCCTCCAGGACTTTCGCCAGACTTTTGCAGTGATCATTGGACGATAACACCAAGTCCATGATTGATGTCAGGGTCGACTCCTCGCTTAATATCTGGATCCCCCTTGTTTCCGGATGATCCATCTTTCTTAAGAATTCCAGGGCTTTCTCCTCGGATATTTTTTCATCTTTCTTCGTCTTGCTTTCAAGGACTCGTCCAGGAAGATACAAAGTATTCCCCCTTGTTGTCACAGAAGCACAACTGGCCGCTTCCTCTGGCACCCCCCCCATAATTCCATGGTACCATCTTTAGACTGCTGACAGGGATTTGCGGTCTTGCTGCAAGGATGAGGGGTTTCGGAGCCGCCAACTTGACAGGTCCCTCTGTGGTATTTCTACTTACACCCATCAACCTAATGGGCGCTCCCCGTGCACTCCCGTGATCACTTATCATGTTGATCATTTCCTCAATTTTCTTCACATAGTTCAGCCTTGACAGGTCCCTCTGTGGTATTTCTACATACACCCATCAACCTAATGGGCGCTCCCCGTGCACTCCCGTGATCACTTATCATGTTGATCATTTCCTCAATTTTCTTCACATAGTTCAGCCTTGACGGCCCCTCGACTTCACTGGCCTCTGCCACATTGACCCCCCCTCCATCATGCCTTGGTAGGGGATTGACCTTAACATTTGGGGAGTCTGGCTGTTCCACCACAATTTCCCCACTATCAATCAAGTTCTGAATTCTGTGCTTCAGCGTCCAATAGTCCTGCGTATCATGACCAGGGGAACCTGAGTGGTATGCGCATCACTTGCTTGGGTCAAACCTTCTTCCCTTCGGGTCACTTGGGGGTGCCAAATCGACTATCTTCTTTTGGGCTATCAATACCGCTAAAATCCGCTCAAGAGGATACCCGAGTGGGGTGAATACTCGACTTTGCGAGGTCTCGAATCTCCTTCGCCCTTCCGCCCTCTGATCAGTGAAGTTAGGCTGTCGGGATGGCCCCACTCTCTGCATCTGTACTGAAAGATTGTTTTCTGTCTTTCTAGATAACCCCTGTAGGATGAGGGAAACATCCTCCTCCTTTTTCTTTTGCACCCTACGAGAAGTGCTGCCATAATTTGCACTCTGTATTTATTCTACAGCTATTTCCAAAGCCGTGAAATCCCGGATTTTGCCAGATTTCAAACCCATATCCACCATTTCTCCATGTTTAATCATCTCGGCAAAAGGCCTACCAATCCCTGATATAACCCGCTCATAATAAGGTGCCTCCTGAATATCCACGAAGGTCATCACCATCTCCGACTCGCTCATGGGGGGATTCACCTGTGCGGCCATACCCCTCCATCGTTGTGCATAATCCCTGAAGGATTCCCTGGGTTGCTTCTTAACTTTTGTCATTTGGTATCTATCAGGGGCCATTTGTGCCTGGAAGCTATACTGTGTTAAGAAGGTGTGGGCAACTCCTCCCAATTATGGATCCGGGTATTGTCAAGACGGGCATACCAAATTTTTGCCTCTCCCGTCAGGCTCTTTTGAAATAATTGCATTCTTAGACCTTCGCCTTCGGCATAAGATCCCAGTTCCCCAATGTAAATTTTTAGATGTGTATAAGGATCCCCTTTTCCATTGTATTTCTCAAATTTGGGGATTTTAAATTTCTCCGGATATCTGGTTTCGGGGAAGACACAAAGATCTGAGTAATTAACCCTGCCTAGGGACCCTATGCCTTTCATAGATTGGATAGTTTTCTCCATTTGTTTCATTTTCTTTCGCAGGTCATCTGTATCTCCCTCTTCCGGGATAGTAATCACTGTCTTGTTAGGTACAGGAATGGCCTTTGGGACGACTAGCTCGCCCTTAGGTTGGGGTGGATCCTCTTTTGGTGGATCATGTCTAGATATCAATTGCTCCTTCAGCATTATGGCCATCTCCAACATCTGTTTCGTAAAGTCATCAAATTCCTCACGAGATATGGCACCAGGATTAGTAGGTGGGAGATCAGCCATTTCAGATGTAGAGTTTTGAGCCCTTTTAGATTGCGAACGTGTTTGAGGAGCAATCCTACAGAAACAACGGTTCGAAGTTTAGTCCTGGGCAATGAGAGGATATGGATGCATGCTAAAGCTGTAACTTTCGTGTTTTGGGTTTTTTAATCTTTCCCTGTAAAACAGAAAGTTAGTAGTCCTTTAATGCAATAACAAATGCTAAACATGACTTTATTATGCTTCCCTAGCTGTTCCCTGCAAAACATAGCGGTTAGTAATTTCTCTTGACAGATAGGGAGGCATATATGAATGGGATCATGACATTTATACGCGTGAACGTAAAAGGGCATGAAGAGACTTTTCCTGCGTTAGGTTAATCTGAGGCTGACCTATCCTAGGGTTACTCTCACGGGCTTTTCGGCATGAAGGTCCCCAAATCTTCGCAATCTACTCGTCTGAGTCCTTTCGATTGGAGCGGATTTGGGTGGTGCGTTTCTTGAGCCATCTCCGGGGAGCAGCCCCTTCGAGTCCAGTAATAAGCAACCGACAGGTTCGCCTCAGGAGGAGGTACTCTCTCAATATACATTCACATTCATCGTCCTCACCGTATGCAAATGATTTCTTTAAAGTAAAGCCATTCCATTCAAATATTCAATTATTGGACAAAACACACATTCACACAACAAAAGTACAAAAGATCAAAATATCGCATGCACACACATATTCATGAATTTTAAAGGATAGGATAGCATCAAGATTTGAACGCGGCTTAAGCCCTCTAATGTTCCCCAGCAGAGTCGCCAGCTGTCGACGCCAGTTCTCGTCTTTTCCAATTTTTAGCCTTTTGATTAAATGATTTTTTGGAAAAGGTCGGCATTGATGTCGACGGGGTTTTGAAAGATCGTTTTTTATGATGAGCCAATTAACCAAAGTCGCCAGTTGGTATATTTGAAATGGATGTACCAACTCATCCGAGTTTTCGTTTTTTATAAATCGATGGCTCATATGTGACTCCGAATTAATTGGTCTGCGAACCGAGATTCATAGAGTTCGGGGGCTTGCTTAAGCAAGGGGAAGGTGTTAGGCACCCTCCGACTTTCGTGAAACACGGTTACCGCAATCTTGATGCTTTTCCTATCCTTTAATTCTTGAATGTGTGTGTGTATGTGCGCGTGTGTGTGTGTGTGCATATGTGAATGTCGTGGTGAGTTTGCATGAAGAAACCATTTGGGTTTTGATAAAAAGTCGTGCTTTCTTTTGAGAATGCTTTAGAATGTCATTTGGCTTAACGAGAAAGCTTTATGAGAAAAGTTTGATTTTAATTGTCAAAACTATAAGATTTTCATTAGGTGTCGTTTTGGCAAAAACAAGAGTTTTCTAAACCTTCGTCAAAATAGGAATCGAGATCTATACGTCGCTTTCGTAGATGACGGGCAACTTCTAGGATCTCTTTAACCCTATGCACAAAGGTTTAATAAAACGTTTAGTTTATTCACAAAAACCATTTTTTGGGGATGTTTGAAAACGATTTTTTAACCTTCTCGTTGAATAGGAATCGACATTCATTAGCACTTCCAATTTTAAGCCTCGTGAAGCTAATAACCTAGTTTGATTTATTTTAATGAAAAACCTTCATCGTTTAATCTTTGAAATCATTTTTTCGTGTCACAAAATCCAGTCAAGCATAACCACGCGTCGGGGCTATTCATGGGTATGTAAACCATCAAAATAACCCCAAACGCCTACAATCACAAGTTTCACTATTTCGGGGCCTTAAACCCGACCTCCAACTTGGTATCGTTTTAAGGCCCGACGATTACATATTTACAATGACGAATGCATCTACCCGATTACATACATCCAAAAATGTCCATCATCGGATTTGGACCACGGGGTCGCGTTCCTAGGCTCACATCCGAACTTGTTGCACAACCGCAAAATGGATACAACGTAAATAAACAACCGTGGGATGCCTAATGCTCTAGGATATCTTACAATAACAATTGAAATACACTACGAATGACCCATTACCGTAATAGCTAAAATTTGCACGAAAAGGACATCATCGGGCTATTAGGGGGAATTTCATTCCGATGAAACCCTCACTAATAGTCCCTAATCCATGGTTTCACAATAACATGTAAGAAAGCTACCTTCAAGATAATTCGGATGACAAAAAGCTTGGCAAAAATGGTATAACAAAATGTTAAAACAAAGGATTTTTCACCTTGCAAATGATCCCCACAATATGTATGAACTTGTGTATTGAGTAGAGTAGAAAATATGAGGTGTAATCTCACAAAATGGGTACAATCTCTCACTATTTCTCACTCTTTTCTCTCTTAATTTTTGATGTTTTCTTGCTGTTTTTCTCATTCTCCTGAACTGCTGCTGCTGCTGGATTCTCCTCTCTTTTTGTTTCTGTATGAAAAATGGCCTGATAAGGCACTGCCAAGGGCAGCCGCAGATCAATCTGCGGCTGGCCGCAGATTGATCTGCGGCTGGCCCTTGGTTCTCTCCCCAGTCGTGCTCGAGTCCCGTGCGCTCGAGTCTCGTGTCGTCTCGAGCTCCGTCCTTGGCCGCGGATTGATCTGCGGCTGACTGTGCTGATTTTCTCGTTTTCTGTACCTCGTCTCGATTTTCGTGCCGTACCGTTGGTTTCCACTGAAGGGCTTGCATTCTGCAGTCCGGAAACCGCCGAGAAACGTGCCATGTCATCCGGGTAAGCGCAGTGATCATTAACCGACTCCCGACATTCGCTTGTTGTTGTGTCGGCTTCGATCTCGTCCCGTAGTGGTGGCTTTGAGTGTTCGTCTTTATGTCCACCTTTTATTCTCGTGTGCCGGGTCAATTGACGATTTTGCCCTCCTGTCAGGGTTAGTATAGGAAGTGCAAAATTTGGGTGTCTACAGCTGCCCCTCTTTATCATGTTTATGAAATGTTAAATGAAATGAACAGGATAAAGAATAGACACTCGATGCATGAATGACGGTGCACAAGAATGACAATACATACGTGATGCAACACATATGACTTATGATGTAACGTAAGATGTAAGACATGCAAAATATTCGATGCGGATGATCGTCTCGTCGGGGCCGGGTTTCGTCGCCGGTCACCCATCTCGTAATCGCCGGTTATCGTCGCCGGTCGATCGTCTCGTCGGGGTCGGGTTTCGTCGCCAGTCACCCATCTCGTAATCGCCGGTTATCGTCGCCGGTCGATCGTCTCGTCGGGGCCGGGTTTCGTCGCCGGTCACCCATCTCGTAATCGCCGGTTATCGTCGTCGGACGATCGTCCTGCGAGTGTCGGGTCTCGTATCCGGTCACTTGGTCGAATTGAGAAGCCGTGTTCGACATCCGATTCATCAAAATCTCGTATTTTATTACCAAATTATGAGTCAAATGGGCTTTAGGATCGATTAAACTTGCATTGGACCAAGGGGGGATCACTAGGCCCAGCCGCAGATGGATCTGTGGCTAGCCGCAGATTGATCTGCGGCCAAGATCGGGGCTATAAGCGGCCAGCCGCTTCCCAGATCTGTCACTTTCATTCCTACCCCACGCGATCTTCAGACCTTTGCACGCCCTTTTACCGAGTTTTCCAACCTTTTTTGCAAAAACCGCTCCAGTTAGATCGATCTACGCGTTACAGGTAACACTTTGACCGATTGTTTTTCAATTTCGTCAATGTTTTGCTATACATTTGCTATTCTGCACGTTTAGAAATATAAATGTATGCTTTGAAATGCTATACCATGTATTATTGCATGTATATGCTATGTATGAACTGCGCAAGTCATATTTTATGCTCATGATGCGGTCCCACATTCTTGTTGTTTCTTTTTGGAAGAAAATCATGCATTAGGGTAATTTTCATGCTGCAATTATCCATATAAATGCAATCTTGATCTGTTGTGGCTAGGGTTCTTTGAAAAACATGCTTGGCTATGCATGGGATGTCCATTTTATAGACGAAACTCTGCCGATTTTTTTTTTTTAATATGCATCATGCTGCATTAATACTATGATGATGATAGGAAATTAGAATGTTTGTGACACAATTCAAAATAGAATTTACCTTCCCTTTCGCCTGTTCTATTCCAGCTATGGATCCTGACACTCCTAGTAGCTCCACTGCGTCTCGGACCTCGGGCGTTCGCCGTCGTAGGGCTGCGCCTGCCCCTGCTTTACCTCAAACTCGCCAGGCTCGCCGACTGGCGGAGGCTGTCATCCGGCCTGATCATCCCGATGTTGAGGAGGCTGTTCTTTTGGACGCTGCGGTAGAGGGGCCATCCTCTAGCACACCAGCTCCCTCCTCTCATCGCGCCCTATCTGGCGCCTTTGTTCAGATACCCGATCTGTTGGGTCGGGATCTCAGTCGTCACCCCTCCGCATCTCTTGTAGCTAACGAGGTATGCTTAAAGTACTCCTCTAAACTCATTCCCCAAATTCTGTTTAGATCTGGACTGATCCATTCATTTTTTGTCACAGGTGCCCGAGTTCACCCAGCCGAGGGGTAACTGGTTCAACATCTACTCCCTCTACACCGCCTTGCACAACGATTACCGCGCGGTGGTGGATTCCTAGGGCTTTCGTCATTTCTTCACCATCATTTCGCGCCAGTGCCCCTAGGGTTATATGCGAGCTCTGTCCGAAAGATGGTTTCACCAGACCCAGTCCCTTCACCTTTTGGACTGTGAGGTCGTGCTGACTCCCTGGGACTGGAGGTACATCACGGGTATCGAGTTCACTGGATCCCGCGTCCCTCTGGATCTTGACATCACTCCCGCAGAGGTCAGACTTTTACTGGGTTTTACTGCGGATGACAGGTTCATGGCCCGCAGCATTCGGTCTGGAGCTTTGGCCGTGGACGCTGTTGGAGGCATATATGCGGCGCCATTCCCAGCAGATCGGGGCACTCGTGATATTCTGCTTCGACGTCTGTTCCTGACCATTATGAGGGGTTGTTTCCTAGGGAACAACTCCTCTACCATCCATTTCAGCGTCGTCGGAGCCGTTAGGGATGTGGACCGGATCGGCGATTATGATTGGGGGTCATTCACCTTTGCCTACTTCCTCCACGGTCTTCGTCTTCGCTCGGAGGGTCAGACAGATGCTTGGCTCGGATTCTACCACTTTCTGCTGGTGAGCCTTCTTTTCCTCTTTTCTTACTGTATTCCTCTTCATTTTATTTCTCTTTTCTGCATTTTGACAGTTACTCTTGCCTTGTTTCTGTTCACAGTTCTGGGCCTATGAGCGACTTCCATGCCTGAGGCCTGTCACGACCCTCGGCTTGGACACTTATCCCAAGGGTCGTCGGTGGCACCACATCACCTTGGAGGAGGTCCCTATATCTGGCAGCTTTGCACACTGCCGCATTCAGCTGGAGCTGATCACCGCTTCAGATGTCGTCTGGACTCCTTATCTTTTGGAGCATCTGGCTATGGGGTTCACTGATGGATATCCTTCTGGCCCAGAGTTCGCACTTTCCACCCGCCGCCTTACTCTGCAGAGTGTTGGGGGCTGGGTGATGTATCTGGGAGAGCATGCATTCAGATGCGTCACTGGAGAGATCCGCATCCCGCACTCCCTTCCTTTCACTACCTCCTGGCCATTGGATTCTCAGCCTTCGGAGATCATGCTCGCGAGGGAGGATGGTCGGATGCTTTCTACTGGTCCCAGTACGAGCGAGGCCTTTCGCATCTGGTGGGTGCCCCGCACCATCGATCCTCAGACTCGGGCCACGTTCTTTCTTGGAGACATGGTTCCCGACTCGGTGATGATGACCGATTGGGCTGCCTGCGTTCGGAGTCCCACTCACGCTGAGCAGATTGCCACGCTGACCCGCCAGGTGGAGCAGTTATCCCTATATCTTCGGGTGTTAGGCCGGACCCCAGAGGATGCTTACGCCTACGATCCTGACAGTGCGGGTTATGATGCAGGCCCGAGCTCATCTGATGCCACAATGCAGCCATACATTCCTGACATGAATTTTGGACCTCCGACTTCGACAACTCCAGGGGATCAGTTCGAGGATCCCGCCTTCTTGGATGACCTTACTTTTGACTAGATTAGGCTAGGATATGGCTTTTGTACCTGCACCTGTTTAGATTTCTTTTCCATTTCATGCACTATGTATTGAGCTTTTTATTCATTTATGCACAGTTTTTTATCCTTATGAAATTCAATTGCTCTATTATTAACTGTCTGATGCATGCTTTTATTTATGGATAGAGAATGACCCCTATACAGTCTTTTTGATACTATTTTTTCACAGATGTCGTCCTTAGATGTCGTGGTACGTTTGGATTCCATTCCTCCCACAGGGTTGGTCGGCAGTCTCCTCCGCTGGTTGGACAGTTTATCGCCGGCCGACAGGGTTATCGCAGATGGCCTTTTGGGACATTCTTGGTCCTTATTATCCTTTCAGGTGCCAGCAGGCTTTGTGGAGGGTATTCTAGGCTATTGGGCCCCCGCCCGTCAGGTGTTCAGGTTAGGGACAGTAGAGCTGACTCCCACCCTCGAGGAGTATACTCGCTTCACCGGCCTGCCTTTGGATGGTCCTTGTGCTAGGGTTACAGCTGGTTCCATGCGCCGTCAATTCTTGACTTTCACCGATTTGCGGAGGGTAGTCCTGTTATCGGTGATCACATCAGACCATCTAGTTCCCCTTCATTTCTTGATTGACCGATTCGGCTCACTCGACAGTTTTCACCTATTTCCTGGTGATTTTTCTGTGTCCGAGGAGCGCTGGGGTGCTTTGAGAGTGGCCGTTTTGATGGCCTGTGTCATTTCAGTTTTGTACTTGCCAGCCGGACCCGATTAGTTGGATATGTGAGTTGTCGCGGCCGTTAGAGCCCTTTAGGAGGATCACACCGTTCTTTCCATGATATTGGCAGATACCTACATGTCAGCCTCATACTATCAGTCTTTCCGAGGCAGGGTATTCAGGGGGAGCTCTACTTTATTATACGTGTGGTTTATGAGCCATCTCAGCCCCATTGGCCATTTCCGTCGCCAAGGGTTTTGCTTCAGCCATGACATAGCCACGCAGTTTTCGTTTCGTCCCGTGAGCTGTACTGATGCGGCCTCCTGGGTATCATTTTTGTCGGTTATTGAGGATCCTTTTCATCTCCTAGTCTATTCGAGTTATTGCTCCTTTATGAGCTTCTTAACTCACGTGCCCAACCTAGATTTCATCCCTATTGCTGGCTTGCGAGGCGTGACGACCTATCATCCCTTGGCGGTTACAAGGCAGTTTGATCAGACACAGGATTTTCACCCTTTCACGGGTGCAGCCGCCTACCGATTCCTTATATCATCCCAGACAGAGAGGGATCTACTGCGGGTATACGATCTTTGGTCTCGCAGGATCTTTGCCGAATATAGTGAGAGCTGCCACATCCAGACATTTGCTTACGTGCCGTGGTTGCGCGGAGACTCGGATCCGGTTGGTTTGAGTCAGACTGGGGCCTTTGATGACTCTAGAGTGATTTTCCCAGATGATACCACAGATCATTCCATCTCAGCTGATTCTGCCCCTAGTCGGGTCACTGAGGATACCCGACTCTGCCTGGCCTTGATTACTACTGAAGCTGAGAGGGATGCCGCTCTTGCTGAGAGAGATGATGCCATTCTGGCTAGAGACGCTGCCATTGCTGACAGGGACGCCATTGTATTTCAGACCAGGGCAGTTATAGATGCTCATTCCAGGACTGTCAGTCGAGCCACTGCTTTACTGGATCGCATTGACATGATGGGGCAGCAGATTGTAGGGGATGCTGATGTTTCAGATCTATCCCCCACTTTATCCATCCTGCTTCAATTAGTTTCAGATTTGTAGATCGTTTTATTTCCTGCATATACTATGTTAGTTTCATCGGTTATTGAAAGAGAAATCTTGTAACAAAATGACTTATATATGTAGACATGCATTTAAATTTAGTCATTTCCCTTTTTGTCGTATCGTTGCCTTTCATTTAATCTTCATTTTATCCAGCTAACCATGATTTTAACATTTTGCCTTCTTTCTCCTCTCAAGTCTTGATGGAAATTGGACAGATATTGCCGCACACCCTGTCGATTTCATCGGACTGGGTCTTAGATTTTGGCTAACTGTTTGGTTGGGCTAGGTTTATGTTACTCGAGATGAATCTGATTAGGGCTGGTATCAGGAAGGTTTTGAGGGTATAAGAAGGCTTTTTCTGGCTGTTGGGAATTGGTTTTTCTTTTGGTTAGAGAAAGGATTTATATATTTTTTTTAAGGAATCGGACCGCGCCATGATGGCTGCCTACGTACCCCCACAAGTTGGGAGATCAGGTCCTACGTAGTTCGTTCCTCAAAGAAAAATGAGAAACTGATTATTCAAGCGTAGAACCGCTTCACCGAGTCGGAATTGAGGGGCTGTGGGAATACCTCACCATCCATTTCTTGCAATATGAGGGCTCCTCCGGATAGCACTTTCTTAATCACAAATGGTCCTTCCCAGTTCGGGGCAAACTTCCCCTTGGCTTCGTCTTGACAAGGCATGACTCTTTTTAGCACCAAATCATTTTTAAGATGGGTTATATGGTCAGATTCTACCCTTGACTTCATGATAATGTCATCCACGTAGACCTCTATCTCCTTATGCATCATGTCATGGAACAGGGCCATCATGGCTCTCTGATAAGTAGCCCCCGCGTTTGTGAGACCGAAAGCCAATCGTCTATAGCAGAAAGTGCCCCAGGGGGTGATGAACGCGGTCTTTTCCCGATCTTCTTCCGCCACCATTATCTGATGATACCCCGCAAAGCAATCAACAAAAGAGTACATCTCGTACTGGGCTGTGTTATCCACCAGGATGTGTATGAAAGGCACCGGGAAGTTATCCTTGAGACTGGCCTTATTTAGATCTCTATAATCTACACATACCCTCACCTTCCCTCCAGGCTTAGCCACTGGGACTACATTGGACAACCATTCTGGGTAAGTGGACACCATAATGATTCCCGCCCTGAACTGCTTGATGATCTCTTCCTTCACTTTTAAGCTCCACTCAGGTTTCAACTTCCTTAGTTTATGCTTAACAGGCCTGAAACCCTCCTTGATGGGAAACCGGTGTACCATAATGTCGGTGGACAATCCGATCATATCCTCATGAGACCAGGCAAAGACATCCTCATATTGGCTTAGCAACTCAGTTATTTCTGCTTTCTGGCTAGGGGTAAGGTCCATCCCTATCTTGAGTTCTTTTGGCTTGTCAGGGGTTCCGATATCTATAGTGATGGTTTGGTCTAAGTTGGGTTTGGGTTTATCCTCGACCCATCCTTTGATCTCGTCAGGCGTGTCGTCATAATCTGTCTCGTCTTGCTCAATGCCCATTAAATCAAAATCCAGCTCAATGTCAAAATCATAATCATCATTTAAATTTGAAAGACCGTTTGTTAGGCAAGGATTACTCAAATTGGTACGCCTGACATGAAACAAAATACTTGTCATATATAAGTTATTTTCCACAACGATCACATTTTCAGATAACATGAAGAAACGACATAATTATGCAAAATACAAAACAACAAAGATAAACTTCTTTATCCTCCCATCATCTGGGGTCTACCATCCTGATGTCGGGTTTTACCCTTGTTTGGATATCACTGGTTTCATGGTCCAATTGTCGACGGTCAGGTCAGATGAAATGCGCTGGATAAAAGGGGGCTTCACATCGGACACTTCCCCGATGATTACGGCTACGTCGTCTGAGTCCCTCTTCCTACCTTCTTCAGGAATAATTAGCCCTGCCCAATCGATGACGGGCACATCTTGTTGGGCTCCCGGTGGCGTGACAACATCCGTCCCCTCTTCATTGCTTGTTAATTGTCTGGGGAAATAGCACTTGGTTTCAAACTTTTGTGCGACCTACTGTAGGAAACTTTCCCTCTTGGTCGACTCATCACTTGCGGGGGTTAATTCTTCATCCCCTGACTCAATCACAGGCTCGCTAGTCCCCTGTTCATTGTTGACCTTAGTCACCGGACTGTCAGCCAGTCGAATCGGGGTCGCGTCTTGACGGCGCATCCGTGCTGTGCCTTCAGGATATCCCAACCCTGCTTTACCTATCTGATGGGGTAGTTGAATGGGCTCGGTGATTCCTTGACTGCTTTTTCCTAACCCCTGTCCAGGCTGGAATTTCATTTTCATCATTTCCTTTGCAACGAAGGTAAGTTCTGGAGAGACCTTAGGTTTCACGGCTGGGGTTTCGCCGACTCGTCCGCATTAATCACAGGCAGGCCATTCCTGGGAGGAGAAGGGTCATCACACTCCGCTGAGATCGTCACCAGATTCCCGTCGATGATAAGTTTGATTTACTGGTGTAGCGTGGAAGGAACTGCCCCAGCCATGTGTATCCACGGCCTCCCCAATAACAGGTTATAACTGGCCGCAATGTCTAGGACTTGGAAAGAGATATCAAAAGTACAAGGTCCTATTTCCACCGGCAATTCTATCTCTCCAATTGTATCCCTCCGGGAACCATCGAAGGCTCGCACCACCACATGACTGGCCTGTAGTCGCTTGGGATTGATGTTCATCTTCTGCAATGTACTGAGGGGACAGATATTCAACGCCGATCCCCCATCAATCAGCACCCCATTCATGACATAAACTGAGGAGATTACCGTAATATGCAACGGTTTTCGATGCCCCCTTCCTTCCTTGGGGATATCATCATCTGTGAATGATATTACATCACTCTCCAACAGATGGCCCACCAGATGGTCGAAACCTTCCTTGCTAATTTCTTTGGGAACGTATGCCTCCTCCAGGACTTTCGCCAGACTTTTGCAGTGATCATTGGACGATAACACCAAGTCCATGATTGATGTCAGGGTCGACTCCTCGCTTAATATCTGGATCCCCCTTGTTTCCGGATGATCCATCTTTCTTAAGAATTCCAGGGCTTTCTCCTCGGATATTTTTTCATCTTTCTTCGTCTTGCTTTCAAGGACTCGTCCAGGAAGATACAAAGGATTCCCCCTTGTTGTCACAGAAGCACAACTGGCCGCTTCCTCTGGCACCCCCCCATAATTCCATGGTACCATCTTTAGACTGCTGACAGGGATTTGCGGTCTTGCTGCAAGGATGAGGGGTTTCGGAGCCGCCAACTTGACAGGTCCCTCTGTGGTATTTCTACTTACACCCATCAACCTAATGGGCGCTCCCCGTGCACTCCCGTGATCACTTATCATGTTGATCATTTCCTCAATTTTCTTCACATAGTTCAGCCTTGACAGGTCCCTCTGTGGTATTTCTACATACACCCATCAACCTAATGGGCGCTCCCCGTGCACTCCCGTGATCACTTATCATGTTGATCATTTCCTCAATTTTCTTCACATAGTTCAGCCTTGACGGCCCCTCGGCTTCACTGGCCTCTGCCACATTGACCCCCCCTCCATCATGCCTTGGTAGGGGATTGACCTTAACATTTGGGGAGTCTGGCTGTTCCACCACAATTTCCCCACTATCAATCAAGTTCTGAATTCTGTGCTTCAGCGTCCAATAGTCCTGCGTATCATGACCAGGGGAACCTGAGTGGTATGCGCATCACTTGCTTGGGTCAAACCTTCTTCCCTTCGGGTCACTTGGGGGTGCCAAATCGACTATCTTCTTTTGGGCTATCAATACCGCTAAAATCCGCTCAAGAGGATACCCGAGTGGGGTGAATACTCGACTTTGCGAGGTCTCGAATCTCCTTCGCCCTTCCGCCCTCTGATCAGTGAAGTTAGGCTGTCGGGATGGCCCCACTCTCTGCATCTGTACTGGAAGATTGTTTTCTGTCTTTCTAGATAACCCCTGTAGGATGAGGGAAACATCCTCCTCCTTTTTCTTTTGCACCCTACGGGAAGTGCTGCCATAATTTGCACTCTGTATTTATTCTACAGCTGTTTCCAAAGCCGTGAAATCCCGGATTTTGCCAGATTTCAAACCCATATCCACCATTTCTCCATGTTTAATCATCTCGGCAAAAGGCCTACCAATCCCTGATATAACCCGCTCATAATAAGGTGCCTCCTGAATATCCACGAAGGTCATCACCATCTCCGACTCGCTCATGGGGGGATTCACCTGTGCGGCCATACCCCTCCATCGTTGTGCATAATCCCTGAAGGATTCCCTGGGTTGCTTCTTAACTTTTGTCATTTGGTATCTATCAGGGGCCATTTGTGCCTGGAAGCTATACTGTGTTAAGAAGGTGTGGGCAACTCCTTCCAATTATGGATCCGGGTATTGTCAAGACGGGCATACCAAATTTTTGCCTCTCCCGTCAGGCTCTTTTGAAATAATTGCATTCTTAGACCTTCGTCTTCGGCATAAGATCCCAGTTCCCCAATGTAAATTTTTAGATGTGTATAAGGATCCCCTTTTCCATTGTATTTCTCAAATTTGGGGATTTTAAATTTCTCCGGATATCTGGTTTCGGGGAAGACACAAAGATCTGAGTAATTAACCCTGCCTAGGGACCCTATGCCTTTCATAGATTGGATAGTTTCCTCCATTTGTTTCATTTTCTTTCGCAGGTCATCTGTATCTCCCTCTTCCGGGATAGTAATCACTGTCTTGTTAGGTACAGGAATGGCCTTTGGGACGACTGGCTCGCCCTTAGGTTGGGGTGGATCCTCTTTA
The DNA here is from genome assembly GCA_034770075.1 of Aralia elata. NCBI lineage: Eukaryota > Viridiplantae > Streptophyta > Magnoliopsida > Apiales > Araliaceae > Aralia > Aralia elata. The sequence continues at coordinate 49,883,206 of CM068379.1, forward strand.
GGTGGATCATGTCTAGATATCAATTGCTCCTTCAGCATTATGGCCATCTCCAACATCTGTTTCTTAAAGTCATCAAATTCCTCACGAGATATGGCACCAGGATTAGTAGGTGGGAGATCAGCCATTTCAGATGTAGAGTTTTGAGCCCTTTTAGATTGCGAACGTGTTTGAGGAGCAATCCTACAGAAACAACGGTTCGAAGTTTAGTCCTGGGCAATGAGAGGATATGGATGCATGCTAAAGCTGTAACTTTCGTGTTTTGGGTTTTTTAATCTTTCCCTGTAAAACAGAAAGTTAGTAGTCCTTTAATGCAATAACAAATGCTAAACATGACTTTATTATGCTTCCCCAGCTGTTCCCTGCAAAACATAGCGGTTAGTAATTTCTCTTGACAGATAGGGAGGCATATATGAATGGGATCATGACATTTATACGCGTGAACGTAAAAGGGCATGAAGAGACTTTTCCTGCGTTAGGTTAATCTGAGGCTGACCTATCCTAGGGTTACTCTCACGGGCTTTTCGGCATGAAGGTCCCCAAATCTTCGCAATCTACTCGTCTGAGTCCTTTCGATTGGAGCGGATTTGGGTGGTGCGTTTCTTGAGCCATCTCCGGGGAGCAGCCCCTTCGAGTCCAGTAATAAGCAACCGACAGGTTCGCCTCAGGAGGAGGTACTCTCTCAATATACATTCACATTCATCGTCCTCACCGTATGCAAATGATTTCTTTAAAGTAAAGCCATTCCATTCAAATATTCAATTATTGGACAAAACACACATTCACACAACAAAAGTACAAAAGATCAAAATATCGCATGCACACACATATTCATGAATTTTAAAGGATAGGATAGCATCAAGATTTGAACGCGGCTTAAGCCCTCTAATGTTCCCCAGCAGAGTCGCCAGCTGTCGACGCCAGTTCTCGTCTTTTCCAATTTTTAGCCTTTTGATTAAATGATTTTTTGGAAAAGGTCGGCATTGATGTCGACGGGGTTTTGAAAGATCGTTTTTTATGATGAGCCAATTAACCAGAGTCGCCAGTTGGTATATTTGAAATGGATGTACCAACTCATCCGAGTTTTCGTTTTTTATAAATCGATGGCTCATATGTGACTCCGAATTAATTGGTCTGCGAACCGAGATTCATAGAGTTCGGGGGCTTGCTTAAGCAAGGGGAAGGTGTTAGGCACCCCCCGACTTTCGTGAAACACGGTTATCGCAATCTTGATGCTTTTCCTATCCTTTAATTCTTGAATGTGTGTGTGTATGTGCGCGTGTGTGTGTGTGTGCATATGTGAATGTCGTGGTGAGTTTGCATGAAGAAACCATTTGGGTTTTGATAAAAAGTCGTGCTTTCTTTTGAGAATGCTTTAGAATGTCATTTGGCTTAACGAGAAAGCTTTATGAGAAAAGTTTGATTTTAATTGTCAAAACTATAAGATTTTCATTAGGTGTCGTTTTGGCAAAAACAAGAGTTTTCTAAACCTTCGTCAAAATAGGAATCGAGATCTATACGTCGCTTTCGTAGATGACGGGCAACTTCTAGGATCTCTTTAACCCTATGCACAAAGGTTTAATAAAACGTTTAGTTTATTCACAAAAACCATTTTTTGGGGATGTTTGAAAACGATTTTTTAACCTTCTCGTTGAATAGGAATCGACATTCATTAGCACTTCCAATTTTAAGCCTCGTGAAGCTAATAACCTAGTTTGATTTATTTTAATGAAAAACCTTCATCGTTTAATCTTTGAAATCATTTTTTCGTGTCACAAAATCCAGTCAAGCATAACCACGCGTCGGGGCTATTCATGGGCATGTAAACCATCAAAATAACCCCAAACGCCTACAATCACAAGTTTCACTATTTCGGGGCCTTAAACCCGACCTCCAACTTGGTATCGTTTTAAGGCCCGACGATTACATATTTACAATGACGAATGCATCTACCCGATTACATACATCCAAAAATGTCCATCATCGGATTTGGACCACGGGGTCGCGTTCCTAGGCTCACATCCGAACTTATTGCACAACCGCAAAATGCATACAACGTAAATAAACAACCGTGGGATGCCTAATGCTCTAGGATATCTTACAATAACAATTGAAATACACTACGAATGACCCATTACCGTAATAGCTAAAATTTGCACGAAAAGGACATCATCGGGCTATTAGGGGGAATTTCATTCCGATGAAACCCTCACTAATAGTCCCTAATCCATGGTTTCACAATAACATGTAAGAAAGCTACCTTCAAGATAATTCGGATGACAAAAAGCTTGGCAAAAATGGTATAACAAAATGTTAAAACAAAGGATTTTTCACCTTGCAAATGATCCCCACAATATGTATGAACTTGTGTATTGAGTAGAGTAGAAAATATGAGGTGTAATCTCACAAAATGGGTACAATCTCTCACTATTTCTCACTCTTTTCTCTCTTAATTTTTGCTGTTTTCTTGCTGTTTTTCTCATTCTCCTGAACTGTTGCTGCTGCTGGATTCTCCTCTCTTTTTGTTTCTGTATGAAAAATGGCCTGATAAGGCACTGCCAAGGGCAGCCGCAGATCAATCTGCGGCTGGCCGCAGATTGATCTGCGGCTGGCCCTTGGTTCTCCCCCCAGCCATGCTCGAGTCCCGTGCGCTCGAGTCCCGTGTCGTCTCGAGCTCCGTCCTTGGCCGCGGATTGATCTGCGGCTGACTGTGCTGATTTTCTCGTTTTTCGTACCTCGTCTCGATTTTTGTGCCGTACCGTTGGTTTCCACTGAAGGGCTTGCATTCTGCAGTCCGAAAACCGCCGAGAAACGTGCCATGTCATTCCGGTAAGCGCAGTGATCATTAACCGACTCCCGACATTCGCTTGTTGTTATGTCGGCTTCGATCTCGTCCCGTAGTGGTGGCTTTGACTGTTCGTCTTTATGTCCACCTTTTATTCTCGTGTGCCGGGTCAATTGACGATTTTGCCCTCCTGTCAGGGTTAGTATAGGAAGTGCAAAATTTGGGTGTCTACATGGGGTCTGCGTACCTCGTCTTCTCTAGTTTTTCTTGATGTAAATTTTATCTTCCTCCTATATACTTCCCCTTGACTGCTGATCAAGGTTTCTATTATAGTAAATAGTTCATGTAATAGGATTAGTTAGAATTATTTTGAAAAATTGGAGATCAAGGAGAAAGGAGCGCTTGAAGACCCGTTTGTAATGGAGCCCGGGTTTAAATGTAATAGTTATATTTAAATTTAATTCTTGCACCCTAGGTTTGACCTTTTGGCTCACTTGGTGGCTCTAGTGAACCAAACTAGAATAAAAGTCCATAATCAATCCGGGTAGAATATAGTATTCTATATGTGCATGCTTACTATATATATTATATATTATCCAACATGCTTCGCATGTTAAATAATATGACGCGTATTTTATATATATATGTGCATGCGCGCTAAACAAGATGAGACTAATAATAACAAACCCCTCAAAGAAATTATATTAAGCCCTAAGCGTTCAAAGATATTTGGAATATCAAACGTCGCCTTCTAGCATGGTAAAGCGATAGAGTATTAAATACTTAATATGAGTTTGTTGTGTCACACAAGGCGAGTATTAAATATTTAAGATGTTGTTTTATCACATTTGATGCTTATTAAGGAATTAAACATTACTGCTTTATTGTGCACACACAAGGGCGGTCTTTTTCTCTTCACATATATGGAAGTGCTAGGTTGGACTTAACTTAGATTATTTTAGTTCGGATGTGCACACACTTGACCATTATAATCTAAGAGGCAAAATACAAGGAGTTACATAGTGATGTAATTGACAATAGTTGTCTATCTATTTATTTATATATAGTTTGTTGTGCACACACAAGGCTATATACATTTGAAATGAGATCCTTATTCTCACTAGCAAACCTTTAATTAGATTTGCCGAACTATATATATTGAGGGTAATATAGTTTGATGAAAAAAGTGAGAGATTCCAATTTAAAATAATGACCTAATTTATTTTGGTAATTAATTAAATGAATGTATGCTAAAATATTGTCTATTTCATTTACAAAATTTTACAATGTCTAATTTACTATCACTGCGGAGCATTTTAGATGCTAATTAACTGGACCAAATAACACGGACTAGTTAAGGAATCTGAGAATAGTTCTCAAGGCTGAAAAGCTATCTTATATCCTTAATATGCCTATCCCTGCAATGGTTGTAGACAATGCCTCTGAGGAAGAGATTACTACTTTTAGAAAGTGACAAGATGATGCACAGTTGGCTCAATGCATCATGTTCGCATCCATGAGTTACGAGCTTCAGCGTCAGCATGAAACTATGGATGCTCCTACTGTACTCCTGCACCTTCAAGGAGTTGAATGGTGAGGAAAGTAGGACTGCTAGATATTAGATATCTAAGGAGCTCTTCCAATCTAGAATAATCGAGGCATTACAGTATAGACAAATATCCTAAAAATGATCAATCTAATTGAAAATTGAGACAACTGAGTTTTGTATTGGATGAAGAGTTGATCCAAGATTTGATCTTGCGATCACTCTCGGACTCTTTCTCACAATTTGTTGTGAATTTCCACGTGAACAAGCTATATGTCAGTCTGCATGAGTTGCTTAAACACGTTGAAAACTGTAAAGAGTCACTTTTCAACCAAGAAAGACCAAGTCTTACTGATAGACGAATCTTCCAGGAAGCGGAAGAGGGCCAAAGGATCTTTTTAAAAGAAGAACAATTCAAAGAAGGTATAAGGAAAGACAATAACTAAGGACACTAAGAACAAAACTGATGCAGATAGCAAAGGAGTTTGCTTCCACTGCAATAAGCCTGGACACTGGAAAGGAAACTGTAAGAAACATCTTGCAGAGGCTAACCAGAAGAAGCTTAGTGAAGCTTCGGTTACAGATATAGGTTTGTTCATCATTGAAATAAATCTTTCTGTAAGTCAAGGTTCTACTTGGATATTGGATACCGGCTATAGTTCTCACGTATGCAATCCAATGCAGAGACTAAGCAGAAGTAGAAAGCTAAACAAAGAGTAAGTAATCTTACGTGTGGAGAATGGAGCAATGGTTGCTACATTAGCCGTAGGAACTTATAGTTTAGCGTTGCCTACGGGCAAGTCTATTAAGTTAATAAGTTGTTATTATGTTTCAGTTCTCTTTAGAAACATTATTACTTCCATTGTTGGACAAGGAAGGTTCTGGTATTATATTTAAAACAATTGTTGTTCTATTTATAATGATAATGTTTTGTTTGAAACTGGAAGATCACTTGATGGACTTTGTAAACTTGACTTACATGAAAAATAATTTTGCAAATTGAACAAACTAGTAAAAGAAAAGGAGATGATCATTCAAAGAGTTGAACATGTGTATTTGATGAAATACAAGTCTGAATCATTTGAAAGGCTCAAAGAATTCAGAAAGTGAAATAAATTAACAAAGTATTAAGATTCCTTTAATTAGATCGAAGAAGGAATACTTGTACAATGAGTTTCTAGATCATCTCAAAATGGTATTTTCTTATAATGGACGCTTCATAATACGCAATGATTGACCAGTGTATCTAAAAGGAGAAATTGTACATTGTTGGACTTGGTGCGGTCCATAATGATTTTTACCGACATTTCAGCATCCATCTGGGGTTATACCCTAGAAACGGCTGCATATTTACAAAAGAAGGTAACCTCAAAATCCGGCCCCAAAACTCTATAAAAGTTATGGATAGGGAGGATTCCTAGTTCTTAAGTATGTTAAGATAAGGAGTTGTCTAGCTTATGTGAAAAGGTTTCAAAAGGATAAGCTTAGGATAAAATCTGACAAGTGCAGAGTTGTGGGATATTCTAAAGAAAGTTTAGGGCATTATTATTATAATCCTACACGCTGCCTTCTTGGATAAAGGTGTTTATCATTGAAGGAGCTAGTGGGAGGGTAATAGATCTTGAAGGAGTTCAAGAACCACAAAGTACTACAAGTCAAACCGAGGAACCTGTAGATAGACCTAATGTACCACAACTGAATCGTAAATTTGGAAGAGCACCGAAGATACCTAGGAGGTATGGATTCATCATAGAGGATGATGATGAGGTACACATCATAGAGGATGATGATCCAGTTATATACGATGAGGCTATGAGTAGAAGACACTCAGAAAAATGGCAGATGGCCATGAAATCCGAAATGGACTCCATATATGAGAACCAAGTATAGACTCTGGTTACTCCACCGAAAGGCATAGTGCCTAAAGGGTGTATATGGATCTTTAAAGAGAAAGACTAAGGCAAATGGCAAGGTGGAGACCTATAAGACCAGACCTGTTTAAAAGATTTCAAATCAAGTCAAGGAGTTGACTGTAATAAAACCTTATTAGCGGGTAATGCTCAAGTCCATTTGGATTTTGCTTGTGATTGCAACTTATTACAAAATCTGGGAAAATGGATGTGAAGACGTCCTTCCTCAATAAAGACTTGAGGAGAATGTATGTATGATACAGCCAGAGGAATTTGTTTTAAAGGTTGAAACAAATCGTGTTTTAAGCTACAATGATCCATTTATGGATTGAAGCAAGCTTCTCAAAGATGGAACATTCATTTTGATGAGACAATCAAAAGAGTTTGATTTTATCAAAAACGAGAATGAACCTAGTGTGTATAAAAAGGTCAGTGGGAGCACTGCGACATTCCTAGTATTATATGTTGATATATTACTGATAAGGAATGACACACCAATGTTACAATCAGTAAAGTTAAAATTGTCTAAACATTCTTCCATGAATAACTTGGGAGGAGCATCCTATAAATTGGGGATATAAATCTATATAGATAGATTTAAAAGGATGTTCGGCTTGACCCAATGAACGTATAATTATTCGATGCTAAAGGCGTTTAGCATGGCAAACTCCAAGAGAGGTCTTAAGATGATGAGCCATGGAGTGAATCTCTCTAAAATTATATCCAATAAAAGAGAGGTCGCATGAGTTATTATCATGTATGCAATGAATATACAAGGTCTGATGTTGATCAGTCATATTCTGGAGAAAATCACTGTAAGACAGTGATAAACATCTTAAGTACTTAACCGGTATTGAAGATGTGATCATGATTCAATGTAGGTCTAAATTAAAACTATAGGGCTAAAAAGACTCAAGTTTTTCAGACTGACCAAGACGATAACAAATCCACTTTAGGGTAAATTGTTACCTTGATTGGTGGTGTGGTGAATTAGAAAGGTTCCAAAATAGCAAAGAGTTGCTGGTTTAGTGACAAAGACAAAGTACATAGCTGTAAATGAAGCTACAAGTTGATTGTTTGGATGAAAAGTTCATTACAAGACTAGGAATAGTTCCTAAGTCTCATCTTAGATTCAAACATGTGTTGCGGCACTTTCATTTGATTAGAGGAATCATTGAAAGAAGAAAAAGTCACTATAGAGATAGTGGACTCTCAAGAAAAACATTACATATCCATTTACTGAAGCTTTATCCAAACAATAGGATGATCGTCACTTAGAGAAGAAGGGTATTGGATACCATGACGATTGGCTTTAGTGCAAGTGGAAGATTAAAAGTAGTATGCACACAAGCCAATCATATTTGATATATTGTAGCATATACTTTGTAATCTTATTCACTTATAAAAGGCATTTTACATTATCTATATGGTGCTGTTATATTAAATGTCATAAACCCATAGTTTTGAGCAATGCTTTTATAATCATGATGGTGATCATGCTAATGAGATCTAAATTCGAGATAGCTCACAAACTAAAATCGTTCCTAATCGTTGGATTACTAAAAAGGGGATTAGTGAATCCAGATAGATTAGTACATACGTTGCTTGCTCTTAGGAAGAGGATGATTGATCTCATAATCATTTGTGTGGAGACACTAAAGCAAGTATGTAGGTGCTTATTGGAGAATAAGTTCACTGAACGTGGCTCGCTAAGGAATATCTAATGGAGTTTTACTCGGTTGTCAATAGGAATTCCTCTAGTGATAGTAGTACAAGTGATCCTTAGACTTGAGATCATCATAGTATCTTGTGTATGATGAGTTATACTTTGACATGTCCCTTAAGACCTTTGGGGTATATCAAAGGGTATGATTGGGTATAATAAGTTGTGCATGGAGATAGGTGAATGATCAACAAAGAATCTACCACGCCTAGTAAAAGATGTGAATGTCCTATGTGATTCGATAAATGACAGCTCAGTAGTCCTTGGCCAAGGTAGAATGAAATTAGAAAGGAGTTTCTAATTTGCATTATTTAGAGTTGTGCATTTGGGAATCGAAATACATATAATTAAATAAAATAAGACTTGATAGTAAATCCATGTCTTAGATTTAATTGGGACATTGTATGGTAGAAGGATTGAATTATACGGTAATTATTCACTGAAAGGTTCTTTTATGATTAATGTTGAAATCTATATTATCTGGAAAGTCGTTGATCGCTAAGGGGGCTTACCCTTATTGTAGAATAAATGTTATTTATTTAAATGAATTAAATAGTTTAATTTATTTATTTAAATAAGATTAGAATTGTTCTAATTGATTTATTCGCAACTGGTTTAATATGGAGAACATAAAGGGTCACACCGCAAAAGAAAAATATTTATTTAAGAAGTAAATGACATAATTGTAATAATAAGTTATGTGTATTTAATTTAGTCTATGGAGATAGAATAAATTAAATAGCTTAATATTTATTATTTAATATTTTGGAAATATTAAATATAAATTAATAAGAGGAGTCTTATTATTATTAGTATTATTACTATTACTATTATTTAATTCCTAATAGGGATTGGGAATTAATTAATAGAAGTACTCTCTCATGAATTCCTAATTGGATTAGGAGCAGAATTAATTAAAGGAGTTTAATTAGAATAGAAACCCTAATCCTAAATAGTTTAGGGAAGGGTTTTCCTACATCTATAAATAAGAGAAGTCTTATCATAGATTAGGGTTGCACACTCTTGCATAAGAATTGTGGAGAGTACTTACGATTTCTATAGAGATAGAAACTAGGGTTTTGCCAACACCCATCTTCTTGAATAGATATTATTATTTGGTGGATCACCTCTAGAGGCCAAACACTTGGGTGGCTAACGTTGATCAAAGGAAGGAATTTAATCGGTGGAATTCAAGGAAAACACGAAGGAATTGGAGTTGAACTTGTACCCAAGGAAGCACGGTTCTACGAGGGTATAATTTCTTAATCTCTATCTATTTCGTTTAATTAATAATTGTGCATAAAGAAAGATCATGGTGATGGTTTGTATAAAAATTTTAAATCTGATTTTATCGTGCTTCCACTATATTTATGTAATTTGATTGCATGTTCGCGTTATACAAACCTAACACCAACCACCCTAGCTACCTTCTCTTCAGCAACATCTTCAATGTTAGGCTGACCAGCCTCATTAGCAGCATCTATAGCTCTTGACTCTACGATCGTAGAGTTGGGATCTTCAACGATCGTAGGGAGGCTTTTCTTTGAGTTGCATTTTCCCTTCTTATGATACACCATAAGGATAGGTGTATTTTCATCAGATACTTCTTATTTTTTCTTTTGCTTCCGTTTCTTCATTGGTGATTGTTCTGTAGGTAGAGCAGGACTTTCTGGCTCTTGGGAGTTCTCATTTGTTGATCCTTGAGGTTCATCCTCTATTTCGGACACCTCTTTAGCCTTTTTCTTCCTGTTGTTTTTTCTGCTTAGGGCTGTTGGTTCCTGATTTACTTCTTCAGAGTCTTCAATGACTGACAAGTTTCTCATTAGGGGCCTCTTTGCTCCACTTATCCGTCCACTAGATTCAGACTGGATTATCCTCAAGTTTTCTACTGGATTTCTCTTCAAGTTTACAAACAGCTTCTTTGTGATCTTCTTGTTGGGGTTGAGGGTTTCACCTTCATTATCCTCAATTTTGTCACCAAGTGCTGATTGCAAAAGGATGCTTATGAATCTTCCGTAGAACATTTTCCCGCTGCCCTTGGATTTCTCAGCACTTTGAACTCAGTTGCCAATCTATTCCATTAACAGGGCTTCGAAGTTGATGTCAATTTTGAAGATGATTGCAGTCACGATTTTCAACTAAAGTTCACTGACTGAGTCATGAGCTGTATCTTTGTAGAGAATGCATTTTCCCACGATATCAACGAGAAATTCATACTTTTGGGGAAACTCCTTCTTCTTTAAACCTCTTAACTTGGGATTATCCTTGTGATGCATTCGCTTCAGCCCTGCTACTCTATCAATGCAGCTTAGAGAGGTGAGGCCTTTAGTGTTGAGGCCTAAGGCAAGATTTACCTCTGACGAACTAAGTTGAATGGATGTGCCCTTTACCTTAGTGGATAAAATACCATCAGCATAGACTCCATTGTCGTAGAACTCTTTTATCAATTTTTGAATAAATTCTTGTTTTGGTCTCAAGAGCCTCTTGAAGTCTAGCACGCTTTAAAAGAGAAATGATCTTCTGATACTGCCTCTCAACGTTGGAGAAATCGTCAAAATCTAGTTTGTTGCCAAAAACGACTAGGGATGGTGCCATTGTTGATACCTAACACAGAAACGAAAGTATTTGAGTGTATGCATGTACTTTGAATAATTAGGGTTTTGGCGAGAGGGAGAGACGATTGAAATTTTGAAATCAGAATGTGTAAATGATTGATAATTATTATGAACTAAATTTAAAAACTTCCCTCTTAATGGGACACGTGTATCGTTCAGAGTGAGGCATGACTTCCATTTTGAAGGATAAGACCTTTTTGCCCTTAGCTCCCCCTGAGCTCTATATGATACCTCCTTGAGCCATTCTAATTCTACGAACACTTGCCCGTTATACGATTGGTTCCAATTCCACTCTACGAACAGGTTTTACTCTACGACCTCTTCTGAGTTTGGCTTTCATTCTGCAGAGTTAGTCGGTTCCAACACAAAGAATTATGAATGTAAATTCAACATTCCTTGTTCACTTATCAGCATGTTAAACCTTGACTCATCCAATGGTTTTGTAAATACATCAGCAAGCTGGTTTTCCGTTAGAATATAACTTAATGAAATATTGCCATTTTGCATATGATCTCTAATGAAATGATATCTTATATCTATATGCTTGGTTCCTAAGTGCATGACAGGATTATGTGTTATAGCAATAGCACTTAGGGGTGAGCAATTCGGTTATATCCGAACCAAATAGCTTATTTGGATATAACCGAATACCGAAATATTCTTAATTCTACTATCCGAACAAATAACCGAATTTGGCAATAACCGAATTACCGAATACCGAATATCCGAATTGTAAATTCGGGTATTTCGGTTAATAACCGAACTTATGCTCCATTTTATCAAACATAAAAAAATTAATTTCAAATCCACAATACTAGATCAACATGCAGCTTAAGTGTGTTATGTGTGTTTAAGTGTGTAATGCGAGAGAATATCATAAGCCTTGTTGCTTGTGCACTTGCAGACTTGCAGTTTCTATTGTTATGAATTATTTTTTCCAATAGTTACAAGAAATAAGTGTTGTAAGTTGTCAAAAATCATTACTGTCCATTGGTGAATGGAAGTAGATGCTAGATTCCATACCCTTTTTTAGTTGCTGATTTTCATACCTATCATTTGAAATGCATTTACATTTGAGTAAACCACTTTAGTTGCTTAAGTTTTTTTTTTTAAATCTATTCGGTTATTCGGTTAACCGAATACCAATATTTCAATAACCGTATTCAAACCCGAATACCGAAATATTAAAACGGTTATAACCGAATTAATGAAAATAACCGAATAACCGAAATAATTCGGTTAAAAAAATTCGGTTATGTTCGGTTATTCGGTTATAACCGATTTTTGCTCAGTCCTAATAGCACTGGTATTATCACAATGTACAGGAATAGTTTTGAACTCAAACTCATAGTCAGCTAACTGATTTTTCATCCAAAGGATTTGTGCACAACAACTGCCAGCTGCAATGTATTCAGCCTCTACTGTTGAGGTTGATATTGAGTTTTGCTTTTTGCTAAACCAAGAGACAAGTCTATTTCCAAGAAGTTGACATGTTCCACTTGTGCTCTTTCTATTAATTTTACAACCTACATAGTCAGCATCTGAGTATCCTATAAGATCAAAGGGTGACTCCTTAGGATACCAGAGTCCCAAGCTAGGAGTGCCCTTAAGATACCTAAAAATCCTTTTTACAGCCATTAAATGTAATTCCTTGGGGTTAGTTTGAAATCTAGCACAAATACAAGTAGCAAACATGATATATGGTCTGCTAGCTGTTAAGTATCGAAGAGAGCCTATCATACCTCTGTATTTAGTAATATCAATACTTTTACCTTTCTCATCTTTGTCAAGCTTAGTTGCAGGTGCCATGGGAGTTTTCATGATGGTGGCTGAATCCAAGCCATACTTCTTTAGTAAGTTTATAATGTACTTGGCTTGGTTGATGAAAATACCTTCATTTGTTTGCTTTACTTGAAGTCCAAGAAAGAAGTTCAGTTCTCCCATCGTGCTCATTTCAAACTTACTCTGCATTAGCTTGGCAAACCTTTCACACAACTTTTCATCAGTAGAACCAAAGATAATATCATCCACATAGATTTGAACTAGGAGTGATTTGTCCTTGTGTTTCCTTAGGAATAAGGTAGTGTCTACTCTACCTCTAGTGAATCCCTTTTCAGTAAGAAAATTTGTAAGCATTTCATACCATGCTATAGGTGCTTGTTTTAAACCATATAAAGTTTTATCTAATTTATACACATAATTAGAGAGGGTTAGATTGATAAACCTAGAGGTTGTTCCACATAGACTTCTTTTTGAAGTTCTCCATTGAGAAACACACTCTTGACATCTATTTGGAAGACTTTGAATTTCATGTGAGCTACATGGGCAAGAAATATTCTAATGACTTCCAATCGTGCAACAGGAGCAAAGGTTTCATCATAGTCAATCCCTTCTTCCTGTGAGTAACCTTTAGCTACCAATCTTGCTTTGTACCTTGTGATGACACCTTCTTCATCCATCTCGTTTCTGAACACCCATTTAGTGCCAATGACTGGATGTTGTTTTGGCCTTTCAACTAGTCTCCAGACCTTGCTTCTTTCAAATTGGTTGAGCTCCTCTTGCATAGCCTCTATCTAACTTAAATTTTCTAATGCTTCTTCTACCTTCTTGGGCTCTATTTGAGAGAGAAAGCTTAGGTATAGGGTTGAGCAAGTAACCAAATCGCCTCCGAAACCGCACCAAAAACGGCACAAACCGCACCAACGGTTCCAGCGTATGTTGCGGTTTTAGGTGGGTTAAAAACTAAATTTACGGTTCGGTTTTGGTTACTGGTCAAAACCGCACGCATAAAATCGAAACCGCACCATGTGTGTATGTATGGTACATGTATGCAGGGCAGATATATATATATATATATATATATAGAGGCCGGATCAGGTCCGGACTCCCGGACCTGATAAAATCCGGACCCAATTTTTTTTTTTTTTTTTTGCACTTTTTTTTTTCAAAACAACTAAAAAAAAATATATAGTTATTTTTGGTACTGAAAAAATTTGTTAATACAATGTTTTGGGTATGATTTGGATACATATAACAAACAGTGTTATACAGTCGGTACAACACTTTTTGTTATATGTATCCAAATCATACCCAAAACAGTGTCTTAACAAATTTTTTCAGTACCAAAAATACCTATATATTTTTTTTTAGTTGTTTTGAAAAAAAAAAGTGCAAAAAAAAAAAAAAAATTTTGAGGTCCGTATTTTGATCAGGTCCGGGAGTCCGGACCTGATCCTGGCTGTATATATATATATATATATATATATATATAATGCATATTGTATGTAGTACATTTTATATCATTGTATGTAAGGTAATGAATGCAGAATGCCTAACTTCACTATATATATATATATATAATGCATATTGTTATGTAGTACATTTGTCCATGTGAACATTGTTTTAGTTCATTTCTTCTTCTGACTGAATTGGGTGGTGGGATATACATTTAGAATTGATTTGTCCATTTGTCCAAGCCCATATCAAGGAAATGGTTGATTTAATTTCAAATAAGGAATACTAGAAAGACTTTAAAAGATTGAGAAATTTGTTTTTCATTCTTAATTTAAATTGTATAAAAATTTGTTGCCTCAATTGGTTTTGTAACCGAAACCGCACCAAATGAAACCGCACCGCACATTTTAAAACCGCACCATACGGTTCCATGTGCGGTTTTGGATTTGTGAAACCGCACCTAAGCAGTTTCGGGTGTGGTTTGAGCTTCAAACCGCACCAAACCGCACCATGCTCACCCCTACTTAGGTAGATGCATTCATTTTGAGTTGATGACCTTGTCTTTACTCTAGCATTAGGATCTCCAGTGATAAGATCTTCAGAGTGATCCTTTATCCATTTTCTCCTTCTTGGGACATCTGTTCTGATGCTCTCTTGTCTGAGTTCTCCTAGATTGACTTTAGGTTTAGGTCATAAAGTCTCATTATCTGGTATTGTGAACTCTACGATTTCTTCTTCTCGCTCTATGTTTTCTAGTTCTGGCTCTTCGTTCGTAGTGTCTAACTCTACGTTTTTTGATTCTGCAATAGTAGAGTTCTTTTCTGCACTTTTATTGAGTGGAGCATCCTTCCTTACAGGGTCTGATTCGTCAAAGGATATGAATTGAGACTTCTACAGTTAGAGACTCTTTGTTGAATACCCTGTATGCTTTACTATCCATAGCATAACCAAGGAAGATTCCTTCATCTGACTTTGGCTAAAATTTGGTCAGGTACTTCTTTCCATTGCTGAGAATGTAACACAGACAGCCAAATACACGAAAGTAGCTGATGTTTGGCTTTCTTCTTGAGAGTTGAGTGAACAAGAGATCTATTTTGAGTATAGCAAGCAGTGTTAACAGCTTCTACCCAGAAGTACTCAGGTAGGTGGGCAGCTGCAAGTAGAGTTCTTCCTGCTTCAATCAGAGTCTTATTCTTCCTTTCAGCTACTCCATTTTATTGAGGAGTTCTTGCAGCTGAGAAGTTATGATTGATGCCATTTTCTTCACAATACTGTTCTACCTTAGAGAAATCAAACTCTCTTCCATGATCACTTCTGATAGCTTTGATTTTCTCTTCTTTCTCATTCATAACTAGTTTGAATAACTTGATTAGTTGAGAGCTGGTTTCATCTTTAGAGCTTAGAAAGAATGTCCATATGAACCTGGTGTAGTCATCCACTACTACCAATGAATACCTCTTTCCTCCAAGGCTTGCAGTTGGGATAGGCCCAAATAAATCCATATGGAGTAACTGCAGGGGCTTATCATTTGAGTTGACTGCTTTGCCTTTGAATGGCTTTTTTGTTTGTTTTCTAAACTGGCATGCTTTGCAGGGTTTCTCTTTGATGAAGTTGAACTTTGGCAATCCTACTACAAGGTCTTTAGAGGCTAGTTTTGACATACTTTTGAAGTTTAAGTGAGACAATCTTCTATGCCATAGCCAGGAGAGATCTTCAGAAGCTTTGGCAAGGAAACATATTGTCTCATCATGACTTAGTTCAGCTAAGTTGACAATATAGACATTTCCTTTTCTTGATCCTATCAGCTTCAATGAGTTGGTCCTCAAATCTCTGACTTGACATTGATTGTTGAGGAAGGTGACTTGATGACCTTTATCACATAGTTGGCTGATGCTGAGGAGATTATGTTTTAGACCTTCAACATATGCTACCTTGTTGAATGACACAACACCGTTCCCAGCTGAGCCATATCCTCTTGTTTTTTCAGAGTTGTTATCTCCAAAGATGACTGCAGGACCATCTTTTTCCACAAAGTTTGATAGGAGGGCTCTGTTGCTTGTCATATGTCTTGAGCATCCACTATCAAGGTACCACATTGACTGAGTGGTGCTCTGTACCTACAGAAATGATTAACTTTCATTTTGGTACCCAAACTTGCTTGGGTCCACATTTGTTAGTAGCCTTTCGGACTCAAATCTGCTTGATTTTAGGTCTTTTTTGTACAGGATAGAAATCATTGAAATAGCATTCTGCAGCTTTATGACCATATTTATAGCATATATAACATTGAATATAATTCCTTTTTATCTTGGGTAAATGTGGATAGTAGTGGCACATAGCTTTTTTTATTGGCTTATAATCCTTTTGCTTCCACATAACTCTACGATTCATAATTTTCATAGAGTTAAAGAGAACTCTACGTTTCTTGCCAGGTTGGTTCGTAGAGTGAGTTCTATCAGGCTCTACGATCCTTCGAGGCTTAAATGTAGAAGTTGACTTACTCTTTGATCTCTTGAATCCTAGACTTGTGTGTGTTTCAATAGAGTTTGAATAGCTTGGCCCTACTATTTGTGAGGATTTGACAAATGCAATTCCCTTAATGAACTTAGAGAAACTGTTGTTATTTGAATCCATATATTTATCCACGGTAGGTTTTGAAGTGGAATTACAGAACCCTAGACCTAACCTGCTAGCCACAGATTTTTGTCTAGAGATCAGAGAATCCATAGACAGAGAAGACTTGTTCCATACTGAAATTGTCTTTTCTAGTTCCTAAATTTTAAAGACTATAATTAACTCTTTCTGGGTGTAGAGTTCATTTATCTGTTTCAAGTTAGCATCCTCAACCTCAAGACTGGTGCAAGAGTTAGCAGTTCGTAGAGCAGTTTCCAACTTTACGATTGCTTTCTCTTTTTCCTCTTGAAGAAGAGAATGGTCTTTTGATAGAACCCTGAACATTTTCATGTATTTATGCAGTTCTATGATGGAGTCATGCATTCCTTCTCTAAGATCATCAATAGTTAAATCAGGAGAGTAAAAATCAAATACCTCATCAACGTTGAATTCTTTGATTTTTCTTTCCTTGGCTATTAAACATAGATTTGCTTTTATGTGGTTCCTCATCTTCATTTGACTCATAGTTTGAGTCATTGTCTGAGTCACTCTATGAACTCTCAGCTACGAAGCCTTTATCTCCCTTTTTGAACTTATGATGACCTTTGGGGTTTTTCTTCGAATGTGGATTCTTCTTGCTCTTTCTTAATTCTTCTCTTAGAGGTTTATCGCAGTTTGCAATGAAGTGACTTGGTTATTTACAGTTGTAGCATAAATCACTTACTTGTTCTTTATTGCTACTGCTGAATTTCCTTGATCTGCTTTTTCTGCTGATGAACCTTTTGAAGTGTCTGACTAGCATGGCAACTCCTTCATCACTGATTTCTCCATCATCATCTGAGTCATTATCTGATTCATGTTTGTCAGCTTTCCTTGATGTGGATACCTTGAGAGCAATTCCTCTTTCCTTTCTTCTTTCCTTGTGACAATGTTTCAGCTCTTTGAGTTAGTTCCAATTCATAGGTGAGAAGGTTGCCATATAACATCTGCACAATCATTTCATGGAGATTCTTTAATTCTCTAATAGCGGTGGTTTTAGCATCCCACTTGCTAGGCAAGGCTCTCATGAATTTGATGATGAGATCTTTATTTGGATAAACCTTTCCATATGCTCGGAGAGAGTTGAGTAGCACGTTGAACCTCTCATATGTGGAACTAATGTTTTCCC
Organism: Aralia elata; assembly: GCA_034770075.1. Lineage (NCBI taxonomy): Eukaryota > Viridiplantae > Streptophyta > Magnoliopsida > Apiales > Araliaceae > Aralia > Aralia elata. The sequence goes on from CM068379.1 coordinate 49,900,797, forward strand.
CAGAGATGTGGGTAAATATTTCATATTGCTGCGTGAGTAATGATTGTTTGTTTTCTCTTACTTCTTCAGTCCCTTCATTCATGAATAGCAGTGCATCCCAAACTTCTTTTGTTGTTTGGTAGTTGATGACGTTTTCAAACAGCTCATCTTTTAGAGCCATGAACAAAATGTTTTTGGCTCTCTTGTCCAGCTGAACTGCTTTCTTCTCTGCATCTGTCCAATCTTTTCTTAATTTGATTGAGACTTTGTTTGGGTCATTAGTAGTTGGTGTTAGCTTTGTTGGTACGTAAGGCCCATTGATGATAACGTCAAATAGATCCTCATATATGGCGTCCATGTAAGCCTGTATGGGAACTTTCCAGTTTGCAAATTTTTCTTTGTTGCAAAGAGGTGGTTTGTTTCCTCCACCTAGCTCAGAGCCATTTTTGGTTTGTGCCATTAATCTACTCAAGTTATTTAAGTTTTCTTAGTGAGAACCTGCTCTGATACCAATTATTAGTTTCTAGAGGCACAAAAGATATCTAGAAGGGGGGTTGAATAGATACTTTGAAACTTTTTAACTCTTTTTCTAAAAGACTTGATTAATGAACAAGTTAATTAAGCACAGTGGAATATACGATTGATTTTAATCCCCATTTAAAGATAGAATAGTTATAGCAGATATGATAAGGCAGTGATATAATAGTTATAGCAGTTATGGAGTGCAAAGAGAGAGAATGAAAGACACAGGACTTTAAGTGGTTCGAAGCACACAAGACTCCTACTCCACTGTTCTACTCCTTGAGTAGCAAATCTACTAAGGATATATTTACAACTTGAATCACTAACATTCCTTCAAGGCCAGCAGCCTCGGAACTCCAGTACACTAAGTACTCTTCAAAGCCTGCAGCCTTGGAATTCTGTAGACTAAGACCCGCAGCCTTAGAATCTCTTGTACCCTTCGGTACTCAGCAAGTCCAGCAGACTTGACTTTGGTTGGTCATTTGTTGACCCTTTCACTTGATTGAGAGTGTTTGTTTTGTTGGTACTAAGTTGCTTGAAGCATATGGTCCGATGAACTCAGTAACGAAGCAAGATATTTGTCTTTGATCGTAGAGTGGTACTTTGACAGATTTGATTTCTTTTAGCCATACTTGCTTAATCGGTTTCTTCAAACTGTTTGCCTTATATCGATGCCTCTGAATTCTCTCGTTGAATATGAGACCGTTGCATCTGATATTTCCGTTGAGACCTATTGCTGAACTTAGGAATAGTTTATTCCTTGTTGTGCGTGGTAGTGGGGTGAGTCAACATCCATTATCTTACTCCAAGATGGTGGTAAGAATAGTGCTCTGAATATCTGCACTGTTTGTTCCCCACTGACTTTGATTCTTCGTTCAGTTCAATTAAGTATTCAACAACTGTCTTGGGCAAGTCATTCTATCAATCAGTCAATATGGGCAATGTAGAATATTAAATTCAGTTTTTGGTTGTATGTCTGAATGAGGATCGTAGAGTGTTTGGCTGACTGAACGATCTTCTGGTGAGATTTGATTCTTGCAGACGTTTATGGTGATCTTTTATGTTGCATTTAGATCACTTAGAGACAGTATCAAAGTTTAGCTCCTTTATCTTTTTGAGAACTATCGTCTTGCTAATGCAGATATGACTCTACGATCGATCTTGACTGATGATAGAATTAACTCTACGGTCTGCCGAGTCACTTGCATTTGTCTGGCCAAGTTTCACTCTACGTTCACCTGGCCCAACTCTACGATGCAACTGGCCGAGCTTTACTCTGCGTTATCCTGGTCCAACACTACGATGCCGAGAGAGAGCTCTATGACGGACCGAGTTTCACTCTACGTTAGACTGGTCTAACTCTACGATGCCGAGAGAGAGCTCTATGACTGACCGAGCTTCACTCTACGTTAGCCTAGTCCAACTCTACAATGCTGAGAGAGAGCTCTGTGTCGGACCGAGCTTCACTCTACGTTAGCCTGGTCTAACTCTACGATACCGAGAGAGAGCTCTGTGACTGACTGAGTTTCACTTTACGTTAGCCTGGCAGACTCTACGCACCTTCAAGCTGTTTGAACTCCAAGTTGGCTGACTGCTCTACGATCCTTTACTGGATGCTTTTTGATGACTTGTGTAGGACTCAACGATCAGTCTTGCCTTTGCTTTTTTTACGTATATCAATTCAGCTCATAAGATCAACCTAACAAGTTTGATCTTTTCTATCTAAGTCCTTGTACATCAAAACTTTGTAAGGACTTTACAATTCAACTACTGAAACACATATACATTAATATCACAACATCAAATTAAAACATGTGATTCCTAACATATTCTCTACAACTTAAGAAGTTAGGTGTAGTGCCCGTGAATTTTAAACGTCATTATTAATTAAATATATAAATTAAATTTTTAATGAGTTAGTTTGTGTGCTTATTTGAACCTTTTGTGTGCATTGGTAGCCTACATGACTAGGTGATGGATTGTTTTAAGTTGAGTAAAGGGGGTCACTAATAGTATAGTTAAATTAGTGAACAAGCCTTAAGGTTTAATATCAATTAAATTGATAAAGTAGTTACTAATTAATCATGCAAGTAAATTGAATATACTTAGTATATTGAATTGAGTAAATTAATTAATAAAAGTATTAATTAATGAGAATATTGTCACATTGAATAATAAAATTTAATAGTTCAATTAGTAATCAATTTCTAATTGATTAGCTTAGTTAATTAAGGAACTAAGACCGATTATTTATTTGATCATGGGTGTAGTAATTAATAGTGTGGTAAATTAATTAATCAATCATTGGGTTAAATTAAATGACCCAATATTGCATTAAATAGATTTAGATTTTATTAGCCTAATTAGGTTACAAGTTAAAGAGATATGTGTAAGTAATTAAATTCCATAAGATTGGAAATAGAAACCCTAAATAAACAATTAGGGTAATACATATTAAAATTGTTAAACTATGTTTATTACCTATTAAGCCCTATTAAGCCTTTTAAGGCATGAAATTATGTCAATCAACTTGCTTTATTTGGTAACTCTTACACAAAGGACAAGGTTGTCAAGCTCCCATTGGTGGAAAATCTAATTAGCACACTTAAAGATAAGATTAAGGCTAAATGGAAGGGATAAGGTGAACTCTTATATCCAATGGGTAAGAAAGATGTGGGGGATAATAGCATGAATTCTAATTTAGCATTATACTTGCAAGTATTCTATCCTTTCATTTAATTTCAAGTTCATTTCTTCTTTTCATCTCCTTCTTTCATTTCTCCCAAGCAAGAACACAAAGTGAGAGCTTAGAGAGAAAAAGAGAGTGAGATTAGCATAGTTCATGCATCCCAAGTTCATCACATACTTTGGTAGATCAAGGAGAGTAGCTACAAGATCAAGGTGAAACCCTAAATCATTTTATTCTTTCTTACTTTGTTTTATTTTTATATTTTTTGAGAGATTTTGTTCTAAGACTCAAGAATCATTAGATATTCATGCTTTATGTATAGATCTAATCCTCTTGAGTGTTAGAATGGAGATTCAAAGGAAGAAAATGAACTTATGTTCTTAAAGGGTAAAAACCTTAGCTTTTCTTCACTTGGATCACCCATAACTTGAGATCTACGGCTTGGATTTATGATCCGTCGAAGGAGGGTGCTAGATACATGAGTTAGCTAGTAAACTCAAGTGGTAGAACACAAATCCAATAATTTTTGAAGCCTTGGGGGCTATTTTCCCAAAACAGTCCAGCTATAAAACTTAAAACTTTAAAACCCTAAAAGCTTGCTGTCCTCGTTTTTCCAAAGGTTGTTTCGGCTAGTTATAAATCTTTTAAAAATCTGGAAAAAATCACAGAGGTACCTTAAGAAGTTATCTACAAGTAGGAAAAAGAACGAACATGTTTCGATGTGTAGTTTTTGTGTAATGGCTTTTACCGTGAAGGACTCCTAAATATTTATACCCTGATTTCTCACTGTGTATACCTTGAAAACATATGAAACTTTTACAGTATGTTTATGTATAGTATGAGAGTGTACCCTGAAAATTTCAGAATTTTCTGAGCAAAACTCGATTTATGAAAAATGTAACAATATTCAGAGGTTTTGGATACTTTAAATATAGTAAATCACTTTCTAAAATTCCAGTAAAATTGGTGGATCATTGTTGGATCATATACTATCCAGATCCAGAGGATAATAATTTTCAGAGCCTATTTGCTAGTTTTCATAATAATGTTATAGTTATGGTTAAAAGAAAATAAATGGTTAAATGATGTCATAAATAAGGAAAATGTGATTTTTAAGCTTGGATACTCCTAATATTATATATTCTAACTATTGAGGGGTATTTTGGTAATATTTAATGAGAAATAATATTTATGACCTTTTATGGGTAGTAAAGGAGTTGTTTAATAAAGGGTAAAACAATTAGAATAAATTGTTTATTCGCCTAATAACTTATTAAAATATTACTATGATATTTGTAATATAAGAATTCGATATTTTTTAGTAAACAAAGAAATATTAAGGTTAAAACTTCATGGAAATATTATTGAATGGGTAATAATATTTGTTTTAAGCATTAATAAATGATTAAGATGTTATTAAAATGGCTAATAATATTAGATTAAAATATTATTAATGATATGAGAATTAAAATATTATTAAGAGATTAATAATATTAGATTAAAGTATTATTGGATGATTAAAATATTATTAAGATGTTAATAACATTAGTAAACGAATAAAAGTGTTATTAGTGGACTAATAATACCAAGAGGTGAATTAAATATTATCAGGATTGATAATATTAAGTGTCTTATAGGATTTACGATAATTTATTAACTTATGTGTGCTATGTGATTTGCTTAATTGTTAAATAAATAGCATAAGTAAGCGTATCGATATACAACTACGCAGTACTAATTGGTAGATCGACGTTATCAATGTTAGGTTCTTCAAGGCCAATTAGTTAAAGCTAGAATTACTTGTAGCTGAGCAAACAGGTAAGTTCCTAACCCTAAACTTCTTACATTATTGCAAGTTCTTCCTTACCCAACTTTTACATTGAGCAATACTTCTAAAACCTTATGCAGTATTCTAATTCGTGCAAAAAGGTATATATATACTGTTGCAAGTTATTCTTTAAGCTTGAGTTTTTATCTCCAAGCATGCCTTAAGTGGTCTAATTACTTTCAAAATTATTCCACATCTGTATATTTATTGACATTCGCACTCGTGCATTTGAAATTCGTATATTTAAATTCTGGAATTTATAAACCATTCATGGTTAAGTCTGAACCCTTGTTCGATCAGACAAATATGTGAGAATTTATAAAAGCTATCTGAACCAATCAATGGTAAGGATTCTTAGACTGTATGAACACCCCTTTATTTATAGGGGAGTACCCCACGTACCATATATAAGGTACAAATAGCAGAATTAAATGTTATGCATATACATAGGGTACGCGAGGCTGATCCCCTCAAGTACGTTATTCTGTAGCCAGTAACCAGAGGGTCAACTAGCTATTGACTCCTCTGGAAGTTATCGTTCAAAGTCTATTTGACTATCAATTGTTCTAAAAGCATTTAATGTTCTTGCTTCTGATTATTCTATTGTTGAAATCCCTTTAATATCTCTTCATCATGATATATCTTTATTGTCATACTTTAAACTTGCTGGGCAAACTCGTTGCTCATTCTTGCTATATCATGACTTCATTGCAGCTAAACCCGAGACGTCAGGAAAGAACAAAGGGAAAGGAAAGATGAAATGATAGACTTCTCGTAGCAGACTTTAGATGCATGTGTTAGTTAATTACTGCTAATGTAATTTAAACCCTGATAGCTATTTAGGGTATGGATTGTGAAAATGTTTAAGGTTAATCGTATTCTGGGACTAGTAACACCTTGTAATGAACAAAGTATGTTTATTTTATTCCGCATTTTAGATACCATATGTTGTTATAGGTGGATGTGTATGTTGGATCGTGATGACCGGATCCGGGTATTTGGAGACCCGAATTTGGGGGCGTCACATTAGGAGAGAGAGAATTAGGGTTAGCCACCCAAGGTTTGGAGAAACCTAAATTTACTTCTTCAATCAATATTCTCTTAATGGATCACCTTTAAAGTGTTGCACACATTGAATAGCTAACGTTTGATTCGAGGATTTGAAAAAGCATAGAAGAGCAAAAGATTGGAACTTAAAGATCAAATCAAGGAGTTAATTTATCTTCTTAAGATATATCTTTTATCCCTCCTCGATTAATAATATCGCATCAAGGTGATCTTGGGATTGCAGTAAAAAATTTTAAATATGATTTATGTCATGTTTCCGCTTTATATACATGTAATTATATGTATGTTCATAAATCTACAAACCAACATTTTAATGATCGACAAAACATGTTAAGTGTGATTAAAAAGTTTATCCAAGTGTGCAAAAACGGACCAACTAAGTCATATTGCAAAAGCTTAACTTAACTGAGTCATGTTCTTAAAGGAGAGTCAGTGAATGATCGAGAGTAACGCGCATGCTCAGAAACAGAAGCAGTATCACTTAGTATGCCCAACGACTATTTTAGTGATATTTCCTATGATGTTCGATACAATAAACATTCAACTGATGAAGAGTACACAAGAAGCTTGGTTTTGACCCAGGAAAGCAAAATATTCAAGCAAATGGACAAAATAGACACTAGAGGACAAATCTGTCAAGATCAGAGTCAGGCGTTGATAACGTTCACCAAAAAGGAAAGTTTTGATTTCTCCTAAATTTTTTGACAAAGCTAAACTTTTCCTTTAGCATGAAAGAAGACTCTGCAGATCTCACCTACTTAGTCCAAACCATTTCAAATTCAAAATACAAATCAAATACAAACATATCCATAGGATCAAGATTGGAAAATCATAACCGTTGGTGAAAAATTTAAAATCCTTCCAATCAAGTATTAATGTTTCAAACGACTATCTACTGGATTGAGCAACTATAAAAAGGCTCATGTTCGTAAGAACAACATAGGAGTGTACAAGAAAATGAGAGCTTAAAATCCAGAAAAAGAGTCACATTCATATTGTGAGTCAGACAAATCCAGAAAATTCCTACATTAGTTCATTACCTTTGTACTAACAATGATATATTAGTTGTAAGGTTAATGATCTGGATATCAAGCTTATATTGTGATATCAGATCTATTTAGAGATCATATGCTTTATAGTTGGTTGTGCATCCTTAAACAACTTGTAAGGTTTGTTGTTCTTTCCTTAAACACCATTATCTCTCTTTTAGATAGATGTGGTTTTCTGTGAACCTTGGAAACAGAAGGAGAAAAGAATAGGTTTATTTGTGAACATACAAAAATAGATAGGTTATGCACCCATGTGCATCGATAGCATAGGAGATGCTAAGGTTGCCTGATGAGCCTAGAAAACCGTGAAAGTTGTAATAAAGTACAACAAGGCTTTGGACTAGTGTCCCGTGGATTAGGCATAAATTGTGGTGAACCACGTAAAAATCTCCTGTGTCTTTGTATGATTGCTTGCATATTATTACTTTAGCTTACTTCTGTTTATATATTGAACTCACTGTAAGTTAGTCAAGTTCATCAGTAAACAGAGTCACATTCATACTGAAAGTCAGTCACAACCCAGAATAGAGTCAAACAATTTAAGAGTGAGAGTGCTTTTATTATTCTGCTGCATATTATTGAAAACCTTGAAAAAGTTTGAAACAACCAATTCACCCCCACTCTTGATTAGCCATTTGTTAGGCTGACAATGTACTACTACTTCAACATAATAAATATTTTTGAGATTTTATCCATATTCAATTTGAAGATAAAAGAACTCATTTTCACTCTTTGTTGTCCTTTCACTCTCTAATATTAGAAAATACAAACACAAAGCAAGTTTTCCACAATTCGACCATATTCAATTCGAATTTTATAATTAAAACTTGGAATACCCGGTAAGCTATATGATAAATTAGAAGGTGAGATAATTTACATTTTCATACTTCAAGAAATTTCAATTATTCAACTCCATAAATAATAATTGGTTAAATTTAATTTGAAAATTCATTACAATATTAGTCATCTTGTTAATTAAGTAGTTATTAGTTTGTTGCTAGCTTTTATTTATTCATTTTATAATTGGAGTTTTTCATTCTTTGAGTCCTAAATTGATTAATTAAATTTTAATTTGCTAGTGAAGTTAGCAATAATCCTACTAGTTGCAACTGCAAGTGTTGAAAAAATATTTTCAATCATGAATCTTATTAAGACTCCGTTGATGGGAGATGAGTGAAAAAATTATTATCTTGTTTTGCATTTTTGCAAAACAACTTTTATCAGTGAATATCCTTAATCCAAAAGTTATGGATTAAGGATTAAAAGTAGCACAATACATCAAAAACTGAACCCATTACAAGCTCCCCCATACTTGATACTTGGGATAAGAAAATAGACTCAAATATAATAACACAACATAAATAATTTTTTGCTGCCACTCGCATCAGATGAAATGAACATTTATGCTGTACCATTAAACTGATAGGTGACTTTCATCATTATTGAAATTGATCCTAAAGCTTGTGAGCTCTTATCTGATGCTTCTATCCCCACCAAACTCCATGTAAGCTGCCTTGAGTGCATATTCACCATCATAATCACAAGTAACACTGTTGCACCTCAGTCTTCCTTCACGCACCAGTACTAATTCTATCACATAACCTTCAACTTGTAAAGGATACATAACAACAACAAAAAAGAAAAATTAATCCCAAGAAATAGTCCATGGTCACAACCATATTTTCATCTCATCTGCATTCAATTTTCCTGCTGCAATTAACCATCTAAAAGCTTTAACCTTCCCCTTAAAAGTCAGGTCCTTCCAACAGCAGTAAGAATTTTCATAAGTTGCATGATTCCTTGTAATCCAAATTGACCACAAGAATGAAGCTCCCACAAATTCTCCCACCACTCTATACTTGCTGCAAAAAAATTCTCACTGTCTTATCACAAAAAAATAAAATAAAATAAAATAAATCCTGAATTAGACTGCACCCATTCCAGTCCTAACCACTCATATATACTACACCACGCCACTCATCCACAGAACCATACACCTCTCTTTTTCCACAGTTTAATAACACCATTCATAGTTCTCAACTTTCTCACCAGCCTAAAAACAGCCCAACCTTCCACCTGCAATTCTTTCCATGTTTTCTCACATAGTTCCATGAATCCATTTTGACATGACCAATTATCATTGATTCTGAAAGATTTAGGTCGCCACTGAAAAGTATTCCCCTCCTTCACCACAATGTGACAACGATAAGATAATACCCTGCCTCTACACCATAACTTCAAATCTTTCATAATCTCCATCCGCTCCACGGAACATAAAGCCCGATCAATCCTTCTTCTTTTTTGATTCATAACCATACCAGGTAAACATTTTCTCAATGAACAAAAGCTCAATCAATCCCTCCCTAATAGAATTATTAAAGCCTCTCATGCCATTGACAAGAGATGAACAAGTCTCTCTTTCCTCCTTTCTTCTGGTTGTGTTAAAATCTCCAGTAATCATGACTGCTTTGCCCCATATTTTTATCACATCTGGCAACTGATCTCATAAAATTCTTTTTTTCCCTTTTCATTTGAGGAACACAAATGTTTACCAGCATTACTTCCACATTGAAACTGCACCGAAGTCCCCACACAGCAATCTAATTATTACTAGTAATTTCTCCTTCTTTAACAAATTTTTTACTATCCCAGAATGAGACAAGTTCCCCAGAAGCTCCAATAGCCTCCTTATAAACCCAATCTACATCATCACTTGCCCGCATTAGCTTGATATTTTTTGCTTCCATCTTTCTTAATTTTGTTTCCTGTAGACAAACAAAATCTGCCTTCTCTTCACCCACTGCCCTCTTCACCATTTTGCATTTAATTGTACTCCCTAACCCCCCTAACATTCCAGCTTAGTACTATCGTGCTTCTTCTCCACTGCAATCTGCCTCTTCCTCCTCTAATTCATTTGGTTTCTCAAAATTTCCTTCATCTGTAGTTGAGCCAATCTCCTTGATGAAATTAGAAAAATCTCTTCTTATAACATTTTCATTATCTTCTTTGTCCAACACCAATCCAAGCTTTTGACTGAAAATCACTGCTCTCTCTACTTCAGAATCAGAGTCTATTCCACTTTCTTTCTTTTTTCCCTTGATTTTCTTTGTTTTTGCTGTTGAGTTCCTGTGTTTCTTCTTGTTCCTTCTTTTTTTCCTCTTTATGGCTGTCTATTTCCTTGTAACTTGGATATATTTGTTCCTCTCCCATATTAACATTATATTCTTCTTTATTAGTGTCCCCTGTTTTTTCCAGATTTGAATTTACATTTTTCTTGTAAGTCTCACAATCCATACAATTGCAACCACCCCTTTGGAATTGAGAATTTTCATTGTGTGCTGCAATAAAAACCTTGTCGTTTGTTGTACCCCCGTCCACCACTGGTATTTAGTGTCTGCACATCCTCTTCATTCAAAACCTCATTTGAAAAATCAATATTCCCAACATTTTGGGCCCCACCACCCTTAACTCCCTCTTCTTCCTTCCAAAAAGCCTCATCCACGTGTAATTTTATGTATTGATTGCATCTGTCTGGCCTTAGTCTGTTTTCAAACCCAATCCCCGGTGATCTTTCATCTTCTTCCTCCTTCCGCCACCACCCGCAGCTGTTCAAACCATGCTCCATCCCCTGTAACTCTTTTACTTTAATTTTGTATTCTTGCTCTTTGAATTTCAGCTTAACGAATTCATCTATATCCTCCATATTTTGTGTTTGGATTAACAATCTAGCTTCGTCGATCCTCTTTGCGAACTCTATCTCTTTATCGATAGCTAATAATCGACCACATACTCTCGCTAGAGCCGCTAGTCTTCTTTGACTAGAGCAAACGGTTCGGGACTCGATTCGTACTCGCCCGATTAAAAGTTCGATTCGAACTCGACTCAAAATATAAATGATTCAAACATGAGAGAATTTTAAAGTTCGATAAATTACTCGAACCTTTTCAAATTACAATTTTCTATTGATACTCGGATTATATTTGTTCGAAAAGTTTAAACTGTTCGGGCTTGATTCGAGATCGTGCTCGTTTCGGTAGCTAAACGAGCCTCAATCAAACTTTATTTTATACTCGATAAATTTTGTAAATAAAATCTGAACAACTTAATACTCGATTCGACTCGGTTCATTTACATTTTTACCAGAGAAAAAGATGAATACTTCTAATAGAAATCCATACATACCTCTTATACTCTTTCAGCCCCTTCTCTAATCTTTCCATTTTCACAAAATACTTTTCAAATTCATCCTTTTTAGCTTCCTACTTTTCATTATCTTCATCCCCTCTGAACATGAGTCACATACATAAAAAGAGACATTCTTGTATAATTGACAATGAGGTGATTTTGAAATGATTTCAAAATATGAAAACATAAAGAGAATCATTGTAAATCATTTATTTGAAAACGCTTTTGTGCAAAAACAATGATTGATATTAACATTTTTAAATATCTTTTACAATTTTTTGTATTAAACCTCCACCGAATATAAATCTTGTGTCTGTCATTGTATATATCCATTTCATTCGAATGAATCTCATTTTACCATCTTCCATATAGAATGAAAATAAAGAGAATGAAATGAATTTTCATTCTATCAAAATAATTTATCCTCGAAAGAATCATTTAATACAAAATATTTTTCATTTCATTCATTTTTTTTATTTAAACTTAGCATATTGAACCAGGCAAGTTTATCCCACATTGTAAACCGAATGAAGAAACTTTCTTTCAGTCTTTCACATGGTATATACATCCTTGGTATTTTTCACAACTGCCAAGTCCCACAACGTTCAAAAGACAAAATCTCTTTGCTAGGTTAGCTCTCCAAATGACAGGAGTTATAGATAAATAGTTAAATTAGTATTCGATCATATATTCAAAAGAACAAAATATAATAACATTCTCATTAGACAATTATAATAACATTTATCAGTCATCACCCTTTTAATTTTGTAAGTTACAATTAGTACATTTGTAAGTTTTAAGGGCAGACCAAATTTTAAGGGCAGACCAAATATGGTATCATATTATAATTTATGAATAATACATATACTTTTTCAATAATAAAATTATTCTATTTTAATTCAATACAAGTTTAATAAAAATTTTGTTTATAATTAACATCATTTCAGTAACTTAAGAATAAATATTTACAAATTAAAATATTTGAACCAAATGAATAAAGTTACATACTTGGTCAAGTGTTTTTTTATTTTTTGGAGGGGGTGGGGGGGGGGGGGGTGTGGAGATTTGAATCCACGCATGGATTGTGTGATGATACCATCCGAGTTATGTCTCAATCAAAAAGCCCAAGTTTGACATATGAGTCTCACATGTTTGAAACTCCACTCGCATAATTACCCTAAACTGTGTAAGTACCATAAATGAGTCAATTTGAGGAGTTTTTCTTTTTCTTTTTCTTTTTCTTTTTGGAGTCGAGCTTATAAAATTTCATTGTTGTTTGTTATTGTTATACGTGTTTATTAATTAAAAATAATCATTTATCTTTACTTCATAAAACAATGAAATCTCCTCCTATTGAGAAACTTATACTCTGTTTTTAATCACCCAAAGAAAATATTGAAGATTTAAGGGTAAAGTATTTTTGTCATGGTGTGCATCCGTTGATTTCGTTAGTAATAAACTCGAACTTGTAATCATTCATAGTAAAAGAAAAAAAAAGTCATCTTTATCACTTTTATTCTAGATATAAATTAGAGTTTTGCTATGTATTATAAAAAAAAAATTGCAGGATTATAATTACGACGTATGTTTATACATAAGATAAATAAGAATTAAAAATGTCTTCATTTTATTTTATTTTATATTAATTATAATTTAACTTTGTCATAAATTTAAATTTATTGACATATATATTATTTCCCATATGACCTAAGATCCTAAACTATATTAGTAGCTTACAATTTTAAAGATATTTATCTATTGGAATATTTAATTGACTCCTCCAAAAGGTTTTATTTAAAGAACTTTTTGGACTTTCAGAAAGTGTCACTTGTTTAATTACGTGAGAATTTTGGTCCCCTGATTGATTGGACATCCTTGTGGAAAATTCACACCGGTGACTCAAAGTTTTTGGTTGAAATTTCTGCCTCTGTTCACAATAGCTCTGTAGAATGGTCAAACAGGGAAGAAATAGTCAACCGGAAAACCTGATGGGTAGATCAATGATTAAGGTTTGAATTAACATAGGGAGTTTTTTAATTTTAGAAAAGAAAAAAAATTAAAAAAGAAAAAAAGAGAAAATTTTACTTTCTTTACTCTAACTTTGAAGAAAATTTTTGACTCAAAATACACTTGCTTTTCTTAATTTTCTTTTCTTTTCTCTTCTAACTAAAACTCTAAGGCACCACATTCTTTAACTTTTTTTTCTTTTCTCTTCTATTAAAAAACTCCAAGACGTCTCTTTTTTTTCCTTCATTTTTTTTATTTTCTCTCCAAATTAAAATTCCAAGACAGTGTGTAACACCCCTTTCCGAAATAGAAAGAGAAGTTACACACCCAACTTTGTAACACCCTCTTTCCGAATTAAAAAGAGAGGTTACATACAAACACAACATAACTGACAAAATAAATTTAAAAGCACTATACCACAAAATGAATAACTTTCACAACCAAAATATGTCACAAGTCCAACCATAATGAATGTCAAACCGGCTCAAAACCATAATCTAGGATATTTATTACAACTCCAAATAATCAAATAGCTCCAAAACATAAATTAAAGTATTATCGCCTAAACAAAATATCTAAACCATTAGATAGAATGAAACTCTCATCACACTTGTCCCTGATCTCCCTAATTACATGTCGGAAGGAAAAACACAGTATGAGCCAAATGCCAAGTATAAATATAGAGTGCAGAAATAATGAACTGAAATAAATAATTCAATAACACCAATCAACAGTTCCTACAAATCAATAGTTTATCTTTGCACTACGGGGCAAAGATATTCATTTGTAACACCAATCAACAGTTCCTGCAAATCAACAGTTTATCTTTGCACTACGAGCCAAAAATATTCATTTGTAACACCAACGGTCATGATCATGCCAATCAACAGTTCATCTTCACAGTTCCTGCAAATCAACAATTTGTCTTTGCACTACAGATCAAAGATATTCATTTGTAACACCAACGATCATGATCATGCCAATCAACAGTTCATCTTTGCACTACAGGGTAAAGAGAACTTTCACCACCTGCCTTTGTCTATAACACCAAAGGTCATGATTATACCAATTCACAGTTTCTAGTCATAATTATGCCAATCAACGGTTACTCTTTGCACTCCTGCCAAAGAGAACTTTTCACCACAATTTAAGTCTGAGGATTATGATAATGATATAAAGGATGAATAGAGATAATAAGAACAAAAAGATCAAGAATAAATATTAGAGATCTGTAATTTAATTTGTCTAGAGTCCAAGAATGTCTAAATTGTCAACATGATATCCAGAAATTCAATTAGAATTCAAGAATAGAATAAAATAAGGTTCATAATTTAACTATAACGTGTATAACGCAATAGGAAGATTCAGGTGAAAAGATATTAGATGAAGCATGTGTAAAGTGCAATAGAAAGATTCAGGTGAAAAGATATTATGTGACGCTCCCAAAATAGGTCCACACAACCCATTTTGAGTCACCAATTATATTCTACAGAATACAAATCCAAATACGAATTTTCCAATTTACAACTATTAAACCGTCATACAAAATACGACAACACACATACTGTGAGCTTCAATACAAATATTGTACTGAAACTAGTACAACAATAATCACACCTAATTTAAGTTCTCAATACAATTATTGTCACACTATTTTATAATGTATTGAGATACTTCTACAGTTTTGGACCATCACTCTATTCCCTGGCTAGTCCCAGCTACACTCTCATTTTCTGAGGAGAATAATGGAACAAAAAATAAAAAGGGTGAGCACAAATAGCCCAGTAAGGAATATCATGACTAAGATAATAAAAAAATAAATTATTTTTAGCTTTCAACGGTAATAAATCAGAGATTTAAAGATATTATAAGTATTTCAACAACTGCAGCGGAACAAACAATCCATTAGAAGAGTCAAGTAAATTATAATATCTACCATCTTCTATAAGTTAAAGGTTCACCACCAATATTTTATCCCTGTAACACCAATCAACAGTTCATGTTTATGAATATCCAAATTAATAGTTTATCTTTGCACTACGGTCCACAGATATTTATTTGTAACACCACCGGTCATGATCATGCCAAACGCCAGTTCATCTTTGCACTACGGGCCAAAGAGGACTTTCACCACAAGCCTTTGTCTGTAATACCAAAGGTCATAATTATACCAATACACAGTTTGGTCATAATCATGCCACACCAGTTCATCTTTGCACTACGGGCCAAAGAAAACTATCACCACAATTTAAGTCTGAAGATGATGACAATGATAAAAAAAATAAATACAGTGAGATCAAAGATAAATAGTAGAGATTTGTAATTTAATTTATCCAGAGTCGACGATTGTCCAAATTGCCAACATGATATCTATAAATTCGATTATATCTCAAGAATAAAGGTCACGATTCAACTATAACGTGTAAAACGAAATAGAAAGATTCAGGTAAAAAATGTTAGATGAAGCACAAACTATTAAGGATATTCTACTAATTTCAAGGATTTTCATCATTTAATAATAAAGTTATGGAAACAAACAATAATTTCTTATCATAAATGGAGAAATATGAAAGAAAACGATATCCCTTGAAGAGTACCAAATAAATGACATCATATAAGAGTATGAAAGAATATACGAAACTGCAAATGAATTTTCACCCGTCATGCGGTAGTCCGCGTAGACAGATCATGTCCACCACTTAATAAAAAATGAATACGAAGAGTTATTCACCAGGCATGCGATAATTCGCATAGACAAGTTATTTCCACAGATTAATAAGGAATGAATACGAAAGGTTATTCACCAAGTATAGTAATCCGTACAGACAGGTTATTCCCACAGATTAATAAGGAATGAAATGACAACCCTTATGAATATGAAGTAAAGTAATATCACTTACGAATATGAAAGCAAATGATATTACATACGAGTATGAAATAAATGATATTCTCTATCTTAGTAGGAGACTAGATCTAGTTGGTATAAAGGAGATTATCTTGAGAAAATCTTGCACTATAAGCTACACTCAAAGTATTCTTAAACTCAAAAGAAATACGCACAATATATAGAAGAAGAAATTTTTGGTTCTGGTGTGAGTTTCATTTCTTAACTAAGCAACCTATTTATAGGAGAATGGCAGTGCACTATTTAAAAGAAATCACGGGCGAAATAGTTGAAAGTCACGGACGAAGTTCACGGGCGTATAATTCATCTGATTTTCTTTACTATGCAATACTATGTAATAAAATATTCTAATAAAACAAAAACTTTATATATAATATAATATATTCTATTTATAATCTAATAAAACAAAACTTTATAAAAGTTTTCTGTTTTATATGAAAATTTTAACAAAATTCCTCTGATGGTTTGAAAATTTAGCAAGTGATGGGTCCCATGGAATAATAAGCCAAACTTACAACGAACGCTTCATAACAAACCCAAAATTGAACAATTAACTACCACACATCACTTATCTTTAATCAACATATTTTCAATCTTTCAACAATTATTCACCAATAATATTATAGACTCAAAATATTGACAACCAAATTATTCCCAGGAAAGAGGGGGCTTTCCGTAGAAATGGCGTGCAATTAAATAACCCCTTTCCTTGACAGAATTTTTAGACATTGTCAATAATGCTAACTGGTCTAATAATATCATATCAAATAATATGAGTTACAGTATCATGACAAATAATATAAAAATACTATGCAGATGTTACTATAACAATTATTGAATCAAAAGTATAAAATACTGTGCAATACCGCGTGCTACTATAGAATACCGCGTACTATTGTGGACTAACGCGTTCTACTGTGGAATAACGCGTGTTACTATTCTTTTTATTACCGGATATTTCAACAGTTGTAGGTGATAGTACGTTGACAATTTATATAAAAATATTAATACTGTCGTTTTTCGTATCCGACAATTAGTCGTTGTGGCGCCCCACCAATGATTTGTTATTTCAGCGCCGTCGTACATTACCGAATATAATATTCCCCGACAGAAAGAATATTTTCTGACAAAAAGAATATTTCTCGACATACTGTTTATCTGATAATTTACATATAACACCCTTAACTATAACATTATATCATTTAAGCAATTTCCTGTTTAGAATAATAATCATAAAGAAAATAATAAACTTTTATTTCATAAAGCCGGGTCTTACATATTAGATGAAACAAATTCACTATTTGAGGATAACACTGTGAAAATAAATGATAATTTCTTACCATAAATTTAGGAGTGTGAAAGAAAAGATATCTCTTACCTCAATTAGCAAGTGACTGGATGTTACTTTCTATGAAGTTTATCAACCTAAATAAATTTATAATATAATTAGTAACTATCACATATGGTGTACACTAACTCGTATATTATGAAATTATCAAAAATGATTATATAGTATATTTGGTGTAGTGTACAAAATAAACTTCAAAAATAATATTTCAAAATAAAATCTTTCAAAGGAATTTTTTTCAAAATAACTCTTCTAAAGGAAGAATTATACACTGTGATGTGTGTGGGTATTTGATCAACCTTTATAGAAAGACTTACTTGAACAATATTCATACTCTTACTGATCTTCACAACTACTCAAGATAGTTTAGCACACTTAGAGAGAACTTACACTCAAAAATTTTTAGAAAGTGGAAGTAAGTATAAGCAAGGAAGTTATGAATTTTCTTATGCTAAGCCCCCTATTTATAGTAAAATGTAATCAATATCTACCACACATCAATTATCACACTTTTTATATATCATCCATCCATTTTTTCTTCAATCTATATCATCCATCCATTTTTTCTTTAATCTATATCATCCATCCATTTATTTCTTCAATCTATATCATTCATCTATTTTTTTCAAAAAGATTAATCCATTATCAAATAAAGTAACTCCATTATCAAAAAGATAAATCCATTATCAAAAAGATAAATCCATTATTAAAAAAATAAATCCATTATTAAAATTTTTATTATTAATATATCTATTTTCTGTATTATTGTGTTAAATGTATTAATATCACAGATATTATAGATTAGTAATTCTGGCAACCAGATCATTTCCAAGAAAGAGGGGGTCTTCCGTATAAACGGCGCGCAATTAAATAACCCCTTTCCTCGCCAGAACTTCTAGATATTGCCAATAATGCTAACTAATAATATCCTTTCAATAATATGAGTTACTATGCCGTTACAATTATTGATTTAATAATGGAAAATATTGTGCAGTTGTTACTGTGACAATTATTAAGTCAATAATATAAAATACTATGCTATTGTCACTGTAGCAATTATTGAACCAATAATATAAAATATTGTGCAATACTGTGTGCTATTGTGGAATACTGTATGCTACTGTGGAGTACCGCGTGCTACTGTGGACTAACGCGTGTTACAGTTCTATTATTACCGGGTATTTCAGTAGTTAATGGTAAAAGTCCTGCCGCTAATTTTTAAAAAGTTACCACTTTTTATATCCGACAGTTATTCCGTTGTGGGGCCCACCAATGATTGGTTATTTCGGCGCCGTCGTATTTTACCGAATATAATATTCCCCGACAGAACGAATATTCCCCGACATACTGTATAATTGCACATATCATCCTTAACTTATCATTTTATCAATTTAACACCTAACAGTTTAGAATAATAATAATAAGAAGAAAAGTTAAAATCTTATTCATAAAAAGTTGGGGTCTTACAACCTTCCCTCCTTATGAAATTTCATTCCCGAAATTGACGTACCTGGTATCTCGACTAGCATTTCGAAGAGGTAAGGATACTTATCCCTCATCTCAGATTCTAGCTCCCAAGTCATTTTCTCTGTATCTTGGTTTCTCCACAAAACTTTAACTTGAGATATAACTTTTGAGCGTAAAATCTGTTCCTTTTTATCTAGGATCTTAACAGGTACCTCTTCATACGTTAAATCCTCCGCAATTACGTCTGGCTCCAACTCAATGATGTGATTTAAATCCTTCACGTACTTACGTAGCATGGATATGTGAAAAACGTTATGAATGCGAGACATGTTTGGTGGTAGAGCAAGTCTATAGGCCACATCTCCTACACGATCGAGAATTTCAAAAGGACCAATAAATCGAGGGTTGAGCTTTCCTCTCTTTCCGAATCTCGTAACTCCTTTCCATGGAGAAACACGTAAAAATATATGGTCCCTGACATTGAATTTCTCATCCCTTCGATGAAGATCAACATAACTCTTTTGTCGTTCTTGTGTCATGCGCACCAACTCGGGTCCCATTAATTTTGCTTCTCCTACCTCATTTCAGCATACTGGATAGTGACATTTTCGTCCATACAAAGCCTCGAACGAGGTCATGCCTATACTTGTTTGATAATTGTTGTAGGAGAATTCGACCAATGGCAAGTATTTGTCACAACTTCCTTTGAAGTCTAGTTCGCAAAGTCTCAATAGATCCTCGAGAGTTTGAATTATCCTTTCCAATTGCCCGTTCGTTTGAGGATGATATGCAGAACTGAATCGTAATTCAGTTCCCATAGCTTTCTGCAAGCTGACCCAAAATCGTGAAGTGAATCTAGGGTCTCGATCAGAAACTATGGATACTGGCATGCCATGCAGTCTCACAATCTCATTGAGGTACATACTAGCAAGACGTTCAAGTGAATAGTTTT
The DNA here is from genome assembly GCA_034770075.1 of Aralia elata. Classification (NCBI taxonomy): domain Eukaryota; kingdom Viridiplantae; phylum Streptophyta; class Magnoliopsida; order Apiales; family Araliaceae; genus Aralia; species Aralia elata. The sequence continues at coordinate 49,920,796 of CM068379.1, forward strand.
CTCGTATGGGCAAGAAATGAGCAGATTTGGTCAATCTATCCACAATGACCCAAATTGCGTCCAAGCCTTGAGAAACTTTAGGAAGACCTGTCACGAACTCCATATTAATATGCTCCCACTTCCATTCTGGAACTTCGAGTGATTGTAATGGACCCTTAGGTACTTGATGCTCTGCTTTGACACGTTAACAAGTTAAACACCTTGAGATAAACTCTGCAATCTCTCCTTTCATGTTGTTCCACTAAAATGTATGTCGAAGGTCACGATACATTTTGGTACTTCCAGGGTGAATTGCAAACGGTGTGTTGTGTGCCTCCATTATGATTTTATGCTTCAAATCAAGATCATTAGGGACACAGAGTCGAGAATTAACTCTAAGGATTCCTTCCTCCTCGATTTTCGCTTCCGGAATAGCATCTTCTTGTACCTTTTTCCTTATATTTATCAATTCTGAGTCGGTAGCTTGAGCAGCTTTAATTTTATCGATTAAAACTGGATCTACTCGTACATGCGCAGTTTGCATAAAGGTCCCTGGTGTCTTTATCTCTATCTCCATCTTCTATAAATCGTACAAAATGCATCCTTGTGTTGTCAGTATTCGTACTCGCATATGATCTTCTACTCAATGCGTTGGCTACCACGTTCTCCTTTCCATGATGATATTGGATTGTATAGTCGTAATCCTTCAACAGCTCAAGCCAACGTCGTTGTCGCATGTTGAGTTCCTTTTGAGTGAAGAAATATTTGAGGCTTTTGTGATCTGTAAAAATCTCAACCTTCTCTCCATACAAGTAGTGTCTCCAGATCTTTAATGCGAAATGACTGCTGCCAACTCTAGATCGTGAGTAGGGTAATTCTTCTCATAATCTTTAAGTTGTCGAGAGGCATAAGCTATAACTTTTCAATGTTGCATGAGGACGTAACCAAGGCCTTTGCCTGAAACATCGCTGTAGATAACAAATCCTCCCGATCCTGATGGTATGGCCAGAACAGGAGCCGAAACAAGTCTACTCTTGAGTTCTTGGAAGCTCTTCTCGCATTCCTCATTCCATTCGAATTTTGTACTTTTCCGAGTCAACTTTTCCGAGTCAGCTGAATTAACGAAGTGGCAATTCGAGAAAATCCTTCTACGAATCTCCGATAATAACCAGCTAGACCCAGAAAGCTTCGTACTTCGATGACTGTCTTTGGTTGTTCCCAGTTTAAAATTGCTTCAATCTTCGCAGGATCAACCGATATTCCTTGATTACAAATCACATGTCCAAGAAATGTTACTTCCTCGAGCCAAAACTCACATTTTTTTAGCTTGGCATACAACTTATTCTCACGCAACTTTTGGAGTATCAATCTCAAGTGTTGTTCATGATCCTTGCGACTCTTAGAGTATATGAGGATGTCATCAATAAAGACAACCACAAAATGATCCAAATATTCCTTGAATATCCGATCCATCATGTCCATGAAAGCTGCAGGAGCATTGGTCAATCCAAAAGGCATGACTAAGAACTCGTAGTCCCCGTAGCGAGTTCTGAAGGCAGACTTAGGAATGTCATTGGCTTTAACCTTCAGCTGATGATACCCAGAACGGAGATAAATCTTTAAAAAATATTGAGCATCTTGTAATTGATCAAACATGTCATCAATTCGAGGTAACAGATACCTATTTTTGATGGTGACATGATTCAACTCTCGATAATCAATACACAGTCTCATACTCCCGTCTTTCTTCTTCACAAATAGAACAGGAGCTGAAAATAGTATGCACATAAGCCAATCATATTTGATATGATGTAGCATATACTTTGTAATCTTATTCATTTATTAATAAAAGAATTGATTTTCTTAAAAGACATTTTATATTATCTACATAGTGTTGTTATATTAAATGTGATAAACCCATAGTTTTGAGCAATGCTTTTAGAATCATGATGGTGATCATGCTAATGAGATCTAAATTCTAGATAGCTCACAAACTAAAATTGTTCATAATCGTTGGATTACTAAAAAGGGGATTAGTGAATTCGGATAGATTAGTACATACGTTGCTTACTCTTAAGAAGAGGATGATTGATCTCATAATCATTTGTGTGGAGACACTAAAGCAAGTATGTAGGTGCTTATTAGAGAATAAGTTCACTGAACGTGGCTCGCTAAGGAATACCTGACGGAGTTTTACTCGCCTGTCAATAGAAATTCCTCTAGTGATAGTAGTACAAGTGATCCTTGTGTTGAGTAGGTTTTATACCTACGAATCGGATACCAATGAACATGAATTATTGCTTATTTCTATGGTTTTCCGTTACTTTTCATGTATTTTGTGTGTTTTTGTAGGTTGCACATGTTGGGATTGCATTGGGCGAGAATTGGACGTTCTAGTGGATGAAGTTGCTGTTGTTGCTGAGATTGCAGGAATTCAGAGCAGCGCGGCCGCGCGTGATGTCAGAGTTAGAAAAAAAATGGCTGCCAGGGTAGCGCGGACGCGCGCCTTGCAAGCTTAATTCAGGCGCGGCCGCGCCGGTTCGAGTGAGGGCAAAATCGACTTTTCTGATGTTTTAAATGGTTTTGATTTGAACTTGGATTTGAAACTTTGTAATTAATTAGGGGTTTTATCAGATAATATAAATAGGTGTTTTCTAGTTGCTAATTGGGATCTATCTATTAGAAACCCTAGTTTGGAGCAATTGGAGAAACTTGAAGCAAGTTAATAGCAAGGAGAAAGCAAGGAGGAGCAGGACAGAGTTTGAAGGATTGCTTACAGTGTTTCTTCTCTTTTCTCTCTATTCCGACTTTTGATGTTATTAAACTTGTGGATGATGATTTTTAGTTTATTTATGAACTAAATTTCTTTTGAGGCTATAATGGATCTTAATGCGTAGTTTTGAATAGCATGCTTCTTTGAATATTATGATTAGTTATTTCTGGATTGTCTATTATGGTTTGTGCTGAATTGTTAATTATCTGGCCAATAATTATTGAGATAATCTGTATGAATTTGAAAGATGAAGTATGGATTTAGATCTGACCATAATAGCATGTGATTGTGTCTTCTGCTGTCGATGGAATTCATAATTTGTGATTAGGATAGAGATAAACCTATCACCGCATGTAATCAGAATAGGGAACTTGGGCTTTAAATCCTTTTTAATTATAATTCACATAGAAATATAATGAGTTAGTTATTTAGGGTGATGAACTTGAGTCTATCAATTGTGGATTTTAAGTTAGGTTGTTTATGGAACATTGAAAGATGATCATAAATAGTGATGTGTTCCTGGTTAACAATCTAGAATAACTAGCATAATCCAAAGGGGAGCATGTTAGGTGAAGTGAAGCATTAAGTGAAGTTATAGTCTTAAGTCTTTAAAAATCTGTTTTCAAACTAGTGTTAGTAATTTAATTTAGAATTAATTAGTTAAATTCAAAATCTCAGAATTTATAAATCATTTGTTTACTAAAAATTGATTTGGTCTAAATTTGGAATTTGTCATTATAGAATCAATTCTTCTCTGTGGGACGATACTCTACTTTCACTTTATTACTTGTGGACTGCGTATACTTGCGTATTTTTGCTAGTATAGATTTTGGCAAACACCTTGGACTTGAGATCATCATAGTATCTTGTGTATGATGAGTTATACTTTGACATGTCCCTTAAGACCTTTGGGGTATATCAAAGGGTATAATTGAGTATACTAAGTTGTGCATGGAGATATGTGAATGATCAACAAAGAATCTACCACGTCTAGTAAAAGATGTGAATGTCCTATGTGATTCGATAAATGACAACTTAGTAGTCCTTGGCCAAGGCAAAATGAAATTAGAAAGGAGTTTCTAATTTGCATTATTTAGAGTTGTGCATTTGGGAATCGAAATACATATAATTAAATAAAATAATACTTGACAGTAAATCCATGTCTTATATTTAGTTGGGACATTGTATGGTAGAAGGATTGAATTGTATGGTAACTATGCACTGAAAGGTTCTTTTGTGATTAATGTTGAAATCTATATTATCTGGAAAGTCGTTGATCGCTAAGGGGGCTTACCCTTATTGTAGAATAAATATTATTTATTTAAATAAATTTAATTTATTTATTTAAATAAGATTAGAGTTGTTCTAATTGATTTATTCACAACCGGTTTAATATAGAGAACCTAATGGGTCACACCGCAAAAGAAAAATATTTATTTAAAAAGTAAATGGCATAATTGTAATAATAAGTTAAGTGTATTTAATTTAGTCTATGGAGATCGAATAAATTAAATAGCTTAATATTTATTATTTAATATTTTGGAAATATTAAATATAAATTAATAAGAGGAGTCTTATTATTATTACTACTATTACTATTATTTAATTCCTAATAGGGATTGAGAATTAATTAATAGAAGTACTCTCACATGAATTCCTAAATGGATTAGGAGCATAATTAATTAAAGGAGTTTAATTATAATAGAAATCCTAATCCTAAATAGTTTAGGGAAGGGTTTTCCTACATCTATAAATAAGAGGAGTCTTATCATAGATTAGGGTTACATATTCTTACATTAGATTGTGGAGAGTACTTATAATTTCTATAGAGATAGAAAGTAGGGTATTGCCAATATCCAACTTCTTGAATACCTATTCTTCCTTGGTGGATCACTTCTAGAGGCCAAACACTTGGGTGGCTAACGTTGATCAAAGGAAGGAATCTCATCGGTGGAATTCGAGGAGAACACGAAGGACTAGGAGTTGAACTTGTACCCGAGGAAGCTTTGATCTACGAGGGTATAATTCTTATTTTCTTTCTCTTTCGTTTAATTGATAATTGAACACAGGGATAGATCATGGTGATGGTTTGTATTAAAATTTTAAAATCCGTTTTATCACGCTTCCGCCCTATTTATGTAATTTAATTGTATGTTTGCGTTATATACAAACCTTATAGTGGTATTAGAGCCTAATCCTTGTGTTAATTATTAATTTTGATGATTCCATATATGAATTGATATGCGATACGATCAGATTTTTGGGCTGAATTTTTTTTCTGAATCTGCATCGCGGCGCGGCCGCGCCGCTTCCAGTTCATTCTGGAGCGCAGCCGCGCCCTAACCTAGAAAACATTTCTGGGGGTGCAGCACGGCCGCGCCGCTCCTAGTTCAATTTGGAGCGCGGCCGCGCCGGTGTGCAGACTTTGAAATTTTGTTTTTGTTTCTCTCAATTAACATAAATGGTTTATTTAATTGATAAAAGTTTAAAATAAAGATGTTTATTTTATCTGGAATAGGATTTCAGATTGCTAAAATTAAAGGAGTTAATTTGGATTTGGTTTTTGATTAAAATAAAAGAGTTTATTTTGTTTCAAAACTAAATATTAGCAAAACGTTTGCCCATTAATTGATATCAATGCATCTATGGAATGATTTTATTATTCATGGGATGAATGTTATTTATTAATACATATAGAGATATATATGATAATAAATAGGGATTGATTATGGACTATTGACCAATGTGTGATTGGAATTATTTTAGAGGATGCTTGAATGTATGGGTTTTTATAAATGGGATCTGCGTACCTCGTCTTCTCTAATTTTTCTTAATGTAAATTCTATCTCACTCCTATGTACTTCCCCTTGACTGCTGATCAAGGTTTCTATTTATTATAAATAGTTTTTTTTGTAATAGGACTAGTTAGAATTAATTTTGAAGAATTGGAGACAAAAGAGCAAGGAGCGCTTGAAGACCCGTTTGTATTGGAGCCCGAGTTTAAATATAATAGTTATATTTAAATTTAATTCTTGCACCCTAGGTTTGAGCTTTTGGTTCACTTAGTGGCTCTAGTGAACCAAACTAGAATAAAAGTCCATAATCAATCCGGGTAGAATATAGCATTCTATATGTGCATGATTACTATATATATATATATATATTATACAACATGCTTCGCATGTTAAATAATATGACGTGTAATATATATATATATATATATATATATATATATATGTGTGTGTGTGTGTGTGTGTGTGTGTGTGCGCGCTAAACAAGATGAGACTAATAATAATAAACCCCTCAAAGAAATCATATTAAGCCCTAAGCGTTCAAAGATATTGGGAATATCGAACGTCGCCTTCTAGCATGGTAAAACAATAGAGTATTAAATATTTAATATGAGTTTATTGTGCACACACAAGGCGAGTATTAAATATTTAAGATGTTGTTTTATCACATTTGATGCTTATTAAGGAATTGAACATTACTGCTTTGTTGTGCACACACAAGGGCGGTCTTTTTCTTTTCACATATATGGAAGTACTAAGTTGGACTTAACTTAGATTATTTTAGTTCAGATGTGCACACACTTGACCATTATAATCTAAGAGGCAAAATACAAGGAGTTACATAGTGATGTAATTGACAATAGTTGTCTACCTATTTATTTATATATAGTTTGTTGTGCACACACAAGGCTATGTACATTTGAAATGAGATCCTTAATCTCACTAGCAAATTTTTAATTAGATTTACCGAACTATATAATGAGGGTAATATAGTTTGATGAAAAAGTGAGAGATATCAATTTAAAATAAAGACCTAATTTATTTTAGTAATTAATTAAATGAATGTATGCTAAAATGTTGTCTATTTCACATGCAGAATTTAAAAATGTCAAACTCACTATCACTGCGTAGCATACTTGATGCTAACAAACTGACCGGACCGAATTACACGGACTGGTTAAGGAATCTGAGAATTGTTCTCACTGCTGAAAAGATTTCTTATGTCCTAAATTCGCCAGTCCCTGCAAATGTTGCAGAAACAGCCTCTGAGGAAGAGATTGCTACTTTCAGAAATTGGCAAGATGATGCAATCTTGGCTCAATGCATCATGCTCGCATTCATGAGTAACGAGCTTCAGCGTCAGCATGAAACTATGGATGCTCCTACTATATTGCTGCACCTCAAAGAGTTGTATGGTGAGCAAAGTAGGACTGCTAGATATCAGATATCTAAAGAGCTCTTCCGATCTCGTATGACCGAGGGCACTGCTGTTGAGACTCATGTCCTTAAGATGATCAATCTGATTGAACAACTTGGACAACTTGGGTTCGTGATGGATGGGGAGTTAAGTCAAGATTTGATCTTGCAGTCACTCCCGGACACCTTCTCACATTTTGTTGTGAATTTTCACATGAATAAGTTGGACGTCAGCTTGCCTGAGTTACTTAACATGTTGAAAACTGCTGAAGGTCACTTCTCATTCAACAAGAACCGAGTCTTACTAGTGGATGACTCTTCCAAGAAAAGGAAGATGCCCAAGGTATCTTCTGAAAAGAAGAAAAACAAGAAGGCTAAGGGCAAGACGAAGAGAAAGGATAAAAAGAAACCTGATCCAGATAGCAAAGGAATTTGCTACCATTGCAATAAGCCGGGACACTGGAAGAGGAACTGCAAGGAGTATCTTGCGGACCAAAAGAAGTTTGGAGAAGCTTCGACTTCCGATCTAGATTTGTTCATGATTGAAATTAATTTTTCTGAAAGTCAAAACTCTACTTGGGTATTGGATACCGGCTGTAGTTCTCACATATGTAATAATATGCAAGGACTAAGCAGAAGTAGAAAGCTGAACAAGGATGAAGTCGTCCTACGAGTGGAAAATGGAGCAAAGGTTGCTGCATTAGTTGTAAGGACTTATTGTTTAGCACTGCCTTCGGGCAAGTTCATTAGTTTAAATAATTGTTATTATTTTTCGACACTCATTAGAAATATTATTTCAATTTCTGTATTGGATATGGATGATTTTGATATTATAATAAAGAACAATAGTTGTTCTATTTATAATAAAAATATTTTATATGGTGTTGGCAATCTACTGAATGGACTTTACATACTTGACTTGCATGAAAATATACTTTAAATTGAACAAACTAAGAAAAGAAAAAGAGATGATGTTAATTATACCTTTATGTGGCACTGTAGACTCGGTCATATCAATGAAACAAGTTTAACCAAGTTGTATAAAGATGGGCTTTTAGAGCTATCTGATTACGAATCATATCCAACTTGTGAATCTTGTCTCATGGGTAAGATGGCTAAATCTCCTTTTAGTGAAAAAGGAGAAAGTGTTACAGAGTTGTTAGCGTTGGTACACACAGATGTATGTGGACCTATGACAACGAATGCACGAGGAGGGTATTATTATTTTATAACTTTCACTGATGATCATTCTAGATTTGGATATGTGTATTTAATGAAATACAAATCTGAATCATTTGAAAAGTTCAAAGAATTCAGAAGTGAAGTAGAGAAGCAAACTGGTAAGAGTATCAAGATTCTTCGATCGGATCGAGGAGGTGAATACTTAACCAATGAGTTTCTAAGTTGTCTCAAAGAAAATGGTATAATCTCACAATGGACTCCACCAGGGACGCCACAGTTGAATGGTGTATCTGAAAGGAGAAATCGAACCTTGTTGGACATGGTTCGTTCCATGATAAGTTATACTGACCTTCCAGTATCCTTCTGGGGTTATGCCCTAGAAACGGCTGCATACCTACTTAACAAGGTACCTACTAAATCCGTCCCAAAGACCCCATATGAGATATGGACAGGGAGGAAACCTAGTCTTAAGCATGTTAAGACTTGGAGTTGTCCAGCTTATGTCAAAAGGTTTGAGCATGATAAGCTGAAGACTAGATCCGATAAGTGTAGATTTGTGGGATATCCTAAAGAAAGTTTAGGATATTATTTCTATCATCCTACTGATCAAAAGGTGTTTGTAGCGAAACACGCTGCCTTCTTGGAAAAGGAGTTTATCCTCGAAGGGGTCAGTGGGAGTAAGATATATCTTGAAAAAGTTCAAGAACCACAAAATACTTCGGATCAAAGTCAGGTACCTGACCAATTAGAAGAACCTATTATACCACTACCTATTCGTAAATCTGGAAGAGTACCGAAGATACCTGAAAGGTATGGATTCATCATAGAGGATGATGATGAGGTACGCATCATAGATGATGATGATCCATTGACTTACGAAGAGGTTATGAGTAGTGAAGACTCAGAGAAATGGCTAGAAGCAATGAAATCCAAGATGGACTCCATGTATGAAAATCAAGTATGGACTTTGGTTTCACCACCTGAGGGCATTAAGCCTATTGGGTGTAAATGGGTCTTTAAGAGAAAGACTGGAGCGGACGGCAAGGTAGAGACCTATAAGGCCCGACGGGTTGTAAAAGGTTTCAAACAAAAACAAGGAGTTGACTATGATGAAACCTTCTCACCAGTAGCTATACTCAAGTCCATTCGGATTTCACTTGCAATTGCAGCTTATTATGACTACGAGATCTGGCAAATGGACGTGAAAATGGCCTTCCTCAATGGAGAGCTTGAGGAGAATGTATATATGATACAGCCAGAGGGTTTTGTTTCAACGGTTGGAACAAACCAAGTCTGTAAGCTACAACGATCTATTTATGGATTGAAGCAAGCTTCTCGAAGATGGAACATCCGTTTTGATGAGATAATCAAAAGGTTTGATTTTATCAAAAATGAGGATGAACCATGTGTGTACAAGAAGGTTAGTGGGAGCGCTGTTTCATTCCTTGTATTATATGTTGATGATATATTATTGATAGGGAATGATGTTCCTATGCTACAGTCGATGAAAATTTGGTTATCTAACACTTTTCCATGAAGGACTTGGGTGAGGACTTGGGTGAGGCATCCTATATTTTGGGGATTAAGATCTATAGAGATAGATCTAAAAGGATGCTAGGCTTGACCCAAGGAAAGTACATTGACTCGATGCTAAAGAAGTTTAGCATGGAAGATTCCAAGAGAGGTCTCATGCCGATGAGCCATGGAATACATCTCTCCAAGAAACAGGCCCCAAAGACACCTGAGGAGAGAGACCGTATGAGTAAGATTCCTTATGCTTCCGTAATAGGATCTATCATGTACGGTATGATATGTACTAGACCAGATGTCGCTCATACACTTAGTGTAACGAGCAGATATTAGTCGAATCCAAGAGAAGAGCACTGGAAGGCAGTGAAAAACATCCTAAAGTACTTGAGAAGAACTAAGGATGTATTTCTTGTCTATGGTGGGTCTGAATTGAAACTAGAGGGCTATACAGACTCAAGTTTTCAAACGGACCAAGATGACAGTAAATCCGTTTTAGGGTTTGTGTTTACCTTAAACGGTGGCGCGGTGAGTTGGAAGAGTTCCAAGCAGCAAACAGTTGCTGAATCAGTGACAGAGGCAGAGTACATAGCTGCAAGTGAAGCTGCAAAGGAAGTTGTTTAGATGAAAAAGTTCATAACTGAACTTGGAGTGGTTTCTAGCATTAGAGGAGTCGTACCTTTATTCTGTGACAATAATGGAGCTGTTGCACAGGCTAAGGAACCCAGGTCTCATCAGAAATCCAAACACGTATTACGGCGGTTTCATTTGATTAGAGAGATCATTGAAAGAGGAGATGTCACCCTGGAGTGTGTGGACTCTCAAGACAACATTGCAGATCAATTTACTAAAGCTTTAACTCAACAGCAGTTTGATCATCACTTAGAGAAGATGGGTATTAGATACCAAGGCAATTGGCTTTAGTGCAAGTGGGAGATTGAAAGTAGTATGCACACAAGCCAATCATATTTGATATGATGTAGCATATACTTTGTAATCTTATTCATTTATTAATAAAAGAATTGATTTTCTTAAAAGGCATTTTATATTATCTACATAGTGTTGTTATATTAAATGTGATAAACCCATAATTTTGAGCAATGCTTTTAGAATCATGATGGTGATCATGCTAATGAGATCTAAATTCTAGATAGCTCACAAACTAAAATTGTTCCTAATCGTTGGATTACTAAAAAGGGGATTAGTGAATCCGGATAGATTAGTACATACGTTGCTTGCTTTTAAGAAGAGGATGACTGATCTCATAATCATTTGTGTGGAGACACTAAAGCAAGTATGTAGGTGCTTATTGGAGAATAAGTTCACTGAACGTAGCTCACTAAGGAATACCTAATGGAGTTTTACTCGCCTGTCAATAGGAATTCCTCTAGTGATAGTAGTACAAGTGATCCTTGGACTTGAGATCATCATAGTATCTTGTATATGATGAGTTATACTTTGACATATCCCTTAAGACCTTTGGGGTATATCAAAGGGTATGATTGGGTATAATAAGTTGTGCATGGAGATAGGTGAATGATCAACAAAGAATCTACCACGTCTACTAAAAGATGTGAATGTCCTATGTAATTCGATAAATGACAACTCAGTAGTCCTTGGCCAAGGCAGAATGAAATTAGAAAGGAGTTTCTAATTTGCATTATTTAGAGTTGTGCATTTGGGAATCGAAATACATATAATTAAATAAAATAATACTTGACAGTAAATCCATATCTTATATTTAATTGGGACATTGTATGGTAGAAGGATTGAATTGTATGGTAACTATGTACTGAAAGGTTCTTTTGTGATTAATGTTGAAATCTATATTATCTGGAAAGTCGTTGATCGCTAAGGGGGCTTACCCTTATTGTAGAATAAATATTATTTATTTAAATAAATTTAATTTATTTATTTAAATAAGATTAGAATTGTTCTAATTGATTTATTCACAACCGGTTTAATATGGAGAACCTAAAGGGTCACACCGCAAAAGGAAAATATTTATTTAAGAAGTAAATGGCATAATTGTAATAATAAGTTAAGTGTATTTAATTTAGTCGATGGAGATAGGATAAATTAAATAGCTTAATATTTATTATTTAATATTTTAGAAATATTAAATATAAATTAATAAGAGGAGTCTTATTATTATTATTACTATTATTATTATTTAATTCCTAATAGGGATTGAGAATTAATTAATAGAAGTACTCTCACATGAATTCCTAATTGGATTAGGAGCATAATTAATTAAAAGAGGTTAATTATAATAGAAGCCCTAATTCTAAATAGTTTAGGGAAGGATTTTTCTACATCTATAAATAAGAGGAGTCTTATCATAGATTAGGGTTACACACTCTTACATTAGATTGTGGAGAGTACTTGCAATTTCTATAGAGATAGAAACTAGGGTTTTGCCAATACCCAACTTCTTGAATACCTATTCTTCCTTGGTGGATCACCTCTAGAGGCCAAACACTTGAGTGGCTAACGTTGATCAAAGAAAGGAATCTTATCGGTGGAATTCGAGGAGAACACGAAGGACTAGGAGTTGAACTTGTACACGAGGAAGCTTTGATCTACAAGGGTATAATTTTTATTCTCTTTCTCTTTCGTTTAATTGATAATTGAACACAAGGATAAATCATGGTGATGGTTTGTATTAAAATTTTAAAATCCGTTTTATCACGCTTCCGCCCTATTTATGTAATTTGATTGTATGTTTGCGTTATATACAAACCTTACAGGAGCACCTCAAGGTGATGTACTCGGACATATGAAACCCATATCCAACAATTCCTGAAGTTGGACTTTTAACTCTTGGAGTTCAATGGGAGCCATTCGGTATGAGACTTTGGAAATAGGCTTGGTACCGGGTTCTAAGTCAATACAAAATTCGATTTCACGGTTTGGGGGTAAGCCAGGAAGTTCTTCAGGGAAAACATTAGGAAATTCATTAATAATAGGAATATCATTCAAATTTGACACATTTTTGTTTAAGTCAGTGACATGAGCTAAGAAAGCTTGACATCCATTTTTCAATAAACGAATGACTTTATGGCTAGAGATGATAGTTATTGATTTCAATGGTTTGGTTGCTTGAATTCGCATAACAAGTTGATTAGGAATATGAAAACTAACGACTTTACGAAAGCAATCAATTTTAACATGATGAGTAGTCAACCAATTAATTCCTAAAATCACATCAAATTCATGCATTTCCAAAGAAATAAGGTCAACGTGTAATGTGAGGTTGTTGACTTGTACCAAACAGGATTTATAGACAATAGATGTAATGACTATTTGTCCTAATGGGGTTTCAACTGATAAGTCAAAGTCTAATTTTTCAAGAGTCAAGTTTAAACGTCGAGCACATGCAGGTGAAATAAAAGAGTGGGTAACTCCAGTATCTAACAAGGCATAGACTTTACAAGAGTTACTAAGTAGTTTACCCATAATAACTTCGTGCGGGTTCCACGCTTTTTAGGATGTCACGACAAAAGCTCTTTCCTGGTCCATAGGCTTTGACTTGTCCATGATAGCCTTTAGTGTCACCATCACAGCTAGGCTTGATTTTGCTACAGGACAATTTCATGCTATGTGGCCTTCCTTTCCACAACTGTAACACACTTTGGGTGACTGTGTACAGTTTGGGCTGATGTGTCCCTCCTGTCCGCACTTGTAACATTTGACTGGTGCTTATTCTCCTCCCTTTGAGACTGGTGCTGACGCTGGTGCTGGTGCTGGTGCCGGTGCCTTTCCACAGTCATTGTTGAACCTTCTCTTCCTAAAGTTGTTGCCACTTGACTCACTTCTCCTATATCTGGGTCAAGATTTCCACCGAAGTGGTTACCATTTCTGGTGTGGTAATTCCCTCCTCGCTTGTTATCATAATTCCGACGATTGTTGCTATTATTATGATAGTTATCATAATTTCTCTCTCGCTGTTGGGTGTTGTCTCCTAGTTGTAGTATTTCTTTCTCTCGTTCAACTAATTGAGCCCTATCTACAATATCTGAATATAGACAAATTTTATGAGAAATAAGATGTTGACGAATTTCAAGCTTGAAACCTCGTAAAAATATTCGCGTCATCCGTTCCTAAGTGTCCACCAAATGGGACACAAATCGAGACAGTTCGACAAACTTGACTTCGTACTACGATACGGTCATGTTGTTCTGCTCTAGTTTAATGAATTCAACTTACTTTATATGGCGAATACTCTCTGGGAAATACTTTTCATTAAACAATTCTTGAAACTCTTCCCAAGACATCTCGAGTGCCGAGTGATGGGTACGTTTTACGGATTCCCACCAATGACCTGTTTCTCCTCGCAGCATAAAGGTAGAAAAGGAACCTTTTGTTCATCAGTGCAATGCAGTACATCAAATATCTTTGTCATTTGTTTGAGCCATGCCTCCGCCTTGAGTGGCTCCGGTTTCCCGATGAATTCAGGTGGTCCTAACTCTTTGAACTGCTTAGCAGTGACCATTCGTAAATTCCCAGCGTTTTCACCGGTATTATGGAGAGGAACTCTTCTTGCCTGGTTTTGCATGAATTGCATGAAGTTTTTGAAAAACTCATCACACATCGTGTTGTCAGCAGTATTGTTTTCTGAATTTGCAGTAATATTATTTGTAGCTTCCTTATTCTTAGCCATATTTGCTTCAAAGTTCACCTCTTGATTTTCAGATGCCATTATGTGGTCACAAAACAAAGATTAGTTCAAACAACTGACACGTCACTTCCTGTCCCCACATCCAAGTCAACTAGTTATATAACAACTTATAAAGGACACATTAGTGACTGATTCTATTCGTCTCTCTTCTACTAGTTTTACCCCCAGATTTCCATCAGAGATCATATCCCTAAGCTCTGATACCAACTGTGACGCCTCTAAAATCGGGTCCACACAACCCTATTTGAGTCGCCAAAAATACATACTACAAATATAAATTTTCATATTTACAACTATTATACTGCCGCACAAAATACGACAACACACATACTGTAAGTTTTCAATACAAATATCGTACCGTATATGGTGTTAGGTTTGTATATAACGCAATCATGCAATCAAATTACATAAATACGGCGGAAACGCGATAAAACGGATTTTAAAATTTTAATACAAACCATCACCATGATTTATCCTTGTGTTAAATTATCAATTAAATGAAAGAGAAAGAGAATAAGAATTATACCCTCGTAGATCAAAGCTTCCTCGGGTACAAGTTCAACTCCTAGTCCTTCGTGTTCTCCTCGAATTCCACCGATGAGATTCCTTCTTTTGATCAACGTTATCCACCCAAGTATTTGGCCTCTAGAGGTGATCCACCAAGGAAGAATAGGTATTCAAGAAGTTGGGTGCTGGCAAAACCCTAGTTTCTATCTCTATAGAAATTGCAAGTACTCTCCACAATTTTCATGCAAAAGTGTGTAACCCTAATCTATGATAAGACTCCTCTTATTTATAGATGTAGGAATAACCCTTCCCTAAACTATTTAGGATTAGGGTTTCTATTATAATTAATCTCCTTTAATTAATTATGCTCTTAATCTAATTAGGAATTCATGTGAGAGTACTTCTATTAATTAATTCCCAATCCCTATTAGGAATTAAATAATAATAATAATAATAAGACTCCTCTTATTAATTTATATTTAATATTTCTAAAATATTAAATAATAAATATTAAGCTATTTAATTTATTCTATCTCTATAAACTAAATTAAACACACTTAACTTATTATTACAATTATGTCATTTACTTCTTAAATAAATTTTTTTTTTTACAGTGTGACCATTTAGGTTCTCCATATTAAACCAGTTGTGAATAAATCAATTAGAACAATTCTAATTATATTTAAATAAATAAATTAAACTATTTAATTCATTTAAATAAATAATATTTATTCTACAATAAGGGTAAGCCCCCTTAGCGATCAACGACTTTTCAGATAATATAGATTTCAACATTAATCACAAAAGAACCTTTCAATGCATAGTTATCGTACAATTCAATTTTTCTACCATACAATGTCCCAATTAAATATAAGACATGGATTTACTGTCAAGTCTTATTTTATTTAATTATATGTATTTCGATTCCCAAATGCACAACTTTAAATAATGCAAATTAGAAACTCCTTTCTAATTTCATTCTGCCTTGGCCAAGGACTACTAAGTTGTCACTTATCGAATCACATAGGACATTCACATCTTTTACTAGACGTGGTAGATTCTTTGTTGATCATTCACCTATCTCCATGTACAACTTATTATACCCAATCATACCCTTTAATATACCCTAAAGGTCTTAAGGGACATGTCAAAGTATAACTCATCATACACAAGATACTATGATGATCTCAAGTCCAAGAATCACTTGTACTACTATCACTAGAGGAATTCTTATTGGCAGATGAGTAAAACTCCATTAGGTATTCCTTAGCGAGCCACGTTCAGTAAACTTATTCTCCAATAAGCACCTACATATTTGCTTTAGTGTCTCCACATAAATGATTATGAGATCAATCATCCTCTTCCTAAGAGCAAGCAACGTATGTACTAATATGTCCGGATTCACTAATCCCCTTTTTAGTAATCCAATGATTAGGAACGATTTTAGTTTGTGAGCTATCTAGAATTTAGATCTCATTAGCATGATCACCATCATAATTCTAAAAGCATTACTCAAAAGTATGAGTTTATCACATTTAATATAACAGCACCATGTAGATAATGTAAAATACCTTTTAAGAAAATTAATTCTTTTATTAATAAATGAATAAGATTACAAAGTATATGCTACATCATATTAAATATGATTGGCTTGTGTGCATACTACTTTCAATCTCCCACTTGCACTAAAGTCAATCGCCATGGTATTTAATACCCTTATTCTCTAAGTGACGATTATCCTACTGTTTGGATAAAACTTCAGTAAATGGATATGCAATGTTGTTCTTGAGAGTCCACTATCTCTATAGTGACGTCTCATCTTTCAATGATTCTACTAATCAAATGAAAGTGCCGCAACACATGTTTGAATCCAAGATGAGACTTAGGAACTATTCCTAATTCTGTGATGAACTTTTCATCCAAATAATCAACTTGCAGCTTCACGTACAGCTATATACTTTGTCTTTGTTACTAAATCAGCAATTCGTTGCTATTTGGAACCTTTCCAATTTCACTGCACCACCATTCAAGGTAACGATTTACCCTAAAGTGGATTTGTTATCGTCTTGGTCAGTCTGAAAAACTTGAGTCTGTTTAATCCTCTAGTTTTAATTCAGACCCACCATGAATCATGATCACATCTTCAATACCGGTTAAGTACTTAAAGATGTTTATCACTGTCTTACACTGATCTTCTCCAGAATCTGACTGATCAACATCAGACCTTGTATATACATTGCATTCATGATAGTAACTCATGCGATCTCTTTTTAGTTATTGAGGACAATTTAAAGAGATACACTCCATGGCTCATCATCATGAGACCACTGTTGGAGTATGCCATGCTAAACACCTTTAGCATCGAATGAATATACGTTCATTGGGTCAAGCCGAACATCCTTTTAAATCTATCTATACAGATTTATATTCCCAATTTATAGGATGCTCCTCCCAAGTTATTCATAGACGAATGTTTAGACAATTTTATCTTTGTTGATTGTAGCATTAGTGTGTTATTCCTTATCAGTAGTATATCAACATATAATACTAGGAATGTCACAGTGCTCCCATTGACCCTTTTTGTACACACTAGGTTCATTCTCATTTTTGATAAAATCAAACGTTTTTGATTGTCTCATTAAAACGAATGTTCCATCTTTGAGAAGTTTGCTTCAATCCATAAATACATCATTGTAGCTTACATACACGATTTGCTTCAATCTTTGAAACAAATTCCTCTGGCTGTATCATACATACATTCTCCTCAAGTCTTCATTGAGGAAGGACATCTCCACATCCATTTTGTCAGATTTCGTAATAAGCTGCAATCACAAGCAAAATCCAAATGGACTTGAGCATTACCCGGTAATAAAGTTTTATCACAGTTAACTCTTTGACTTTATTTGAAACCTTTTAAACAGGTCTGGTCTTATAGGTCTCTACCTTGCCATTTGCCCTAGTCTTTCTCTTAAAGACCCATATACACCCTTTAGGCACTATGCCTTTCGGTGGAGAAACCAGAGTCTATAATTGGTTCTCATACATGGAGTCCATTTCGAATTTCATGGCCATCTGTCATTTCTTTGAGTGTCTACTACTCATAGCCTTATCGTATATAACTGGATCATTATCCTCTATGATGCGTACCTCATCATCATCCTCTATGATGAATCCATACCTCCCAGGTATCTTCGGTACTCTTCCAGATTTACGATTCGGTTGTGGTACAATAGGTCTGTCTACAGGTTTCTCGATTTAACTTGTAGTACTTTGTGGTTCTTGAACTCCTTCAAGATCTATTACCCTCCCACTAGCTCCTTCAATGATAAACACCTTTATCCAAAAAGGCAGCATATAGGATTATAGTAATAATACCCTAAACTTTCTTTAGGATATCCTACAACTCTGCACTTGTCAGATTTTATCCCAAACTTATCTTTTGAAACCTTTTCACATAAGTTGGACAACCCCTTATCTTAACATACTTAAGATTAGGAATCCTCCCTATCCATAACTTTTATGGAGTCTTGGGGCCAAATTTTGAGGTTACCTTATTTTGTAGATATGCAGCCGTTTCTAGGGCATAACCCCAGACGGATACTGGAATGTCGGTAAAAATTATTATGGACCGCACCATGTCCAACAAGGTAAAATTTCTCTTTTTTAGATACACCAATCAATTATTGCGTATCAGGAGGTGTCCATTATGAGAAAATACCATTTTGAGATGATCTAGAAACTTATTGCACAAGTATTCCTTTTTCGATCTGATCAAAGAATCTTAATACTTCGTCAATTTGTTTCACTTCTGAATTCTTTGAACCTTTTAAATGATTCAGACTTGTATTTCATTAAATACACATATTCAACTCTTTGAATGATCATCTCCTTTTGTTTTACTAGTTTGTTCAATTTGCAAAATTATTTTTCATGTAAGTCAAGTTTACAAAGTCCATCAAGTGATCTTTCAGTTTCAAACAAAACATTATCATTATAAATAGAACAACAATTATTCTTAAATATAATGCCAGAACCTTCCTTGTCCAACAACAGAAGTAATAATGTTTCTAAAGAGAACTAGAACATAATAACAACTTATTAACTTAATAGACTTGCCCGTAGGCAACGCTAAACTATAAGTTCCTACGGCTAATGTAGCAACCATTGCTCCATTCTCCACACGTAAGATTACTTACTCTTTGTTTAGCTTTCTACTTCTACTTAGTCTCTGCATTGGTGCATATGTGAGAACTATAGCCGGTATCCAATACCCAAGTAGAACCTTGACTTACAGAAAGATTTATTTCAATCATGAACAAACCTATATCTGTAACCGAAGCTTCACTAAGCTTCTTCTTGGTTAGCCTCTGCAAGATGCTCCTTATAGTTTCCTTTCCAGTGTCCAAGCTTATTGCAGTGGAAGCAAACTCCTTTGCTATCTGCATCAGTTTTGTTCTTAGCGTCCTTAGTTATTGCCTTTCCTTATACCTTTTTTGAATTGTTCTTCTTTTAAGAAGATCCTTTGGCTCTCTTCCGCTTCCTGGAAGAATTATCTACCAGTAAGACTTGGTCTTTCTTGGTTGGAAAGTGACTTTCTACAGTTTTCAACATGTTTAAGCAACTCAAGCAGGCTAACATATAGCTTATTCATGTGAAAATTCACAACAAATTGTGAGAAAGAGTCCGAAAGTGATTGCAAGATCAAATCTTGGATCATCTCTCCATCCATTATTAAACCCAGTTATCCCAATTGTTCAATCAGATTGATCATTTTTGAGGATATTTGTCTATACTATAGTGTCATCGGTTATTCTAGATTGGAAGAGCTCCTTAGATATCTAATATCTAGCAATCATACTTTCCTCACCATTCAACTCCTTGAAGGTGCAGGAGTACAGTAGGAGCATCCATAGTTTCATGCTGACGTTGAAGCTCGTTACTCATGGATGCGAGCATGATGTATTGAGCCAACTGTGCATCATCTTGTCACTTTTTAAAAGTAGCAATCTCTTCATCTGAGGCATTATCTGCAACCATTGCAGGGATAGACATATTAAGGACATAAGATAGTTTTTCAGCCTTGAGAACTATTCTCAAATTCTTTAACCAGTCCTTTTAATTTGGTCCAGTTAATTAGCATCTAATATGCTCCGCAGTGATAGTAAATTAGACATTATAAAATTATGTAAATGAATTTGTAATTTAACAACATTTTAGCATACATTCATTTCTTAATTAATTACCAAAATAAATTAGGTCTTTATTTTAAATTAGTATCTCTCACTTTTTCATCAAACTATATTACCCTCATTATATAGTTCGGCAATTCTAATTAAAGATTTGTTGTGAGAATAAGGATCCCATTTTAAATGTATATAGCATTGTGTGTGCACAATAAACTATATATAAATGAATAGGTAGACAACTATTGTCAATTACATCACTATGTAACTCCTTGTATTTTGCCTCTTAGATTATAATGGTCAAGTGTGTGCACATCCGAACTAAAATAATCTAAGTTAAGTCCAACCTAGCACTTCCATATATGTGAAGAGAAAAAGACCGTCCTTGTGTGTACACAACAAAGCAGTAATGTCCAATTCCTTAATAAGCATCAAATGTGATAAAACAACATTTTAGATATTTAATACTCGCCTTGTGTGTGCACAACAAACTCATATTAAATATTTAATACTCTATTACTTTACCATGCTAGAAGGCGACGTTCGATATTCAAAATATTTTTGAACGGTTAGGACTTAATATAATTTTCTTTGAGGGGTTTATTATTAATAGTCTCATCTTGTTTAGCGCGCATGCACATATATATATATAAAATACGCGTCATATTATTTGACATGCGAACCATGTTAGATAATATATAATATATATATATAGTAAGCATGCACATATAGAATACTATATTCTACCCGGATTGATTATGGACTTTTATTCTAGTTTGGTTCATTAGAGCCACCAAGTGAACCAAAAAGTCAAACCTAGGGTGCAAGAATTAAATTTAAATATACCTATTACATTTAAACTCGGGCTCCATTACAAACGGGTCTTCAAGTGCTCCTTGCTCCTTTGTCTCTAATTCTTCAAAATATTTTTCTAACTAGTTCTATTACATAAACTATTTACAATAGATAGAAACCTTGATCAGCAGTCAAGGGGAAGTACATAGGAGGGAGATAGAATTTACATTAAGCAAAAATTAGAGAAGACGAGGTACGCAGACCCCATTTATAAAACTCATTCATTCAAGTATCCTCTAAAATAATTCCAATCACACATTGGTCAATAGTACATAATCAATCCCTATTTATTATCATACATATCTCCATATGCATCAATAAATAACATTCATCTCATGAATAATAAAATCATTCCATATATGCATTGATATCATTTAATGGGCAATTAAAAGTTTACTAGAAATCCAATTTTGAAACAAAAATAAACTCCTTTATTTTAATCAAAATTTAAATCATAATAAACTTCTTTATTTTATTTTATCCAATTTTGAATAAAAATAAACTCCTTTATTTTTAATCAAATTCCAAATCAAAATAAACGCATTTAGTTTAATTAACATGAAATTCAATTTCAAGTTCAAAATAAACTCCTTTATTTTAACATAAAATTACTGAAAAATAAAATATGTTGAATCTTATTCCTTATCAAAATAAACATCTTTATTTTTAAGGAAACATGGAATCCTATTCCATATGTGAATAAACTCCTTTATTCTAGGAAACATGGAATCCTATTCCAAAATAGAATAAACTCTTTTATTCTAGTTAACATGGAATTCAATTACAAGTCAAAATAAAACTTTTAATTTTAATCATATTCCAATTCAAAATAAACCTTTTATCTTAATTGAAAATAAATAAACTCAAAATAAAAAACAATTCAAATTCTGCAAACTGGCGCGACCGCGCTCCAAATTGAACTAGGAGCGGCGCGGCCGCGCTGCACCTCCAGAAACAGTTTCTGGGTTCGGGCGTGGCCGTGATCCAGAATGAACTGGAAGCGGCGCGGCCGCGCCGCGTAGCAGAGTTCGAAATTTTTTCTCTTTGCCCAAAAAATCGATCCAATCGCATACCCATACATACATGGAATCATAATAATCGATAATTAGCACAAGATTGGCTCTGATACCACTGTTAGGTTTGTATATAACGCAAGCATGCAACCAAATTACATAAATAGGGCGGAAACGCGATAAAACGGATTTTAAAATTTTAATACAAACCATCACCATGATCTATCCTTGTATTAAATTATCAATTAAACGAAAGAGAAAGAGAATAAGTATTATACCCTCGTAGATCAAAGCTTCCTCGGGTACAAGTTCAACTCCTAGTCCTTCGTGTTCTCCTCGAATTCCACTAATGAGATTCCTTCTTTTGATCAACGTTAGCCACCCAAGTGTTTGGCCTCTAGAGGTGATCCACGAAGGAAGAATAGGTATTCAAGAAGTTGGGTGTTGGCAAAACCCTAGTTTCTATCTCTATAGAAATTACAAGTACTCTCCACAATTCTCATGCAAGAGTGTGTAACCCTAATCTATGATAAGACTCCTCTTATTTATAGATGTAGGAATAACCCTTCCCTAAACTATTTAGGATTAGTGTTTCTATTATAATTAAACTCCTTTAATTAATTATGCTCCTAATCTAATTAGGAATTCATGTGAGAGTACTTCTATTAATTAATTCACAATCCCTATTAGGAATTAAATAATAATAATAATAATAATAAGACTCCTCTTATTATTTTATATTTAATATTTTCAAAATATTAAATAATAAATAATAAGCTATTTAATTTATTCTATCTCCATAGACTAAATTAAACATACTTAACTTATTATTACAATTATGTCATTTACTTCTTAAATAAATATTTTTTCTTTTTGTAGTGTGACCCTTTAGGTTCTCCATATTAAACCGGTTGTGAATAAATCAATTAGAACAATTCTAATTATATTTAAATAAATAAATCAAACTATTTAATTCATTTAAATAAATAATATTTATTCTACAATAAGGGTAAGCCCCCTTAGCGATCAACGACTTTTCTGATAATATAGATTTCAACATTAATCACAAAAGAACCTTTCAGTGCATAGTTACCGTACAATTCAATCTTTCTACCATACAATGTCCCAATTAAATATAAGACATGGATTTACTGTCAAGTCTTATTTTATTTAATTATATGTATTTCGATTCCCAAATGCACAACTTTAAATAATGCAAATTAGAAACTCCTTTCTAATTTCATTCTGCTTTGGCCAAGGACTACTAAGTTGTCACTTATCAAATCACATAGGACATTCACATCTTTTACTAAATGTGGTAGATTCTTTGTAACGTATAGATGTGAATGTCAATCATCCTCTTCCTAAGAGCAAGTAACGTATAGATGTGAATGTCCTATGTGATTCGATAAATGACAACTCAGTAGTCCTTGGCCAAGGCAGAATAAAATTAGAAAAGAGTTTCTAATTTGCATTATTTAGAGTTGTGCATTTGGGAATCGAAATACATATAATTAAATAAAATAAGACTTGACAGTAATTCCATGTCTTATATTTAATTGGGACATTATATGGTAGAAGGATTGAATTGTACAGTAACTATTCACTGAAAGGTTCTTTTGTGATTAATGTTGAAATCTATATTATCTGGAAAGTCGTTGATCGCTAAGGGGGCTTACCCTTATTGTAAAATAAATATTATTTAATTAAATGAATTAGATAGTTTAATTTATTTATTTAAATAAGATTAGAATTGTTCTAATTGATTTATTCACAACCGGATTAATATGGAGAACCTAAAGGGTCACACCACAAAAGGAAAATATTTGTTTAAGAAGTAAATGGCAGAATTGTAGTAATAAGTTAAGTGCATATAATTTAGTATATGGAGATAGAATAAATTAAATAGCTTAATATTTATTATTTAATATTTTGAAAATATTAAATATAAATTAATAAGAGGAGTCTTATTATTATTATTACTATTACTATTATTTAATTCCTAATAGGGATTGGCAATTAATTAATAGAAATACTCTCTCATGAATTCCTAATTAGATTAGGAGTTTAATTTAATTAATGGAGTTTAATTAGAATAGAAACCCTAATCCTAAATAGTTTAGGGGAGGGTTTTCCTACATCTATAAATAAGAGAAGTTTTATCATAGATTAGGGTTACACACTCTTGCATAAGAATTGTGGAGAGTACTTGCAATTTCTATAGAGATAGAAACTAGGGTTTGCCAACACCCCCAAATCCGGGTACTTCGATTCCACAGGATTTGGTGTTCACTATCCATATACATCACATCACATCTAACTACCCATTCAATATAAATAAAAACTCTTAATTAAAAATAGGAATCTCCCATTAAAGGGTTACACATCATTCATAAACAAATCCCAGGTTATCTAACCTTAAATAAACATCAGTGCAGAAACATAAATTAAGTCTATTACATAAACATCATTAAAACAAATAAAAATAAGTCTTCATCACTTGTTTACTTTTTCTTTGCCCTTACTAGTGGATGGCTCATCAGTTCTTTCAACTTTAGCTGCAATGTTATTATGCAAGGGTGAGCAATGATTGCCCAGTAAGTATAACAACAACAATAATAATAACATGCGAAATAATTAATGGATATCGAATATTCGAAGATTCAGTTTTGAGTCAAGAATGTAAGACAGGATTCAAAAGAACGTCTGAGGGTCTTAAGACCACGAACTATGTCCCAGGTTATCAAGTATTTCTACTTTAAACCTTTAACAGTCGTAAGATTATATGGACCTTGCTTCTCGTACTCAGGGGGATCAGCCCTTTGTACCATGTATGTGCACAACATCTTAACGCTAACGCGTAAATAAAATCCCTATATAAGGGTTGTTCATCTCAGTTTGACATTGGAGTCCGCACCAAAGGAAGTTTGGTTTGGATTTACTTCAATAACGTTTCTAGAATTTAGAACGCTCATCAACTATGGACTAGTCGAATCAAAAAGAGTTCGCTAGTCAATCAAGGTTCAAAAAGGTGTAATTTGAGAATCAAAACTAAATCTCACAAAAGGTACAATTGAATAAGTTCTATATAACTAAAGCATTATATAGAGGAAATTAAAACGTCTCATCGAATCCATGAAATTGAATGAAATAGAAACAATAACTTGCTCGAGTAAGTAATAGCATTATGAAACATATGCGATAACAGAATTAAGTTCAGGAACTTGCGTGATTGAAATCAAGGTAGAAAACTTGCGTAAATGTAAAAGTAGGGATAAGATACTTGCCTCGTGCGTAGACTATAAATTTAAAACTCACGTTCTCTAAATCAACCTATA
The DNA here is from genome assembly GCA_034770075.1 of Aralia elata. Classification (NCBI taxonomy): domain Eukaryota; kingdom Viridiplantae; phylum Streptophyta; class Magnoliopsida; order Apiales; family Araliaceae; genus Aralia; species Aralia elata. The sequence continues at coordinate 49,946,042 of CM068379.1, forward strand.
CATTCGGTTTATAAAGCAGTAACAATAATTAGTTACAGTATTATAAACACGTCAGAACTCATTCTCATTAAATTTCATTTTAATATCTCAGTTAACACCGGATAATCAGTGGGTATATGCTTACCACCCATTACAGTACCTTAACATTCATTTTATACGTTAACCTAAGCTTTAGGTATGTCTATGATATCAAAACATGATCTCAAAGAAAGAAGAAAATTTTTACTCTCGTCTTTTTACTCTTTTTTTTTAATTCTTCGCCAGGGCGAGGAATCCCTTCACAAAATTCTCGCCGGGGCGAGGAATTTCTTCACAAAACTCTCGCCGGGGCGAGAAATTCCTTCACAAAATTCTCGCCGGGGCGAGAATCACGAATTCCAGTTTCTGCAGTTCACGAAGAATGCAAAAACAGGCCAAAATTTCTAATCTTGTTATTCTAATCGTCAAATTAAATATACCCAGATACTATAATACATATATAATTGTTAGCCAAGCCTTCTAGCATGATTCTAACAACTTAAATAGCATAAATCATGAATCTAAGAATCAAATTTGGGGTTTTTATCATTTTATCAGAGTTCTTCAATTTTCATGAAATCACACATAACAGGTTCATTATACAACCAAATTAATCCGTTCAAAACTTGTTTTCTTCATTTATACATGCATAAACAAAATAAGTCATCAATTTAACCCATTAACATGCAAAACAAGCATGAATGTTTCATACATTTAAACCATGTTTGTATACCACTACTTTGTAATTTCCAGAAAACTAATATAAACATGATTTCATGGATTTAATTACTCTAAATCACATATAAACCATATAAAATACATTTATGCATGCTTTCAAACATCTAATCATTAATTTATAAAATTTAGCCACAAAATTTTAGGTTACAGAGAATACAGAGAACTTAAAACAGACATTCATGGAAGAACTTCAAAAATATAAATTAAAACTTAAATTAGAAGAATTACCTTCAATTAGATGCTTAAACTATGCAAGAATTGAAAGGGATCCTTCTCAACTTTCTAATTCCTCACAATTTTTTCTCCTTTTTCTCTCAAGTTTTCTCTCTGGCTTGCTTTTAGAAACTGATGAAATAAGGCACGTAATAAGAATTGACGCAACATGAATGTCAGTTAATCCCATATTGGGTTAACTGACTTCAACTCCCCTTAAGGCATTGTTTGGTTAGCACACTCATTCCTCCTTTCTAATTTATTTTAATAAACTACTTATTATATTGTTTCATGTCACACTTTAATCAACTAAATAATCTTACTAAAATCAAATAAATAAAATAGAATAATTCTACATTAAATCACATAGTCATATTAATAAGATTCTCATTTATTAATAATGACAATTTACTAAATCTCTAATTAATAATTAAATTAATTAGAAATAACATTATACTTATTTAAACAGTGCATTTAATCAAATAAATTCAATTAAACACATACTTTAAATATAAAAATTCTCCACATTAACTTAATTAATGTGACATATATAATTAAATTAATCTACCACAAATTCATCAATTAATTCAACAATCAAATCATCGAAAAATATTTATTCAATTAATAAATATTCAAATTAAGTTACAAAATTCTCGTTTGTCACAGAATTCAAGGAGAACACGAAGGAATTGGAGTTGAACTTGTACCCGAGGAAGCACGGTTCTACGAGGGTATAATTTCTCAATCTTTATCTCTTTTGTTTAATTAATAATTGTGCATAAAGAAAGATCATGGTGATGGTTTGTATAAAATTTTAAAATATGATGTTATCGTACTTTCGCTTCGTTTATGTAATTTGATTGCATGTTCGCGTTATATACAAACCTAACAGTGGTATCAGAGCCAAACTTTATGTGAATTATTAATTGTTTTGATTCTTTATATACATTGATATGTATTCAGAACAATTTAATTGGGCATAACTGTTTCTGTAAAATTATTTTATTTTATTAAATTTTTTTTTAAAAAAAACGTTGGTCAAAGTCAACGGTCAAACGTTGACCGTTGACTCTCAAACGTTGACTAGTCAATTGATGACGTGGCACTTACTGCTGATGTGGCACATGCTGCTGACGTGGCGCTGACTAGTCAACCTTTAAAAATGAAATAATTAATTTGGGGCTAAAGGGTTTTGAACCCTTGACCTATTGGTCATATGTTGGAAGCCTTACCACTACACCAGAATCACTTTTGATTAAGAATCAGAATGTTTAATATTTAAACTATATAATTCTGGGTTTGAAGTTTGGCTTAAAGGCTTGTTTGATTATTTCTTTTAAAGGTTTATGATCAGGGTTGACCTCATTTTTTTTATTTTTTTTATTTTTGAAAATTAAAATAAAGAAGTTTATTTTGATTTGAAATTTGATTAAAAATAAAGGAGTTTATTTTTATTTAAAATTAGATAAATTAAAATAAAGAAGTTTATTTTGATTTGGAATTTGATTAAAAAATAAAAGAGTTTATTTTTATTCAAAATTGGATAAATTAAAATAAAAGAGTTTATTTTGATTTGGAATATGATTAAAATAAAGAAGTTTATTTTAATTGGAATTGGATTTCATGATAACTAATTAGAGTTGAAAGTGGATTCCATGATAACTAATTGGAGTTAAAATTAGATTTTATACTAACTAATATTGCCCATTAAATGATATCAATGCATATATGGAATGGTTTTATTATTCATGAGATGAATGTTATTTATTAATGCATATGAAGATATGTATGATAATAAATAGGGATTGATTATGGACTATTGACCAATATGTGATTGGATTTATTTTAAAGGATGCTTGAATGAATGTGTTTTTATAAATGGGGTCTGCGTACCTCGTCTTCTCTAGTTTTTCTTGATGTAAATTCTATCTTCCTCCTATGTACTTCCTCTTGATTGCTGATCAAGGTTTCTATTTATTGTAAATAGTTTATGTAATAGGACTAGTTAGAATTAATTTTGAAGAATTGAAGACAAAAGAGCAAGGAGCGCTTGAAGACCCGTTTGTAATGGACCCCGGGATTTAAATGTAATAGTTATATTTAAATTTAATCCTTGCAACCTAGGTTTGACCTCTTGGTTTACTTGGTGGCTATAGTGAACCAAACTAGAATAAAAGTCCATAATCAATCCGGGCAGAATATAGTATTCTATATGTGCATGCTTACTATATATATATATTATATATTATCCAACATGCTTCGCATGTTAAATAATATGACGCGTATTTTATATATATATGTGCATGCGCGCTAAACAAGATGAGATAAATAATAACAAACCCCTCAAAGAAATCATATTAAGTCTTAAGTGTTCAAACATATTCAGAATATCGAACGTCGCCTTCTAGCATGGTAAAGCAATAGAGTATTAAATATTTAATATGAGTTTGTTGTGTCACCACAAGGCAAGTATTAAATATTTAAGATGTTGCCTTATCACATTTGATGCTTATTAAGGAATTGAACATTACTGTTTTGTTGTGTCACCACAAGGACGGTATTTTTCTCTTCACATATGTGGAAGTGCTAGGATGGACTTAACTTAGATAATTTTGATTCGGATGTATCACCACTTGATCAAAATAATCTAAGAGGCAAAATACAAGGAGTTACATTGTTATGTAATTGACAATAGTTGTCTACCTATTTATTTATATATCGTTTGTTGTGTCACCACAAGGCTATATACATTTAAAATGGGATCCTTAGCCTCACTAGCAAATCTTTAATTAGAATTGCCAAACTATATAATGAGGGTAATATAGTTTGATAAAAATAGTGGGAGATACCAATTTAAATAAAGACCTAATTTATTTTGGTAATTAATAAAAATAAATGTATGCTAAAATATTGTTAATTCATTTATAGAATTTTACAATGTCTAATTTACTATCACTGCGGAGCATATTAGATGCAAATTAACTGGACCAAATAACACGGACTAGTTAAGGAATCTGAGAATAGTTCTCAAGGCTAAAAAGCTATCTTATATCCTTAATACGCATATCCCTGCAATGGTTGCAGACAATGCCTCTGAGGAAGAGATTGCTACTTTTAGAAAGTGGCAAGATGATGCACAGTTGACTCAATGCATCATGCTCGCATCCATAAGTAACTAGCTTCAGCGTCAGCATGAAACTATGGATGCTCTTACTATACTCCTGCACCTTCAAGGAATTGAATGGTGATGAAAATAGGACTGCTAGATATTAGATATCTAAGGAGCTCTTCCAATCTAGAATGACCGATGGCGCTACAGACAAATGTCCTAAAATGATTAATCTGATTGAACAATTGGGACAACTGGGTTTTGTCATGGATGGAGATTTGATCCAAGATTTGATCTTGCAATCACTTCCGGATTCTTTCTCACAATTTGTTGTGAATTTTCACATGAATAAGCTATATGTCAGCCTGTCTGAGTTGCTTAAACATGTTGAAAATCGTAGAGAGTCATTTTCTAACCAAGAAAGACCAAGTTTTACTGGTAGGGGCCAAAGGATCTTTTGAAAAGAAGAATAATTCAAAGAACGTATAAGAAAAGGCAAAAACAAAGGATAATAAGAACAAAACTGATGCGGATAGTAAAGGAGTTTGCTTCCACTACAATAAGCCTGGATACTGGAAAGGAAACTGTAAGGAGCATCTTGCAGAGGCTAACCAGAAGAAGCTTAGTGAAGCTTCGGTTACAGATATAAGTTTGTTCATAATTGAAATAAATCTTTCTATAAGTCAAAGTTCTACTTGGGTATTGGATACTGGCTATAGTTCTCACGTATGCAATCCAATACAGAGAACAAGCAGAAGTAAAAAGCTAAACAAAGAGTAAGTAATCTTATGTGTGGGAATGGAGCAATGGTTGCTACATTAGCCGTAGGAACTTATAGTTTAGCGTTGCCTGCGGGCAAGTCTATTAAGTTAATAAGTTGTTATTATGTTTCAGTTCTCTTTAAAAACATTATTACTTTCGTTGTTGGACAAGGAATGTTCTGATATTATATTTAAGAACAATTGTTGTTCTATTTATAATGATAATATTTTGTTTGAAGTTGGAAGATTACTTAATAGACTTTGTATACTTGAATTATATGAAAAATAATTTTGAAAACTGAACAAACTAGTAAAAGAAAAGGAGATGATCATTCAAAGAGTTGAATTTGTCTATTTAATGAAATACAAGTCTGAATCATTTGAAAGGTTCAAAGAATTCAGATGTGAAATAAATTGACAAAGTATTAAGATTCTTTGATCAGATCGGGGAAGGAATACTTGTACAATGAGTTTCTAGATCATCTCAAAATGGTATTTTCTCATAATGGACGCTTCATGATACGCAATAATTGATTGGTGTATCTTAAAAGAGAATTCGTACCTTGTTGGACATGGTGCGGTCCATAATAATTTTTACCGACATTCCAGTATCTATCTAGGGTTATGCCCTAGAAACGGCTGCATATCTACAAAATAAGGTAACCTCAAAATCCAGCCCCAAGACTCCATAAAAGTTATGGATAGGGAGGATTCCTAATCTTAAGTATGTTAAGATAAGGGGTTGTCTAACTTATGTGAAAAGGTTTCAAAAGATAAGTTTGGGACAAAATCTAACAAGTGCAGAGTTGTGGGATATCCTAAAGAAATTTAGGGTATTATTACTATAATCCTATACGCTGCCTTCTTGGATAAAGGTGTTTATCATTGAAGGAACTAGTGGGAGGGTAATAGATCTTGAAAGAGTTCAAGAACCACAAAGCACTTTAAGTCAAACCGAGGGACCTGTAGATAGACCTATTATACCACAACCGAATCGTAAATATAGAAGAGTACCGAAGATACCTAGGAGGTATGGATTCATCATAGAGGATGATGATGAGGTACGTATCATAGAGGATGATGATCCAGTTATATACGATAAGGCTATGAGTAGAAGACACTCAAAGAAATGGCAGATGGCCATGAAATCTGAAATGGACTCCATGTATGAGAACTAAATATAGACTCTGGTTACTCCACTGAAAGGCATAGTGCCTAAAGGGTGTATATGGGTCTTTAAAGATAAAGACTAGGGTGAATGGCAAGGTGGAGACCTATAAGGCCAGACCTGTTTAAAAGGTTTCAAATAAAGTCAAGGAGTTGACTGTGATAAAACCTTATTACCGGGTAATGCTCAAGTTCATTTAGATTTTGCTTGTGATTGCAGCTTATTACGAAATCTAGCAAAATGGATGTGGAGACGTCCTTCCTCAATGAAGACTTGAGGAGAATGTATGTATGATACAACCAGAGGAATTTGTTTCAAAGGTTGAAGCAAATCGTGTTTTAAGCTATAATGATCCATTTATGGATTGAAGCAAGCTTCTCAAAGATGGAACATTCGTTTTGATGAGACAATCAAAAGAGTTTGATTTTATCAAAAACGAGAATGAACCTAGTGTGTACAAAAAGGTCAGTGGGAACACTGTAACATTCCTAGTATTATATGTTGATATATTACTGATAAGGAATAACACACCAATGCTACAATCAGTAAAGATAAAATTGTCTAAACATTCCTCCATGAATAACTTGGGAGGAGCATCCTATAAATTGGGGATATAAATCTATATAGATAGATTTAAAAGGATGTTCGGCTTGACCCAATGAACGTATATTCATTCGATGCTAAAGGCGTTTAGCATGGAAAACTCCAAGAGAGGTCTCATGATGATGAGTCACGGAGTGAATCTCTCTATAATTATCTCCAATAAAAGAGAGATCACATGAGTTATTATCATGTATACAATGAATATACAAGGCCTGATGTCGATCAGTCATATTCTGGAGAAGATCACTGTAAGACAGTGATAAACATCTTAAGTATTTAACTGGTATTGAAGATGTAATCATGATTCATGGTAGGTTTGAATTAAAATTAGAGGGCTAAACAGACTCAAATTTCTCAGACTGACCAAGACGATAACAAATCCACTTTAGGGTAAATTGTTACCTTGAATGGTGGTGCAGTGAATTAAAAAGGTTCCAAAATAGTAAAGAGTTGCTGGTTTAGTAACAAAGACAAAGTATATAATTGTAAATGAAGCTGCAAGTTGATTGTTTGGATGAAAAGTTCATCACAGAACTAGGAATAGTTCCTAAATCTCATCTTGGATTCAAACATGTGTTGCGGCACTTTCATTTGATTAGAGGAATCATTGAAAGAGCAGAAGTCACTATAGAGATAGTGGACTCTTAAGAACAACATTGCATATCCTTTTACTGAAGCTTTATCCAACAGCAGGATGATCGTCACTTAGAGAAGAAGGGTATTAGATACCATGGTGATTGGCTTTGGTGCAAGTGGGAGATTGAAAGTAATATGCACACAAGCTAATCATATTTGATATGATATAGCATATACTTTGTAATCTTATTCGTTTATTAAAGACATTTTCATTATCTACATGATGCTGTGTTATTTAAAATGTGATAAACCCATAATTTTGAGCAATGCTTTTAGAATCATGATGGTGATCATGCTAATGAGATCTAAATTCTAGATAACTCATAAACTAAAATCGTTCCTAATCGTTGGATTACTAAAAGGGGATTAGTGAATCCGGATAGATTAGTACATACGTTCCTTGCTCTTAGGAAGAGGATGATTGATCTCATAATCATTTGTGTGGAGACACTAAAACAAGTATGTAGATGCTTATTGGAGAATAAGTTCACTGAACGTGGCTCGCTAAGGAATACCTAATGGAGTTTTACTCGCCTGTCAATAGAAATTCCTCTAGTGATAGTAGTACAAGTGATCCTTGGACTTGAGATCATCATAGTATCTTGTGTATGGTGAGTTATACTTTGACATGTCCCTTAAGACCTTTAGGGTATATCAAAGGGTATGATTGGGTATGTGGCGCCCACAAATCCGGGTACTTGAAACCCGTACTTGGTGCATCACAATACCATTTCTTTGAGCTGTTTAATAAATTACAAACTTAATATTTATATCAGAGTTGTCTATTCCCCAGGTGTGGCAACCTTTAATTACATTCTTTACATGTTACATAATATATATAATCACAATACAAAAGACTAATCATTACAGATAACACCTTGAAACCTAAACCTTGAGCTTTCCTTTGCCCTTGTCTTTGCTAGAGCCTTCTGGTCGATCACACTTAGCTGAAAACATTTAAGTCAAAGCAAGAATGAGCATTCAATTGCTCAGCAAGTAATAACAATTATAATAATACACTGAAGAAGTAAATGTTTTCTTTGAGGACTACTTCTACCACGAATCAATAGTGGTGAAGTCATTTGAAACTATTCTTAACAACATATCAAATCATTTTAAGATTTCTTTGAAATGACTGAACAATAAGTCATTTCAAGTAAACAAGAATTTTCTTGAATTTCATGCTGAGTAATACATCAAGAATGAAAGAGTTAAAATTCTTTCGAAGATTCAATAATATTCAATTGATTATGAAGGATTAGCAATTTTGCGATAATATTCAATACATAGGGTTATTCCCAGATTTCATGCTGAGTGATCACAAATGGATCAAGAACTGCTAGAGGAATCATCAGTTATTTTATTACTGACTACCTCAAGAGTAAAAGTTAGCTATAAAAACTAAACTTTACTCTTCTGCAAGTACGTAAGGGGATCAGCCTCATTGTACCCGAGATTATGCATAATTCTCAAACATAGCGCGCGGTCGGGCTACCGACAATAAAGTTTCCCCTGATTTATTTTTTAGGGTTGTTCATCTCAGTCTTACATCATGAGTCCGTACCACATCAATATGGTTTGGATTGCTTTCAAAGAAATATTTTGAGTTCAACATATTATAACAATTTGATCTAGCCGAATCAAATGGCATATATCTTTAATAACAAATTAGTTCCAATAATAGAACGTTTCATGCGATATTAATTTAATATTAGTCTAGCCGAAAACAATTAGCTAAGACCTGGCTAATAGACAGTTCATAAATAGAGAATTCTAATTATTGTTTAACAATGCTTTTTGAATTAGTTCTAGCTGGTCAAATAGCTTAGACAATCATTAGACTAGGTATACATACCGAAATTTAATAGTATGTATCAGAACTTGTCAACGAATTTCGAATTCAAGGGTAATTGATAATGTACAATAGTTCATGCAAGTGGGGACACTTGTATAACCAAACTTAGAATACAAATTTTCAATATGAGTCATAACAATTCAGTAATGAGCTACTTTTAACAATGAACGAATCGAAGGAAATTCGATTTTATAATAATTATAACAATTTGTACAAGTGAGGACACTTGCACAAAGAACAGAATAATTTTGATTATAAATACATCACATGAGACAATATCGAGACATTTGAAATCAATAGATAGCTTGAACAAAGTTTAAGAATACTTGCTTAACATATGGATCCATTGCATAAAGTAAATGCAAAGGGTTACGATAATTGCATAAACGAATAACAAAGATCATTATGGATATGAATAATTAACAATAATTATTCATGAGCATGCTTTGAAATTGATAACTCATGTTGAGTTAGGAACTAGCATAACATATACCTGTTTGCACAAAATAAAAGTAGTGCATAAGGTTTAGATACTTGCCTTGGTCGTTGACTAGTGCTACGCAATTTAATATGACTTCTTTTGAAAGACCTATCATTTATAAGATCGATCTCTCAATTAGCGAATCATATTATATATTAAAATATCACTTCTTTACAAGTAAATTATCTAACATTCAACCACATAATCAAATATTAGATAACACATTAACACCATACGCATTCAATTCTAAAGTTAGTACACATCGAGTCTTTAACAGTGTTCAATATAGTATGCTGAGTGGTTTCCCACAAACAACCAACAAACTAGTTTCCGTCTCGTCTACACTGTTTTCACAGTGAGTTAAATCGGTTGCCAGTTCGTATATACCTCCGCTCCCTGAAGGAATTGTTTAGCCCAGATACTATACATCGACTATTAAAGAGTACGACTGTACCACTACCTTATGAATTAATACTAAGTCTTTCATTATATAAGTCTTTCTTTATGGTCCCGTAGGTTAAGTACCCAATCCAGCAAACTGGATTCCAAATCCAGCAAACTAGATGGAAATCTAGCAAACTAGATTCCAACCTGGATTACAATCCAGCACACTAGATTCAAACTATTCAATTCAATCAATTATTTTTGCAGTCCAGCAACCTGGATTCAAACTATCCTACAATACAGCAAACTAGATTCACTAATTCAGCAAACTATTTTTCAATCTAGTAACCTGGATTCGAACTATTCTACAATACAGCAAACTAGATTCACTTTATTCAATTCAGCAAACTGAATTACACTATTCAGCAAACTGGATTAACTAATTCAGCTAACTGGATTCACTAATTCAGCTAGCTGGATTCAAATTGTTTTTTATTTTATTAAATAATTCATTTAATCAATCTAAAATGCCATAAATATTATATCACCTTACAAATGACCGAAACCCATGTCAAAAATCTGTATGAATCTCAAGTCATAAAATCTCATTTTCCAAATTTTTAACTTCACATAATTAATTAAATCTATTTATACATAACTTCATCATTTACACGAAAAACTAGGAAAACAACTTCAAAATCATAAAATCTCATTTTCCAAATTTCTTTAAGAAAATAAATTCTTATATCCATAATACAAACATACATCCATTTAAATACAATTAAAATCATAATTGTATTAATCATTAAAATCCATAATCACAGATCAAATTAAGTTTTGATCATCCCTTTATCTTTGTCTCATTTACCATACTTAGTCAATTTAAAATAAATTGACTAATCTTGCAAATTTCTATCATAAGGAAATAATCATAGTAATAATAATATTATTAATAATTATTTCTTAAAATATATATTTATTGTTCAAATAATATAGTAATCATATTTTTATAAATAATTATAAATCTTTAATATAAAAATTAACTTATTAACAGAATATAATTTATTATTATCAACTATTTTTTTAATAAGAAATTTACTTGAAACTATATATGAAATAAATATATATGTACATATTACATAATCACATTTATTTCCTTGCACACATTCCCATACTTGCTTTAATATATAATAAAAATAATTTTATTATAAAAAAAAAAGCATACGCAAAATTTCTTATTTTAATATATCAAAAATCTTGGGTTATTACATTCACCCTCCCTTATAAGGATTCCGTCCCCGGAATCACCGTTCAACACTTGCACCCATAAAGGTAAATATCATACACATTCATATCACAAGTAGATCACGATCTGATTCAATCAAATCGATCTTTAACTATTCAGCGTAAAGCTTGTCTATCTGATTATACGAAATTTGATTTCTAATAAAACTCAAATTCCTCCTTCAAGATACGTTAATAAAACGATTTATTATTAACCAATGTATTATTTATTTATTAATCTAGGTTCTTTCCTATAATTTCGATGTTTTCAAACGTAAACGTACCTCACGATATATATAAGAATAAATTATTATTTGAAAAATACCTGGAACTCCATCCCCGACTGCTACCGTATCTTGAACCGTCATGTTGAAGGTCCTTGCAGTTGGTTTGTTGATCGGAGTTGGATAAGTAATCGCCAGCTTTCCGCCATTTTTCCTTGTGTTCGCACTTTCCTTGTCTGCCTTTCTTTTCGAATTTCGTATTACGAATCCGGAACTGTTGCGCGTCTTGAACCATTGCTTATAGTCTACTTGCACCATGTCGTTTAGTGTTTCCTTACGTTTGAGACTTGGTACAATAACGTGCCCACATGATGATTTTTTTCTTTCAAAAATCCTTTCATTAACGAGTTATTTTAACCCATTTTCTATTTACTAATAGTCTTCATTATCTATCCTTTACACATACCAATACATACTTCTTACAAATCATATATATCAAATATTTTTATTATCTGGTTATATAAAACCTTAAATTATTATCTGATTCTTCATATTCCTTTATGCCATATAGTATCATAACATTATGAAACAAAATTCAAAACTTAGACCAATTCAGCTTGCCGGATTACCCAATCCAGCTTGCTGGATTGTCCATTTCAGCTTGCTGGATTCATGAATTCAGCTTGCTGAATTACCCAATTCAGCTTGCTGGATTCCCAAATTCAGCTTGCCGAATTACAAGCTTATCAATTTAAACAACATACTATCTTAATCAAACATATAACCATACCATTTCATTCATATTCATATTCTTTTAAACAGTACAAAGTACTTTTCATTACACAACATGCTGCTATAGCCATTACTATCCCTTAATGACAACAAAAGTCGGGATTAGTACATTACACACATATCATATCATACATAATCCTAAAGCACTTATCCTATTTATTCCCTACACCGTTCTTAGATCTTGGGCAAATTTTTGCCTGATGACCTACTATTCCACATACAAAACATACGCATTGCTTCGGTTCGGGACAATGAGAAGAAATATGTCCTTCACGTCCACAATTATAACACACATTCTGTCCTTTCATGCATACACCTTCATGTTTCTTGTTGCAATTTGCGCACCTTAATACTTTCTTAAAGTTTCCTTGGTCAGAATTTCCGATGTCACAGTCATTCATCTTTCTTTTTCCTTTCTTGCTTGGAGTTGCAGACGATTTGCTGCATTTAGCTCCCATTACATCAATTTGGCTTTTCAGCTTATCTTGTTCTTCCATTATTTCCATTAACGCTTTTCGCATTTGACTATTTAACACCCTTTCCATTTCTAATAACTTTTCCAGACATAACACCCTATCCCTTAAATTCTGTACTTCTGTTGATGCTTGGTCAGCTCCAACTTCAGTGTCTGAATCACTATCTGTCAGCACCACCGTTTCTAGTTCTGGTTCTATGTTTTCTAAAATTATTACCTCGTCAAGGTTACTTTCAGAATGAGCCTCCATTTCAGCTATTGATTTGGATATGGGCTCAGGCGGAGTGATTTGCTCCTTATTCACGACATGAGAGTCTCCTAATCTTTTCTCACCTGACATCTATACACAAATTATCTTGATTAGTACATAATATATACACATAACAAACAATAGTTTATATAAGTTAGTTTTTATTTCGTTTTACTATGAATTCCATTAATTCATCTCCTTTAAACTCTATTTGAGTTATTTATTTTTCAACGTTTCTATCTAGCTTAAGGTTATAGCCTAAGGTAATTCCCCACCTAAGGTTTTTAACCTATAGCTCTGATACCAACCTGTGACTTTCATGGTGCTTCCAACCATAGCACCTCACAGTGGTACCTATCAGCTTGCCACCGACTTCACGGCGTCCCCTACGGAGAGTCTGGCTTCGGTACTTCCCATTTTACAGGCAGTCACCAGCGAGAGGCTGGGGGTCTTCACACCAACTTGTGTTTATAGCGCTGATACCAACCTGTGGTGCCCCCAAATCCGGGTACTTGAAACCCGTACTTGGTGCATCACGATACCATTTCTTTGAGCTGTTTAATAAATTACAAACTTAATATTTATATCAGAGTTGTCTATTCCCCAGGTATGGTAACCTTTAATTACATTCTTTACTTGTTACATAATATATTTAATCACAATACAAAAGACTATTCATTATAGATAACACCTTGAAACCTAAACCTTGAGCTTTCCTTTGCCCTTGTCTTTGCCATAGCCTTCTGGTCGATCACACTTAGCTGAAAACATTTAAGTCAAAGCAAGAATGAGCATTCAATTGCTCAGCAAGTAATAACAATTATAATAATACACTGAAGAAGTAAATGTTTTCTTTGAGGACTACTTCTACCACGAATGAATAGTGGTGAAGTCATTTGAAACTATTCTTAACAACATATCAAATCATTTTAAGATTTCTTTGAAATGACTGAACAATAAGTCATTTCAAGTAAACAAGAATTTTCTTGAATTTCATACTGAGTAATACATCAAGAATGAAAGAGTTAAAATTCTTTCGAAGATTCAATAATATTCAATTGATTATGAAGGATTAGCAATTTTGTGATAATATTCAATACATAGGGTTATTCCCAGATTTCATGCTGAGTGATCACAAATGGATCAAGAACTGCTAGAGGAATCATCAGTTATTTTATTACTGACTACCTCAAGAGTAAAAGTTAGCTATAAAAACTAAACTTTACTCTTCTGCAAGTACGTAAGGGGATCAGCCTCATTGTACCCGAAATTATGCATAATTCTCAAACATAGCGCGCGGTCGGGCTACCGACAATAAAGTTTCCCCTGATTTATTTTTTAGGGTTGTTCATCTCAGTCTTACATCATGAGTCCGTACCACATCAATATGGTTTGGATTGCTTTCAAAGAAATATTTTGAGTTCAACATATTATAACAATTTGATCTAGCCGAATCAAATGGCATATATCTTTAATAACAAATTAGTTCCAATAATAGAACGTTTCATGCGATATCAATTTAATATTAGTCTAACCGAAAACAATTAGCTGAGACATGGCTAATAGACAGTTCATAAATAGAGAACTCTAATTATTGTTTAATAATGCTTTTTGAATTAGGTCTAACTGGTCAAATAGCTTAGACAATCATTAGACTAGGTATACATACCGAAATTTAATAGTATGTATCAGAACTTGTCAACGAATTTCGAATTCAAGGGTAATTGATAATGTACAATAGTTCATGCAAGTGGGGACACTTGTATAACCAAACTTAGAATACAAATTTTCAATATGAGTCATAGCAATTCAGTAATGAGATACTTTTAACAATGAACGAATCGAAGGAAATTCGATTTTATAATAATTATAACAATTTGTACAAGTGAGGACACTTGCACAAAGAACAGAATAATTTTGATTATAAATACATCACATGAGACAATATCGAGACATTTGAAATCAATAGATAGCTTGAACAAAGTTTAAGAATACTTGCTTAACATATGGATCCATTGCATAAAGTAAATGCAAAGGGTTACGATAATTGCATAAACGAATAACAAAGATCATTATGGATATGAATAATTAACAATAATTATTCATGAGCATGCTTTGAAATTGATAACTCATGTTGAGTTAGGAACTAGCATAACATATACATGTTTGCACAAAATAAAAGTAGTGCATAAGGTTTAGATACTTGCCTTGGTCGTTGACTAGTGCTACGCAATTTAATATGACTTCTTTTGAAAGACCTATCATTTATAAGATCGATCTCTCAATTAGCGAATCATATTATATCTTAAAATATCACTTCTTTACAAGTAAATTATCTAACATTCAACCACATAATCAAATATTAGATAACACATTAACACCATACGCATTCAATTCTAAAGTTAGTACACATCGAGTCTTTAACAGTGTTCAATATAGTATGCTGAGTGGTTTCCCACAAACAACCAACAAACTAGTTTCCGTCTCGTCTACACTGTTTTCACAGTGAGTTAAATCGGTTGCCAGTTCGTATATACTTCCGCTCCCTGAAGGAATTGTTTAGCCCAGATACTATACATCGACTATTAAAGAGTATGACTGTACCACTACCTTATGAATTAATACTAAGTCTTTCATTATATAAGTCTTTCTTTATGGTCCCGTAGGTTAAGTACCCAATCCAGCAAACTGGATTCCAAATCCAGCAAACTAGATGGAAATCTAGCAAACTAGATTCCAACCTGGATTATAATCCAACACACTAGATTCAAACTATTCAATTCAATCAATTATTTTTGCAGTCCAGCAACCTAGATTCAAACTATCCTACAATACAGCAAACTAGATTCACTAATTCAGCAAACTATTTTCCAATCTAGTAACCTGGATTCGAACTATTCTACAATACAGCAAACTAGATTCACTTTATTCAATTCAGCAAACTGAATTACACTATTCAGCAAACTGAATTAACTAATTCAGCTAACTGGATTCACTAATTCAGCTAGCTGGATTCAAACTGTTTTCTATTTTATTAAATAATTCATTTAATCAATCTAAAATGCCATAAATATTATACCACCTTACAAATGACCGAAACCCATGTCAAAAATCTGTAAGGTTCTCAAGTCATAAAATCTCATTTTCCAAATTTTTAACTTCACATAATTAATTAAATCTATTTATACATAACTTCATTATTTACACGAAAAACTAGGAAAACAACTTCAAAATCATTTCTTTTCAGGAAATAGACTATATATAGTCCCCTTATTAAAATATATTTTTCCCGGAATTTTTAAAATCCATTTACTATATTTAAATAGTCCAAAATAGCCAAATATTGATACATTTTTCATAAATCGAAATTACATCCCAAAATCCTGAAATTTTTAGGGTATGTTCCTGCGATATATATATACTCCCAGTAATAATTTCATAAGTTTTGGAATTAACTACAAAGTGTTATTCAAGAATATTTTTGAAAATAGTCCTTCACGATAAAATCCATAACTTTCATTATACATGGTCAAAAATCTTCAAATTTTTACAGGACTCGCATAACTTCCCATATTACCATTCCAAAATTTTTTAGAAATTTTAGAGTATAAACAATAGATGAAACTGCCCCTGGATGTGAATAGTCAGCAGGGTTTATCACCCTTTTTGTCCACTGCCTGGGCTGTTTTGACTAAAGCAGTTCATACGAATTTTATACCAACTATTTTTGAGTTCTACCACTTGGGTTTTGTAATTAACTTATATATCTAGTACCACTTTTTGACGGATCATAAAAAGAGTTTACGGATATCAAGTTATACAATTACAAAGTGATGAAAAGTTAGGGTTTTCTAACTTTTTAGAAAATAGTTTTGCTTTTCTTTCTTTTGATCCAACTTTTGGCATTCAAAAGGGTTAGATCTAAACATAAAACACTTATTAACATATAAATCTAAGGTTTTAGATCTCAAGATCATAAACTTCATATCAAAAAAATCACACCAAAATAAATGAAAATAACTAGATTAAGGTTAAAAAATTATACCTTTGCTTGAATTTCCTTCTCCTTCTTCCTAAGGTTTGTTTATGGGTTTTGAGTACACCAAAAACTCCCTCCCTTTTCTTCCTCCATGGTTGCCGAAATGCTCTCTTCTCTCTCTCTTGTTTTTCTTTTTTTCTCTTTCTATTTAGCTAAATGGAAAGTGAGAGATGAGAGAGAAATAAAATGGGTTTTGTTTTGCTTTATTAAATCTAATTACTAGTTGCTTACAAAATCAGTAGATATAGGTATTATACCTATATATCTTAGCATGATTAGGAAGTACACCATTTTTGATAACTTGTTGATGGGTTATGATTACATTTTGTCCTTCTTTTTCCATCCTAGCAAGCAAGCTATAAAAAAAACAACACATCACCCATATGTTTACACCATGCCGGCTGGCCTCTTCATTCTTGTCCCATATTTTTAGTCCTTTATTGATTGCTTTAATATAATAATTAAGTTGGCAAAAATATCTCCTAAGTGGGCTAACAAATGGGGCTTTGTTTTAAATCACTTGGGCTCACATTTAATTAGTTTGGGCCATTAGTTTGTCAAAATTTTTAATCTATGCTAGGCTACTAATTTAATAAGTGTTGGGCTAATTTAATTAGTCCACATATTAATTATCCAAGTCCACAATTAAATAAATGAGTAAGCTTGATTACTAAATTAATTAAGCTAGTCCACTAGTTTTCCTTACTAATTGGACTATAAAAATTAACCATTCATATATCACATAGTCTTCATTAATTAATACCCATATTAATTAATGTAAAAAATTTATTCACTTACTATAGTCACCTTAATTGAATATTTAATTAACTAACTATCTTATTAATTGTTTAATATTAATATTCATAGGTTAGTCCACTAATTTTAAATAACTACTAGTAGGACATGCTTTAATTAACAATTAGTCACATGCATTATTCACATAAATCATAATATATTTATCATCATTGATAAATAATTATCATACACATTGAATCATATATTGTTCATACATGCATTCAAATATAATCAATACTTATATTTAGTATTCAAATTTTTTTAAGAAAATAAATTTTTATATCCATAATACAAACATACATCCATTTAAATACAATTAAAATCATAATTATATTAATCATTAAAATCCATAATCATAGATCAAATTAGGTTTTGATCATCCCTTTATCTTTGTCTCATTTACCATACTTAGTCAATTTAAAATAAATTGACTAATCTTGCAAATTTCTATCATAAGAAAATAATCATAGTAATAATAATATTATTAATAATCATTTCTTAAAATATATATTTATTATTCAAATAATATAGTAATCATATTTTTATAAATAATTATAAATCTTTAATCTAAAAATTAACTTATTAACAGAATATAATTTATTATTATCAACTATTTTTTTAATAAGAAATTTACTTGAAACTATATATGAAATAAATATATATGTACATATTATATAATCACATTTCTTTCCTTGCACACATTCCCATACTTGCTTTAATATATAATAAAAATAATTTTATTATAAAAAAAAATCATACGCAAAATTTCTTATTTTAATATATCGAAAATCTTGGGTTAGTACAGGGTATAATAAGTTGTACATGCAGATAGGTGAATGATCAACAAAGAATCTACCACGTCTAGTAAAAGATGTGAATGTCCTATGTGATTCGATAAATGACAACTCAGTAGTCGTTGGCCAAGGCAGAATGAAATTAGAAAGGAGTTTTTAATTTGCATTATTTAAAGTTGTGCATTTGGGAATCGAAATACATATAATTAAATAAAATAAGATTTGAAAGTAATTTTATGTCTTATATTTAATTGAGACATTGTATGGTAGAAGGATTGAATTGTGCGGTAACTATTCACTGAAAGGTTCTTTTGTGATTAATGTTGAAATCTATATTATCTGGAAAGTCGTTGATCGCTAAGGAGGCTTACCCTTATTGTAGAATAAATATTATTTAATTAAATAAATTAAATAGTTTAATTTATTTATTTAAATAAGATTAGAATTGTTCTAATTGATTTATTCACAACCGGATTAAAATGGAGAACCTAAAGGGTCACACCGCAAAAGAAAAATATTTGTTTAAGAAGTAAATGACATAATTGTAATAATAAATTAAGTGCATGTAATTTAGTCTATGGAGATAGAATAAATTAAATAACTTAATATTTAATATTTAATATTTTAAAAATATTAAATATAAATTAATAAGAGGAGTCTTATTATTATTATTATTATTACTATTACTATTATTTAATTCCTAATAGGGATTGAAAATTAATTAATAGAAGTACTCTCTCATGAATTCCTAATTAGATTAGGAGTTTAATTTAATTTAAGGAGTTTAATTAGAATAGAAACCCTAATCCTAAATAGTTTAGGGGAGGGTTTTCCTACATCTATAAATAAGAGAAGTCTTATCATAGATTAGGGTTACACACTCTTGCATAAGAATTGTGGAGAGTACTTGCAATTTCTATAGAGATAGAAACTAGGGTTTTGCCAATACCCATCTTCTTGAATAGATATTATTCCTTGGTGGATCACCTCTAGAGGCCAAACACTTGGGTGGCTGACGTTGATCAAAGGAAGGAATTTAATCGGTGGAATTCAAGGAGAACACGAAGAAATTGGAGTTGAACTTGTACCCAAGAAAGCACGGTTCTACGAGTGTATAATTTCTTAATCTCTATCTCTTTCGTTTAATTAATAATTGTGCATAAAGAAAGATCATGGTGATGATTTGTATAAAATTTTAAAATCTGATTTTATCGCGCTTCCGCTTCGTTTATGTAATTTGATTGCATGTTCGCGTTATATACAAACCTAACATATCACATTTAATATAACAGCACCATGTAGATAATGTAAAATACCTTTTAAGAAAATCAATTCATTTATTAATAAATGAATAAGATTACAAAGTATATGCTACATCATATCAAATATGATTAGCTTGTGTGCATACTACTTTCATATGGTACAACAGTATCCAAACCCAAATTATTACAATGCCGTATAAAAAATGACAACACACGTTTCATGTCCTCAATATAATTATTGTTATACTATTTTATAACTTGATGAGGACAACCACTAACTCGGACCATTACTCATCCCCGGCTAGTCCCAGCTACACTCTCATTTCCTGAGAAGAACAATGGAACAAAACTGAAAAGGGTGAGCTCAAATAGTCTAGTAAAGAATATCATGACTAAGATAATAAAAAATAAATTATCTTTAGTTTTCAACAAGGATAAATCTGATAGAATATAATACACAACAAGTTTTAGATCAATAATTGTAGCGGAAATATCAATCAATTAAGAGTGTAAAATGGATCATAATATCCACAATCTTCTCCAATTTAAAAGTTCACCATCAATATTTTATCCATGTAACACCAATCAACAGTTCCTGTAAATCAATAGTTTATCTTTGCACTACGGGCCAAAGATATTCATTTGTAACACAAATCAACAGTTCTTGCAAATCAACAATTTATCTTTGCACTATGGGCCAAAGATATTCATTTGTAACACCAACGGTCATGATCATGCCAATCAACAACATCTTTGCACTACAGGCCAAAGAGAACTTTCACCACCTGCCTTTGTCTGTAACACCAAAGGTTATGATTATACCAATTCACAGTTCCTAGTCATAATCATGCCAATCAACGGTTAATCTTTGCACTCCTATCAAAGAGAACTTTCACCATAATTTAAGTCCGAGGATTATGATAATGACGTAAAGGATGAATAGAGATAATAAAAACAAAAAGATCGAGAATAAACATTAGAGATCTGTAATTTAATTTGTCCAGAGTCCAAGAATGTCCAAATTGTCAACATGATATCCAGAAATTCGATTAGAATTCAAGAATAGAATAAATAAGGTTCACAATTTAACTATAACGTGTATAACGCAATAGGAAGATTTAGGTGAAAAGATATTAGATGAAGCACGTGTAAAGTGCAATAGAAAGATTCAAGTGAAAATATATTAGATGAAACAAATTCACCGTTTGAGGATAACACTGTGAAAACAAATGATAATTTCTTACCATAAATTTAGGAGTATGAAATAAAAGATATCCCTTACCTCAATTAGCAAGTGACTGGATGTTGCTCTCTATAAAGTTTATCAACCTAAATATTAAATATATTTATAATATAATTAGTAATTATCACATATGGTGTACACTAACTCATATATTATGAAATTATGAAAAATTATTATATAGTATATTTGGTGTAATGTACAGAATAAACTTCAAAAATAATATTTCAAAATAAAATCTTTCAAAGGAATTTTTTTCAAAATAACTCTTCTAAAAGAAGAATTATAAACACCGTGTGATGTGTGTGAGTGTTTGATCAACCTTTATAGAAAGACTTACTTGAACAATACTCGTACTCTTACTGATCTTCACAACTACTCAAGATAGTTTAGCACACTTAGAAAGAACTTACACTCAGAAATTTTTAGAGAGTGGAAGGAAGTATAAGCAAGGAAGTTATGAATTTCCTTATGCTAAGCCTGTAATGTCCAGAAATTTTTAATACTATGTCGAATTTATTTTAATAAATAAATTCATTTCATTTAATTTTACCAATTTGATTGGATCCATGTAGAAATTTTTATTTAATTATATAATGCATGGTCCAATAATTTTCCCTGCCTTAAAGGGACTCACTGATAGGTTGAATAAATTAATGAGTTTAACCTTAGCATTTAATTGGCAAGAAAACTAAGATAATTAAATAAATAATTCTGTCATTATCGGATTAAATAATTCGAATAAAGAATTATGGCTAAAACTAAATATTTAAAATAAATAATTAATTGGTTTAGTTATTTATTTTAAAAATATTAGAATATTATGTGGTCCCTAACCTTTCAAGTTGATTGGCCATTTCTTTATTTCTAATTTGGACCCAAAGTCTTTTTATACCTATCGGGCTAGGTTTATCTTCCTTCTATTTTTCGAATTTGGGCCGCACCCATTTTTATTTCATTTAAGCCCATTCCCTTATTTCTTTACCAGCCGGGTCGGACCATGGCGAACGGGTCGACTGAATTGAGTTGGGAATATAGAGCCGGCAAGTCCAAATTGGGGGAAAGGGTTATAGCAGTAAATCAATGGGAACCAGACAAAGCCAGAACCAAACCCTCAAACCAGCTGGAACACCCTAGGTCTCAAATCAACTGCCAAGCAAGGAACGATCGAAGCCCATCAATCAAGTCGGACGGCAAAGGGGGTGAAGCCGGCGACAGCGTGAGTGACCAACGGTTGGAGCAGAGAAGGGCGTCGACGACCGAGCGAATACGGGTTGGACCAAAGGTCCCAGAAGTCCGGCGACACGACCAGTGGAGACGCACGACTCGAGGGTGCCGGCCGACGCCCGCTGGGTGATTGACAAGGCATGATGGGGACGGCCGGTCGCTGCCACGTTCCTACCGTTGGTTATTGCTCGAGAAAGGGAGTTAATACCCAGCAAATTGGGTAACAAATTTCCTATAAATTGAAGGCCTTAGCTGCCGAATTTCCCCTGTTTTGGTGAGTTCCCAAATAGAAGTTAGGGTTCCAAGTAGAAATAGAAAATTAATCAGAGAGGGGGAAACAGGGGAAACCAATTGGGATTTCGTTTTCAGCTCGACGTGGATGTCTGGGTCGGTCGAGTACTTTGGAAGAAGAAGAAAAAGGGCAACCCGAACGGCTTTAAGGTATAACTATGGCTCGTTGATAAATTCGTTGGAATGATTTTTTTTTTTCCTGTCCGTGCTTGGGCATTTTGGGACCCTTGGTATTGTATTGAATAGATTGTTCCTCTGTATTGGGAAGACTGTTTCTGGGTACTTGTTGAAATAAATTATTATCTGCATTGATTTGGTATTGCCGACTGTGTTGGTCGTGCTATATACTGTATTAGGTCCCTATTTGGGAAGTTTAATTGTACTGGATTGCTTTGTGCATTTGGTTATTTTGATTTAGAAGATCTGGGTTGCTGTTTTGTTTCTTCTTTGTATTGGAGTATCTACTTCCCTGTATAGGCAGTTGGTTTCTCTTGTGTTGGGATAACTGTTTTAGGATTGTGTTGTTGTGTATTGAAGAACCTCAAGGTTCTGGCAGTTCGAATTGAACTGAGAATAAACTAGTATTGAGTTATATGATGTGTCTTCTTTACTTTGAAAATCTGGATTCACAGAACCATAAGGGTTGGATATCCAAAATTTGGTATAGGAATGAAACCAATGTTAGTTATACTGATACACTAATAATAATAACTATTGGGTCAGTATTTACTTAATTAATATTAAAATAATAATTAAGTAAAATTAGTAAATTAATTATTGATTTTTTTGATATTTAGTAATAAATAACCATTATAAATATTTAATAAATAAGGTTAATAGAAGGAATACTTAATATTTAAACATTTAACACTAAATAAGGATGTTTAATTATTGTTTGAGTAATGTTCAACAGTAATTAAGTATGAATGAAATAAATTAATGATTATTATCAATGAATAATAAATAAAGATAATAAATATTTAATTATTATTTAATAATAATAATAATTAAATATGAATAAAGTTAATAGAATAATTATTTATAATAAATAATAAATAAAGATAATAAATATTCAATAATAATAATAATTGAATATGAATAAGTTACTAAATAATAAAGATGGTAATTACTTAATCATTAATGAAATAATGATTAAGTATGAGGGAAATTATTAAGTTAGGTACTTATTGTTGGTCCTTAATAAATAATGATAATAAACACTTAAGGATTTCTTAATAATAATTAAGTGTGGGTAGGATTCATACGGTAAGTATTTAATGTCGCATAAAGAACAAGGGTAATAATTACTAAATTACCCTAAGATAAATAGTAATTGAGAGTAAATTAAATCAATGATCAAGGGTTTTCTGCTATCTTTAAACCAAAATAAATTTATTTTATGAATGATAAATAAGGATTGTTAAACCATACCTGGAGACAATTAAAGGTAATAATTGGAGTATTCAAATGATAAGTGACCCTGGTTTATTATTATCTGTTCAAATAATAATTAGAGGCCATTAAATTTTGTTAGCTGATGGCTAGGTAGTAATCAAATTCGGTGAATTGTTTATCTGCTAAATAAATAGCATAAGTGGGTATAATTACGCAATGCTAATGGATAAACCAACTCTACCAACTGATAGGTTATCCAAGGTCAAGTAATTAAAGCTAAGATTTAATTGTAGCTGAGCAAACAGGCAAGTTCCTAACCCTAAACTTCTTACATTATTGCAAGTTCTTCCTTACTCAACTTTTTACCTTGAGCAATACTTCTAAAACCTTATGCAGTATTTTAATTCATGCAAAAGGTATATATTATTGCAAGTATTCTTTAAGCTTGAGTTTTATCTCCAAGCATGCTATAAGTGGTCTAATTACTTTTAAAATTATTCCACATCTGTGTATTTATTGGCATTCGCACTCATGCATTTGAATTCGAATATTGAACTAAATTCAGAAGTTTTATGAACCATTCATGGTTAAGTCTGAACCCTTGTTCGGTCAGACAATTTTGTGAGAATTTATAAAAGCTATCCGAACCAATCAATGGTAAGGATTCTTAGACTGTATGAACACCCCTTTATTTATAGGGGAGTACCCCACGTACCGTATATAAGGTACAAATAGCAGAATTAAATGTTATGCATATACATAGGGTACGCGAGGCTGATCCCCTCAAGTACGTTATTCTGTAGCCAGTAACCAGAGGGTCAACCAGCTATTGACTCCTCTGGAAGTTATCGTTCAAAGTCTATCTGACTATCAATTGTTCTAAAAGCATTTAATGTTCTTGCTTCTGATTATTCTATTGTTGAAATCCTTTTAATATTCCTTCATCATGATATATCTTTATTGTTGCACATTAAACTTGCTGGGCAAACTCGTTGCTCATTCTTGCTATATCATGACTTCATTGCAGCTAAACCCGAGACGTCAGGGAAGAACAAAGGGAAAGAAAAGATGAAATGATAAACGTCTCGTAGCTGACTTTAGATTCATGTGTTAGTTACTTTTCTGTTAATGTAATTTAAACCCTGCTAGCTATTTAGGGTATGGATTGTGTAAACGTTTAAGGTTATTCGTATTCTGGGACTAGTAACACCTTGTAATGAACAACGTATGTTTATTATATTCCGCACTTTTAGATATCATATGTTGTTAAAGGTGAATGTTTGTATTGGATCGTGATGACCAGATCCGGGTATTTGGAGACCCGAATTTGGGGGCGTCACAGGTTGGTATCAGAGCTGTAGGTTATAAACTTTAGGATCGCGAAACCTAGGTTATAACCTTCATAGTAAACTCATATCGAGTGTTAGGAGATAAACCGAGGAGATTTATTATATGTGGTTTTGATGAATTGGGGAATTCATCGAGTCGAGTAGTACCCAATGAAATATAACTTCATTTCTTCAATGAATATATTTTATTGTTGTACTAATGTTAGTTTTGTATGTTGTAGGATGGCTGCTGTAGGGGAGACTAGTGGAGCCCGTGAGGAGGAGGAGACATATACAGACATACAAGTAGTTTCAGAGCAGCTAGTGGGCTATGCTCCTATTGCCCCGGGATTGTTACAGGAGGAGTCCGAGCCGGAGGAGGACTACCATAGAGAGCTACCAGAGCCAGTGGTAGGTAGGGTGATGAGGTCCGGTAGTGAGGACCCTGATGTTGACGAGGAGGATCCCGAGGCCGAGGGAGAGGAGCCACCTGCTGATATCGACGGCATGGGGTCCACTGCTGATGATATCATCGAGGGGTTGACGGACAGAAATGAGGAGCTGGAGGCTCGGATTGCTCATTTGGAGGAGCAAAACCAGACCCATCAGTATATGGAGGACCAGTACAGAGACCTGGCCTACCAGCTCGAGCATGATTTAGGGGTGGCCAAGGTACAGCTGCAGGGCTACGAGTCCTCAGCACAGCAGGTCGGACCACTACTACATCAGCTAGTGGCCCGAAACGTTGAGTTGAGGGAGAGACTGGAGCAGCGGGATCTGCAGATCGCCCACCTGAGGGCGAAACAGGAGGCCATGAGGTTTGAGGCCGGACTGGAGGTGGCTGCGAGGATGGACGTCAGGGAGGCCTGGGCCAGGGAGGCCAGGAGGGTTGATCAGCTGGAGGACCAGCTAGAGGCCAGGGCAGTGAGGATAGAGACCCTGGGGCATGCCTTGGATGCAGCCTACCGTAGACCCCGGACTGAGATAGGGGAGTCCAGTCGCTCTGTTCGCCGCAGGATCGGGGATGGAGCAGTCTCTTCTGGCCAGCAGGCTCGGATCCGTCATGATGTATAGTGATGGGATAGGATGGTTGATTAGTTGCTAGTCAGTCCCACTTTTGTTTATGTTAGGGACATATTCATGTTTGTTTATGAAACTTTATATTTGTTGTTATGATTGGGGTAGCAGTTAAAACCCCAACTTTTGTATTTTGGGGGATGGGAGGTTAGGATTCCCCACTTTTGTCTAAGGGGAAGGGTTATTGATGAATAGGACACAGTGGCGCATTTATAGCAGTATGCCACAGGTTTCGTATTGTAACAAACGGTGGTATATGAATATAAATGCAGATGTTTCACTTAAATCGAATGTGCTGATTGTTTATTTTAATAACATATGATGTAAAATGTGAATCTATAGGTAAAAGTCATCAGTTTCCTTATTCTAAACCATGCCAAGGGGAAGGCCACGTAACCGACAGGTCGAAGAGTCAGAAAGTGAGGTTGGAGACCAAACCAACCCAATGAGAATGTTCGCGGAAATGCTGGCCGAGGCTATGCAATCCAGACCACCACCTGAGAGAACCCAAGCTGCAGCTGAGCCAACGCATCATCTGGCAAACTTTAAAGATTTCAAATTGGTCGGACCACCTGAGTTCAAGGGAACTCTTAACCCAATCGAGGCGCAGACCTGGATAGAAGAGATAGAGAAGGTCTTTGAAGTAGCAAGGGTGGCAGAGGAACAGAAAACAAGTTTTGCCACTTTCATGCTAAAAGGAGAAGCCAACTATTGGTGGAAGGCCAATCGGGGCCGAGTTGAAGAAGGCACTGTCGCTTGGGATCGTTTTAAGGAAATGTTCTTGGAAAATTACTTTCCAGAGAGCATGAAGCAGGAGATGGAGATCAAGTTCCTGGAACTGAAACAAGGAAACATGTCTGTGGCTGAGTACGCGGCTAAGTTTAATGAGTTGGCACGGTTTGCAGCTCACCAAGTCAGCACCGAGGAAAGGAAAGCTCGCAGGTTTGAGCAGGGGTTGAAGCCATGGTTATACCGTTCTGTGGCGGTATTAAAAATCAGAACATTCGCAGAATTAATGGAGAGGGCAATCATTGCAGAGGGTGGCAGTGAGGCCCTGGCTAAGTACAATCAGGATAAGAAGAAGGGTCATGAGGGCCAGAAGTCAGGAAGCAGCGGGGGCAGCAACCCCAACAAACGGAAATGGAATGAAAGTCAATCTTTCGGGAGCAATAAACCCGGAGGAAACCTGTCTGGAGGGGAGGCAAGGAAACCAGGCAGGTGCAGTAATTGTGGTAAGAACCACACGGGGGAGTGTATGAAGGGAAAAAGCGTTTGCTACAAATGCGGGCAACCGGGGCACATGGCTCCCCAATGTCAGAACAAACCAAAGGGGGGATGTTATTCATGTGGAGCACCCGACCACCAAATCAAGGACTGTCCGAAAAGGAAAGGTGACCTCGGGAGTGGCAACAGGAACAACAACAGCAACAGCGGGAACAATAACCGGCTGAGCTATGGGGCACCAGCAAGTCAAGCTAACAGGCCAACAGCTCGCACATTCAATATGACAGTCCAGGATGCAATGGAATCCAAGGACGTGGTGTCAGGTATCATCCCAATCAACGATATAAATGCATATGTGCTATTTGATTCGGGTGCCACTTGCTCTTTTGTTTCCGAAGAATTTGCTAGTCAGTTAAATGTACCTTGTGAAAAGTTAGAACACCCTATGAACGTAGAAGTAGCAAACAAAGAAATTGTCCCCGTAGAATACATTCATAGGAATTGTTGTGCTGAGTTGCGAGGATTTAAGCTCAACGTGGATTTGATACCCATTCGGCTGGGAGAGTTTGATGTAATCCTGGGAATGGATTGGTTATCAACCCACGGAGCAGTTATTGATTGTAAGGAAAAGTGTGTACACCTGAAGACTCCTAATAAGTCGAAGGTGGTGTTTTATGGCAGCAAATCACCAAAACTATCTTGTTGTCTCACTATGATGCAAACAAGGAGATTACTGAAGAAAGGATGCGAGTGTTATTTGGCCCATGTGGTCGATACTCGTCAGGTCGGGGATGAGATGAGTCAAATACCAGTTGTGAGAGATTTCACCGATGTCTTTCCCGATGAACTTCCGGGACTGCCGCCGGATAGGGAAACCGAGTTCGTTATCGATTTGGCACCGGGAACCGCACCAATATCGAAGCCGCCGTATCGAATGGCACCTGTAGAGATGAAAGAGTTGATGGTGCAATTGCAGGAGCTGTTAGATAAAGGTTATATCAGGCCGAGCGTGTCACCGTGGGGAGCACCAGTCCTGTTTGTGAAGAAGAAAGATGGTTCAATGAGGCTTTGTATCGACTACCGGGAGCTGAACAAAGTTACGATTAAGAATAGGTATCCGCTTCCCAGAATTGACGACCTGTTCGACCAACTTAAGGGAGCGAAATACTTTTCGAAAATCGACTTAAGAACAGGCTACCATCAGCTGAAGGTAAGGCAGGAAGATATCCCGAAGACTGCGTTCAGGACTCGTTATGGGCACTTCGAGTTCCTGGTAATGTCTTTTGGGTTGACAAATGCGCCAGCAGCCTTCATGGATATGATGAACAGAGTGTTCAAGCAGTACTTGGACAAGTTCGTAGTCGTATTCATCGATGACATCCTGGTGTATTCAGGAACAGAGGAGGAGCATGCTGAACACTTAAGAGTTGTATTAGAAGCTCTCAGGAGGGAGAAATTGTACGCAAAATTTTGAAGTGTGAGTTTTGGTTGCAGAGAGTACAATTTCTGGGTCATGTCATAGACAAGAATGGTGTTTCGGTGGACCCAGCAAAGGTGGAAGCAGTTATCAACTGGGAACAGCCGAAGACGCCAACAGAGATCCGGAGTTTCTTGGGATTAGCGGGATACTATCGGAGATTCATCCAGGATTTTTCAAAGATAGCATCGCCGTTGACCAATCTCACCAGGAAAACAGTCAAGTTTGTTTGGTCGGAGAAGTGTGAGGAGAGTTTCATGGAATTGAAAAAGAGACTCAGCCAAGCACCAGTGTTGACCTTACCAGACAACACTGGGGGTTTCGTAGTGTATAGCGATGCGTCACACAAGGGTCTTGGCTGTGTACTGATGCAACACGGCAAGGTCGTGGCGTACGCATCGCGTCAGCTGAAGGATTATGAGAATGGTTATCCGACTCATGACTTGGAGTTAGCAGCGGTAGTTTTCGCCTTGAAAATTTGGAGGCACTACCTATACGGGGAGAAGTGCGAGATATATACAGATCACAAAAGTCTGAAATATATCTTCACTCAAAAGGAGCTGAACATGAGGCAACGCCGATGGTTAGAATTGATCAAGGACTACGACTGTGAAATTCTGTACCATCCGGGCAAAGCAAATGTAGTGGCTGATGCCTTAAGTAGGAAAGGCAAGGTGAAATTGATGCAGCTGACGGTCCAGGAGGAGTTGATACGGGACTTTGAACGTCTGGAGCTGGAAGTTAGGTATCCAATGGAGGGGGACGAAAAGGTGTTCGCCGTGACGGTAGGTCCAACTCTACTGGATAAGATACAGGAGGCTCAAGAATTTGACGAGGAATGCATTGACATTAAGAAACAGTTATCGGAGGGAAAAGCCTCGAAGTATAAGGTTGACAGCACAGGATTGCTGAGGTTCGAGGGAAGGATCTGGATACCCTATGTACCAGACTTAAGGGAAGAAATTTTGCAAGAGGCCCATAATACGAGGTTTTCGGTACATCCAGGTAGCACCAAGATGTATCAAGATCTTCGCCAGCATTATTGGTGGCCGCATTTGAAGGGGGAAGTTGCAGAATTCGTCAGCCGGTGTTTAACCTGTCAGAGAATCAAGGCGGAGCACCAACGGCCGGCCGAGCGGATTGTTGCAACCCTTAGAGATTCCCGAATGGAAGTGGGAGCACATCACAATGGATTTTGTGGTGGGACTTCCAACAACGCAAAAAGGTCTAGACGCCATCTGGGTGATCGTAGATCGTTTGACCAAGTCTGCTCATTTTCTACCGATCAAGATCAGGTACAAATTGGAACAGCTAGCAAAACTTTATGTGAAGGAAATAGTATCACGACATGGAGTGCCGGTATCTATTGTGTCTGACAGGGATC
Source organism: Aralia elata (assembly GCA_034770075.1). Taxonomy (NCBI): domain Eukaryota; kingdom Viridiplantae; phylum Streptophyta; class Magnoliopsida; order Apiales; family Araliaceae; genus Aralia; species Aralia elata. The sequence goes on from CM068379.1 coordinate 49,976,566, forward strand.
CGCGCTTCACGTCAAATTTTTGGAGAAGTCTGCAGGAGAGACTGGGAACACAGTTAAGAATGAGTACGGCATATCATCCTCAGACTGATGGTCAGAGTGAGCGAACAATTCAGACTCTAGAGGATATGCTCCGGGCAGTTGTGATGGACTTGAGTGGCAGCTGGGACGATCACTTGCCACTAGTGGAGTTCGCCTACAATAATAGTTACCATGCTAGTATTGGTATGCCACCGTACGAAGCGCTATATGGGAGGAAGTGTCGAACACCGTTGTGCTGGGATGAAGTTGGTGAACGGAGATTGTTGGGGCCAGAGTTGGTACAACAAACCGTGGAAATCATTAAAGTAATAAGACAACGGTTAGTAGCAGCTCAAGATCGTCAGAAGAAGTATGCCGACTTACATCGTCAAAAACGAGACTTTGAAGTTGGTAGCTTTGTGTTTCTGAAGGTATCTCCCTGGAAAGGGAAGATCCGTTTTGGGAAGAAGGGCAAATTGAGCCCTAGGTTCATAGGACCTTTTGAAATATTAAGAAAAATAGGCGAGGTGGCGTACGAGGTAGCATTACCTCCTGAACTTGAGCACATCCACAACGTGTTCCACGTATCAGTGTTGCGTCCGTACAAGCCAGATTACAAACATGTTATTTCCTATGAACCAATTCAAGTCGAAAGGGATTTATCGTACGAGGAGATTCCTGTTCAAATACTGGATAGGAAAGAGCAGAAGCTGAGGAATAAAATCATTCATTCGGTTAAAGTTCTCTGGAGGAACCACGCGATGGAAGAAGCTACGTGGGAGCTCGAAGAGAAAATGAGAGCAAATTACCCCCAGTTATTCGAGTAACCTTAGAGGAAATTCCGAGGACGGAATTTTTATAAGGGGGAGAGGATGTAATGTCCAGAAATTTTTAATACTATGTCGAATTTATTTTAATAAATAAATTCATTTCATTTAATTTTACCAATTTGATTGGATCCATGTAGAAATTTTTATTTAATTATATAATGCATGGTCCAATAATTTTCCCTGCCTTAAAGGGACTCACTGATAGGTTGAATAAATTAATGAGTTTAACCTTAGCATTTAATTGGCAAGAAAACTAAGATAATTAAATAAATAATTCTGTCATTATCGGATTAAATAATTCGAATAAAGAATTATGGCTAAAACTAAATATTTAAAATAAATAATTAATTGGTTTAGTTATTTATTTTAAAAATATTAGAATATTATGTGGTCCCTAACCTTTCAAGTTGATTGGCCATTTCTTTATTTCTAATTTGGACCCAAAGTCTTTTTATTCCTATCGGGCTAGGTTTATCTTCCTTCTATTTTTCGAATTTGGGCCGCACCCATTTTTATTTCATTTAAGCCCATTCCCTTATTTCTTTACCAGCCGGGTCGGACCATGGCGAACGGGTCGACTGAATTGAGTTGGGAATATAGAGCCGGCAAGTCCAAATTGGGGGAAAGGGTTATAGCAGTAAATCAATGGGAACCAGACAAAGCCAGAACCAAACCCTCAAACCAGCTGGAACACCCTAGGTCTCAAATCAACTGCCAAGCAAGGAACGATCGAAGCCCATCAATCAAGTCGGACGGCAAAGGGGGTGAAGCCGGCGACAGCGTGAGTGACCAACGGTTGGAGCAGAGAAGGGCGTCGACGACCGAGCGAATACGGGTTGGACCAAAGGTCCCAGAAGTCCGGCGACACGACCAGTGGAGACGCACGACTCGAGGGTGCCGGCCGACGCCCGCTGGGTGATTGACAAGGCATGATGGGGACGGCCGGTCGCTGCCACGTTCCTACCGTTGGTTATTGCTCGAGAAAGGGAGTTAATACCCAGCAAATTGGGTAACAAATTTCCTATAAATTGAAGGCCTTAGCTGCCGAATTTCCCCTGTTTTGGTGAGTTCCCAAATAGAAGTTAGGGTTCCAAGTAGAAATAGAAAATTAATCAGAGAGGGGGAAACAGGGGAAACCAATTGGGATTTCGTTTTCAGCTCGACGTGGATGTCTGGGTCGGTCGAGTACTTTGGAAGAAGAAGAAAAAGGGCAACCCGAACGGCTTTAAGGTATAACTATGGCTCGTTGATAAATTCGTTGGAATGATTTTTTTTTTTTTCCTGTCCGTGCTTGGGCATTTTGGGACCCTTGGTATTGTATTGAATAGATTGTTCCTCTGTATTGGGAAGACTGTTTCTGGGTACTTGTTGAAATAAATTATTATCTGCATTGATTTGGTATTGCCGACTGTGTTGGTCGTGCTATATACTGTATTAGGTCCCTATTTGGGAAGTTTAATTGTACTGGATTGCTTTGTGCATTTGGTTATTTTGATTTAGAAGATCTGGGTTGCTGTTTTGTTTCTTCTTTGTATTGGAGTATCTACTTCCCTGTATAGGCAGTTGGTTTCTCTTGTGTTGGGATAACTGTTTTAGGATTGTGTTGTTGTGTATTGAAGAACCTCAAGGTTCTGGCAGTTCGAATTGAACTGAGAATAAACTAGTATTGAGTTATATGATGTGTCTTCTTTACTTTGAAAATCTGGATTCACAGAACCATAAGGGTTGGATATCCAAAATTTGGTATAGGAATGAAACCAATGTTAGTTATACTGATACACTAATAATAATAACTATTGGGTCAGTATTTACTTAATTAATATTAAAATAATAATTAAGTAAAATTAGTAAATTAATTATTGATTTTTTTGCTATTTAGTAATAAATAACCATTATAAATATTTAATAAATAAGGTTAATAGAAGGAATACTTAATATTTAAACATTTAACACTAAATAAGGATGTTTAATTATTGTTTGAGTAATAATGTTCAACAGTAATTAAGTATGAATGAAATAAATTAATGATTATTATCAATGAATAATAAATAAAGATAATAAATATTTAATTATTATTTAATAATAATAATAATTAAATATGAATAAAGTTAATAGAATAATTATTTATAATAAATAATAAATAAAGATAATAAATATTCAATAATAATAATAATTGAATATGAATAAGTTACTAAATAATAAGGATGGTAATTACTTAATCATTAATGAAATAATGATTAAGTATGAGGGAAATTATTAAGTTAGGTACTTATTGTTGGTCCTTAATAAATAATGATAATAAACACTTAAGGATTTCTTAATAATAATTAAGTGTGGGTAGGATTCATACGGTAAGTATTTAATGTCGCATAAAGAACAAGGGTAATAATTACTAAATTACCCTAAGATAAATAGTAATTGAGAGTAAATTAAATCAATGATCAAGGGTTTTCTGCTATCTTTAAACCAAAATAAATTTATTTTATGAATGATAAATAAGGATTGTTAAACCATACCTGGAGACAATTAAAGGTAATAATTGGAGTATTCAAATGATAAGTGACCCTGGTTTATTATTATCTGTTCAAATAATAATTAGAGGCCATTAAATTTTGTTAGCTGATGGCTAGGTAGTAATCAAATTCGGTGAATTGTTTATCTGCTAAATAAATAGCATAAGTGGGTATAATTACGCAATGCTAATGGATAAACCAACTCTACCAACTGATAGGTTATCCAAGGTCAAGTAATTAAAGCTAAGATTTAATTGTAGCTGAGCAAACAGGCAAGTTCCTAACCCTAAACTTCTTACATTATTGCAAGTTCTTCCTTACTCAACTTTTTACCTTGAGCAATACTTCTAAAACCTTGTGCAGTATTTTAATTCATGCAAAAGGTATATATTATTGCAAGTATTCTTTAAGCTTGAGTTTTATCTCCAAGCATGCTATAAGTGGTCTAATTACTTTTAAAATTATTCCACATCTGTGTATTTATTGGCATTCGCACTCATGCATTTGAATTCGAATATTGAACTAAATTCAGAAGTTTTATGAACCATTCATGGTTAAGTCTGAACCCTTGTTCGGTCAGACAATTTTGTGAGAATTTATAAAAGCTATCCGAACCAATCAATGGTAAGGATTCTTAGACTGTATGAACACCCCTTTATTTATAGGGGAGTACCCCACGTACCGTATATAAGGTACAAATAGCAGAATTAAATGTTATGCATATACATAGGGTACGCGAGGCTGATCCCCTCAAGTACGTTATTCTGTAGCCAGTAACCAGAGGGTCAACTAGTTATTGACTCCTCTGGAAGTTATCGTTCAAAGTCTATCTGACTATCAATTGTTCTAAAAGCATTTAATGTTCTTGCTTCTGATTATTCTATTGTTGAAATCCTTTTAATATTCCTTCATCATGATATATCTTTATTGTTGCACATTAAACTTGCTGGGCAAACTCGTTGCTCATTCTTGCTATATCATGACTTCATTGCAGCTAAACCCGAGACGTCAGGGAAGAACAAAGGGAAAGAAAAGATGAAATGATAAACGTCTCGTAGCTGACTTTAGATTCATGTGTTAGTTACTTTTCTGTTAATGTAATTTAAACCCTGCTAGCTATTTAGGGTATGGATTGTGTAAACGTTTAAGGTTATTCGTATTCTGGGACTAGTAACACCTTGTAATGAACAACGTATGTTTATTATATTCCGCACTTTTAGATATCATATGTTGTTAAAGGTGAATGTTTGTATTGGATCGTGATGACCAGATCCGGGTATTTGGAGACCCGAATTTGGGGGCGTCACAAAGCCCCCCTATTTATAGTAAAATATAATCAATATCTACCACACATCAATTATCACACTTTTTTTTTTATCATTCATCTATTTTTTCTTCAATCTTTATCATCCATCCATTTTTTCAAAAAGATTAATCCATTATCAAATAAAGTAACTCCGTTATCAAAAAAAGATAAATCCATTATTAAAAAAATAAATTCATTATCAAAATTTTTATTATTAATATATCTATTTTATGTATTATTGTGTTAAATGTATTAATATCATAGATATTATAGACTAGCAATTCTGGCAACCAGATCGTTCCCAGGAAAGAGCAGGTCTTCCGTATAAATGATGCACAATTAAATAACCCCTTTTCTCGCCAGAACTTCTAGACATTGCCAATAATACTAACTAATAATATCCTTTCAATAATATGAGTTACTGTGTCGTGACAATTATTGATTTAATAATGTGAAATACTGTGCAGTTGTTACTGTGACAATTATTAAGTCAATAATATAAAATACTATGTTATTGTCACTATAGCAATTATTGAACCAATAATATGAAATACTGTATAATACCGTGTGCTATTGTGGAATATCGTGTGCTACTGTGGAGTACCGCGTGCTACTGTGGACTAACGTGTGTTACAATTCTATTATTACCGGGTATTTTAACAGTTAACGGTAAAAGTCATGCCGCCAATTTTTAAAAAGATATCACTTTTTATATCCGACAGTTATTCTATTGAGGGCCCACCAATGATTGGTTATTTCGGCGCCGTCGTATTTTACCGAATATAATATTTTCCGACAGAAGGAATATTCCCCGACATACTGTATAATTGCACATATCATCCTTAACTTATCATTTTATCAATTTAACACATAACAGCTTAGAATAATAATAATAAGAAAAGTTAAAATCTTATTCATAAAAAGTTGGGGTCTTACAATGTACATCTATACAAGTTCAAAATAAATAATAGACGTGTTAAATTAGTTCAAATAGTACAAAGACAAGTTCTAAGTATCATCGCTAAAATGAAAATATAATACGAATTTAACAAGGAATAATCATGTGAGATAATACCCAAATTTAAAACGAAGAGCAAACAAAATAATAAATATTAAAAAGATTATCGTTGAAAGAGTACGAAATTCGAACCTAGATTAAGTAATTTAATATCCAAAGTATATTCTAAATATGACTCGTTTAGACTCCCTCCGTTCGAACTAATTACCAAAATAATACATTAATACTTTGTTTTATAAAGATATAATTTTCCTTTAATTGTTACTCCCTCCGTCCCAAATTAATTGCTCAGTTTTGACTTTTTAAAGTCAAATTGACTATTTTTAAAACTAATCTTTTTACTATTTTTACTAAAATATAGGTGAAGAGATTATAACCAAAAGAAAGTATATACAATTTATTACTAACCCCAATTTTTATAATTTTAGAAATATATTTATATATGCTTAATTATTAATTCTAAAAATAGTCAATTTGACTTAAAAAAGTTAAAACTGAGTAATTAATTTGGGACAGAGGGAGTATAATTTTACATTAAGTATAAAAGTTTACCCAATTAATAATTTATGTATATACATTAATCTGTACATAGCTAATCTATTAAATAGTATGCAATTGTCAAATTTTTTTTATTTATTCAATAACCAGTCCAGCAAAATTAAATTAATGATCAATTAGTCTACATGTAAAAGACCAAGTTATCCTTGATAATAATCGACCTGCAGTAAAACATATTAAAAAGTAATTCCAAATTAAGAGTCCAAAAAGCTAATCGTAAGAATATATATATATATAGTTTATATGTTACGTTTATAAAGTAATATTATAAAGTGTAAATGACGTGCACAAATTACTAAGATTCAATGTACAAACATTGACAATCATTAGTTTGCATAAGAATTCTTTTATCAATTTGGGTACCTATCTCCTCCTGTAACCATGATAACTTAAAAGATCTGTTTTAATAATACAAGCATCATGCCAGAATACTTTATAGTTGCAAAGATGCCAATATCATATGCACGTGTAGTATACCTATAGAATAAGTAATTACGATCACATCATTATGAAAAGGCAAAGTAATTTTAATGAGGTGAGTCTTTACCCTAATAGTCTTACAGTATTATTCTTATTTCATTGAGTTTAAATAAATCTTAAGGCTCACTTTATTAAATTAATATTATCTATTAATTATTATATCCTACATAAATTAATAATTACTTTGACCCAAATAAAAGACAAAGTCTGATTAATATATTTTAAAAATATATTTAAAATTATTATCAGGTATTACATGGGGGGGGGGGGGGTGTAAGTGTTTTTATACTGTTGATTGAGTGGTCAAGAGTTAAATTTGTATGGGGTAGAAAAATATTAACTTAACTATTACTTTCGGTATTTTTAGTTGACGTTTTTGATTTTTTGAAGAAAACATAAATATTAAGAAATATAATCAAGATTTTGTAATTCATCAGGTTGGGTATAAAATTTCAATATTATCTTTCTAAATCTCATTGTCATTGGAAATATGAAAAAAATAATAATTATTTAATATAAAGATAATATGAAAAATCAAATTATTAATAATATATAGATACAAATAAATAAATTTCACTCTTTAATATAGCAAATATAAAAGGAACAAAGGGAGTATATCTATGATATGTAGGCTGTGGCCATGTAGGTGAATGGAAAGATGTGTTATTGGACATTTTTCTTGTTATAAAAAAGTTCACTAGAGAAATAATAATTCAATACTAATTGGTACTGTCTGATTCATAAAAAGTGTCTTATTTATTATTTTTTATTTATTCAAACAAAAAAATTTATTATTTTTTATTTATTCAAACAAAAAAAAAGAGAGAGAATATCTTTAGGATTACAATCATTATTTTAATTATTATTATGCCATATTTACTAAATTACAACTTATTATTATTATTAGGGATAAATATGAAACAAATCAATCATTAATATTTATAAATTTTATAAACATGAATCTTTTTATGAACTATTATAATGGAGAATGATACATCCTCGTACGAACCATAGCCCGGCAACCATCATTACCAACGCTGCTAAGATATTCATCGGCGGTGTTACTGATAACTCTGAAATCTCTTCCAATGAGATGAAGAAATTGAAAGAAGGAGAGGCCAGAGTATAGGTAACTCCTCTTTATTTTAGAGAGCCTGTGATTATAATTTTTGCGCTATTAATATCAATGCTCTATTATTATATTATTATTATAATTCAATCCAAGAGAATAGAACATTGATTAATTCTTTTAACTTTCAGTTAGAAGTAAACTCGATCATGTGATCTTGCAAAGTACAAAAAAATGTCTATATCTCTAGGCTATCACATTTAATCTGACTCGTAACGAAGTTAGATTGCGACTAATGTGTAATTCTAAACGATAAAACTAAATAATAATGTGTAGGTCTTTTCTTAATTACTTTCTATCACATGAATTTACATATGTCACATTTAATATAGACATTAAATTTGTTGTCATATAGGCTATTAATTGTATCTCCCTGCCTTTCATTTTTTTTTTTTGATGGTGATAATGACATAATACCAACTTAATTTAAGTAAATCAAAATACGGTAAAATACTAGCTCTTGACTCCAAAAAAATTTCAAAATTTATAACGTATACACCACTCCATTTCCTTTGTACATTCAGATTTCGGATTTCCCTATACAGAGAAGTTTCGTAATGCCTCCATAACCCTCCATTCTCTTTCCTTTGTACATCATACACTTCCACTCTATAAATTCCATACATATTTCAACTCCCCCACGGCCCACCATCATTTTTCAACACCAAAATTCATTCACAAACACCAATTATTCTTCCAAGTCTCTCCTATTTCATTTAATTTTTATTACAAAAATAAAATAATATACGTTTAAATATATTGATATATATAGTTATTTGAGCTTCTTTTGCATGGCAAAAAATATATCTTGCTTTCTCATTAGGAAACTTGGTTCACATTACATCTCTACACCAAGGCCTACAAGCATTAATGGGATGGTTGTTGGATATTTTCAAAATATGTTGTTATATAATAAATATATTATATTGTTTTAATAACTAACAGATGTATTGGTTTAATGGTAAATGTGTGATTACTAGTTTGAACAGGTGTAACGTTGAACCGGTATGATTGCTAGTTTGAACGAATGTAACATTGAACCGGTGCAATGATTTGATTTGGGTCACTAGTTTGAACCAGTGTAATACTTAGAAAGGGTGTGTTTGGTTCATATCTTTTTAAGTTGAAAATGTGCCTTTTCAAATGGGTGTTTAGAATCCTATAAATGGATTAGAAAACTCTCTTTTGAGATAACAATTCAGTCACAAAAAATGAATGCATAATTCTTTTAAAAGAATTTTGGTGTTATTATTTTCTTCTCTCTCAAATTATAATTTTGAATTAAATACTATCCTGCATATAATATTTAATACAAATTAATTTATGAGTCTGTCTTATCTTGGGAGACGAATTCGCTATAACCATGTGCAGTTTATATAGGGGACGAATATTGTCTTAAGGAGAGAGTGGACTTCCATTTGATTTAGACGGTACTATTATTATTTTTTTCAGAATTTTGACAACGTTCTGCAACGAAAATTCCATCAATAGTAAGGAGTTGGAGTAGTATGGCTCCAAGAATTGGAAAACAAGAGGACACCGCGCAGGTGCAGCCACCGCACTCTCGGCTGCAGATGAAGATAAAAAGGCCATTGTGAGCAGCTATTGGGGCATTGCTCTGACTAAGCTGTCTAAGGAGGATGGTTCCCCTTGGAGGGGGAATTGTTTTAGGGTATGTATTTGCTCTCTCTTTCACATATATAATGCTTGTCGTTTACCAATTTATGTGTGTTTAGAGTTTTAAACAAATTTTAAAATTTTGTTTGTTTACAAACAATTTATTTTAAACGCAACTTATTTAACCAACAAACACGGTGTTTGGAATTTAAACACACCACATCATTTTTGGTGCGATGAGCAAACACATTAAATGCTATTATTGCAAGCGCTATCAACAATGATAACCGAATATGAGTATAGACACAATCTAAAAAAATTTCGGTAGCAAAGTCGAGACTTTTCAAAATGGAGGGACACTCGATAATTTTTAAAGAGTAATGCAAGCGTATAAAATACTCTTACAATAATATGTCAACTTGTAATAAATTGATGACCCATCATATATAAATAGAAATAATGATTATAACAAACCACAAGTTTACAAATCATTTAATATCCACTTTTAATATTCATTTTTCAATCATCAAAGCACTAATGACTTTTAAAATGGTGGACACTCAACAATTTTCAGTTTTCCGACAAAGATGGGATGAATTTCTTATTTATTGGAAAGTGGATACCATTTTTCACTATTTTATATATTGAGTTACTATTTTGATTATTTTATATATTAGACATACCATATTTCTAAAATTGGGGGTAACATATTGAAAATATACAAAGATAAGTAGAGTTTTGAAAAATATTGGAGGGTCAGTGGTCCCTCTACTTTTATATGTACCTCCACCCTTAAAAATTTTGAGCAAGATAAACGTCACAATTAACCTTCAACTTTGATTTTGTTTATCCCTACTAAGATAAATAATGTACTAAAATATATGATCATTATTGACTTTTTGAAATCAATTAATACATTTTCAAAATTAAAATTAAAATAAATTATATTATTTTTAGTTAATACAATAATTTATTTTAATTTTGAGTTTAAAAATGTTGATTTCTAAAAGTCAATAATAATCTTATAATTTAAAAACGGAGGGAGTATATATAAAGTCAATGAGAAGCTAATTAGGGAAATTTGTATGACAGCCATGGGAAGCTTACAAGGCAGACACCACTATTGATGTCAAGAAGCACCACCAACCAATAACTTACACCGATAAATTTGCTTTCTGGACAGTCCAAGCTCTCAAATACCCTACTCACTTATTCTTCCAGGTACTTATCTCTGTAAAATTCTATATTTCGGAACAACTTACTATCTTTTCTTTTTAAGAAATCGGTGTTCATATTTCCACCTGTTTTTTATTAGTTAATTCCATATATAGCCAATTAGTTCTTATAAAAAAAACATGTGCATGTATAAATATCAAAATGAAAATATGAGTTCCCTCCATCAAGTTGATTCCTAATATTAGCACACTTGTTCAATGTGTATGTGCCACACTAACATCTCGTTTTATTTTCTTTTCAAGAAATTGGAGTTTGGCATTGACCATATTCCAGCACGTGTTTTTTGTTAGTTCTACATTTGGGGCCCACAATTAATTTGTTAGTTCTAGATGTGGGACTCACATCTAAAAACACACATGAGACCCACACGTAAAAATATTAAAATCTCATGTGAAAATATCACTTCCTACTATTAAATTAAATCATAATCTTAGCTCTTGTTCAATGTGACAGAAACGGCACATGTGCCAGGCAATGTTACTAGAAACAGTAGCAGCCGTACCAGGCATGGTAGGAAGAATGCTCTTACACTGCAAGTCACTAAGGCGATTCGAGCAAAGCGGGGGCTAGATCAAAGCCCTGTTGGAAGAAGCCGAGAATGAGTGAATGCACCTCATGACATTCATAGAAATAGCCAAGCCTAAGTAGTACGAACGTGCCAGTCTTCGCGGTCCAAGGTGTATTTTTCAATGCTTACTTTTTGGCATATTTGACCTCCCCAAAGCTCACTCATCGTATCAAAGGGCACCTAGAAGAAGCAGTGAGATCGTACACTGAATTTTTGATTGATTTGGAGAAGGGGAAAGTTGAAAATGTACCTACCCCAGCAATTGCTATCGATTAGTTGTGTTTGCCTCCAGAATTAACACTCAAGGATGTTATTGTTGTCATAAGAGCATATGAAGAACATCACCATGATCTTTACCACTTTGCATCAGTATGAAATTTTTCTTAATGCAGAAATTTATTTTGCATTGAAGGATAAGGAAAGTTGGATGCTTTTTTTCTTTCTAAAGTTAGTGTTGGGTTTTGGGTTTGTAAATGGGGCGCCCATGGAAGGTCCGACCCATTTGCTATCTCAGTTAGCTAGGCCAATTGACTAAGTTAGTAAACCGTTAAAATTTTAAACGTTATGTGACTGGGAGTTGGAGCAATTGTAGGGAAGTGGTCCAACCACTTCAACCTTTAATACCCACGTCTCCTCAGTTCACGATTAATTCAGTTGGCCCAAAACTCTAGAAACTTTTATCAGTAACCTTTTCCAACACAGACCAAACTCTAACTGTTACGAATTGTGGATTTGGGCTCCGTTCTCGTATCGTAGTTCGGAGACACCGTTGGGTTGCAGAGGACGATCAATTGCAGAAGGTTTTTCGCACCAAAGGTTCTATCACGCTTCAGAGGTATGAATTTTAATTTTATTTTTGTGTAAATATGTCATGATGGATCATATTATTCCTTTATTGGTATCAGAGCATGTTTATTATCGATCTTATAGATGCCATGTATGAAGTTTACACAAAACTCCATTGATACATTTTTAAAAGCTTGAAAAACATCATCAATGGCAACATGCATTACACTTAATGTTAGGGACTAATATTACAGTATATTGTAGCCCATATGTAGTGTAAGTGATCTGCATAATTTGGGTTCAATCGAATTTGTATGTTAAAATTAATTTGAAACCATAGTTTAGAAACTAGTTAGTAAACTGCCTATTTTGACAAGCCATAACTTTCTGCGTAGTTGTTCATTTTATGTGAAATTAATATGTATGTATAGCACATTCTACAAGCTTTTCAATGCATATTATATGCATGAATCGGATTAAAATTGAGTGAGATATGACTTCCCAAAGTTTGGATCGCGAAATGGACATTCTGAAAATCTTAGTTGCTGAAGGTTGAAGGTGAAGTGCAAGTTTCAGTCTCGAAAAGAAATATGTGCACTACACCTCCCTCATGGTAGCTCCCAAAATGATGGTTGAATATACCATCGGAATCAGCATAGAGAGACGATCAGAACTGTCCAAGCCGCATCGGCAAAGGAGCTAGGGAAGGCGACGCGTGGCCCACACGCGCGCCGGAGCACCGCGGTAGCCAAGCGCACGCGCGCCATGCGCGGCTGCTGCTTATGTAGCGTGCATGTGTTGCACGCGCTGGTGGGCTGACCCACGCCATCTACCCGAACCCAGATCCAAGAACCCATACCTGACCCCCGTGTACCTGGTTTTGACCTAAATCTGACCCTTGACCTTATCCGACCCGGATTTGACCCACGAACCAACCCGATCGGTTCTGACCAGCGAACAGACCCGGTTCGACAGTTTTCTATTTTTTATTTTATTTTATTTTTTCAAAAAATGATTTATTAATTTTTTTATGCATGAAAATTAATTAATAAATAGTTATAGTGATTATTAAATTTTGAAAATTTAACAGAAATTAATTATTGGCACAAGATTAATATTTTCACTGAAATTTTGAAAATTTAATATATTTGGATATTTTTAGTTAATTTCTAATTTGATTATGCAATGGTTAATTAATTGTGATAATTAGCATAATTATCAGAAAAATTCTATAAAAATACAATAACCTTTTATGATGATAAGTTACTGTTAAAATTTTTTTGGAAGCATTTTAATGTGTTTATGGCATACTTGGTATATTAATTGAGTAATATTGCATGTTATTTAATTCCTTTTTTATTAATATTTTTGGAATATTAATTGTTGTTGCTTGGAATTAAATTACTATGCTATAATTGCACATGTACCCTTGTTCCTAGTGGGAGTAATTTAGGTGGTAGTAATTTAATTAAATTATTCCCTAAATTACACGTCTTTTGCGCTGGAAAAATTAAATTTAACTAATTGGGCATTTATACGGATTGTGATTCAAAAGCTTAGCGAAGTCTCCCTTTTGTATTCATGACTCATTATTTTTATGTTAATTTAGATCATGCGGCAAAGATGATTTATATACTGTGATGAACTAATCGAATATCTCTAATAAGATTCTCCCCTTTTTTTCTTTTTCCAAAAGAAAATGGACATGGCTAGGTTGCATCTCTTAACTACCAAATTCGACAGTTATACAAAGAAAGCTGAACACACTTTTAGAGAACATCTTCAAGTCATGTCAGATATGATTGAAACATTAGGAGCTGCTGTGACGCCCCCAAAATAGGTCCACACAACCCATTTTGAGTTGCCAATAACATTCTACAAAATACAAATACAAATACGTATTATCCCATTTACAACTAATAAGTGTTGTGCAAAATACGACAACACAATACAAATACATCTTAAATTCTCAATACACTTATTGTCACACTAATAGTAAGGTATTGAGATATTTCTATTGTCTCGGACCATCACTCCATTCCCCGGCTAGTCCCCGCTACACTCTCTTTTCCTGAGGAGAACAATAGAACAAAAAGGAAAAGGGTGAGCACAAATAGCCCAGTAGAAAATATCATGACTAAGATAATGAAGAATAAAATTATCTTTAGCCTTCAACCAAAATAAATCAGAGATTTAAAGATATTATAATTGTTCAATAACAACTGCAGCGAAACGAATAATCCATTAGAAGAGTCAAGCAGATTATAATATCTACCATCTTCTATAAGTTAAAGGATCACCACCAATATTTTATCCCTGTAACACCAATCAACAGATCCTGTTTATAAACATCAAAATCAACAATTTATATTCAACAGCCTCTCTTTGCACTATGTGACAAAGATATTTATTTGTAACATTACCGGTCATGATCATGCCAAACGCCAGTTCATCTTTGCACTACGGGCCAAAGAGAATTTTCACCATACGCCTTTGTTTGTAACACCAAAAGTCATGATAATACCAATACACAGTTTAGTCAAAATCATATCACGCCAGTTCATCTTTGCACTACGGGCCGAAGAGAACTATCACCACAATTTAAGGATGAGGATGATGACAATGATATAGAATGAATACAGTGAGATCAAGAATAAGAATAAATGTTTAATTTATCCAGTGTCGAAGGTTGACCAAATTGCCAACATGATGACCAAATTGTGGAGTCAAATTCAAGAAATGATATTCAAGAATAAAATTCGCGATTCAACTATATCGTATCAAACGAAATAGAAAGATTCAGGTGAAAAGATATTAGATAAAGCACAAACTATTAAGGATATTCTACAAATTTTTAGGGATTTTCACCATTTAAAATAAGGTTTTGGAAACAAACAGAGATTTCTTATCATAAATGGAGAAATGTGAAAGAAAAAAAGACATCCCTTAAAGAGTACAAAAGAAATGATACGTTATACGAGTATAAAAGAATATATGCAACTGCAAATGGATTTTCACCAGTCATGCGGTAATCCGCGTAGACAGATTATTTCCACAAAAGATTAATAAGTAATGAATACGAAGGGTTATTCACCAGGCATGCGTCAATCCGCACGGACAGGTTATACCCACAGATTAATAAGGAATGAATACAGAAGGGTATTCACCAGGTACGACACTCCGTACATACAGGTTATTCCCACAGAGTAATAAGGAATGAATACAGAAGGATATTCACCAGACATGCGTCAATCCGCACAGACAGGTTATCCCCACAAATTAATACGGAATGAATAACAACCTTTATGAGTATAATATCACTTACGAACAAGGAAGCAAATGATATTACATAAGAGTATGAAAGAAATGATATCCTCTACCTTAGTTAACAAGTGACTGGATGTTGCTTTCTATGAAGCTAACTAACTTGGATAATATTAGTATTCTCACAAATACTCACAATAGCCTAGCACACTTAGAGAACTTAAGAAATTTAGAGAGAGAGAGGGAGTATAAGTAAGGAAGGTGTGAAGATTTCTTAAGATAATCTCCCATATTTATAGGAAAACCAAGTTTCATTAATTGCACAAAAAGGGCTCGACTTATTACACTTTAGTACCTCCATCTTTGCCTCTATTTTTAATATAATCCCTCAAGTATTATTAATCTTGCATAACATCCCCTAATAGTTCCCACATGTGAACCAATAGTTCCATCATGTGAACCAATAGTTCACATCATGTGAATTTCATAATTTCAATTAGGTACCCCTAAGTTAGACTCCACTTTTAATCCGTCAATAATGCTAAAATATCATAACAAATAATATGAGTTACAGTGTCATGACAAATAATAAAAAGTACCATGCAGATGTTATTGTAATTATTGAATCAAAATACTGTGCAATTGCTACTTTATCAATTATTGAATCAATAATTTAAAATACTGTGCAATACCGTGTGCCTGTGAAATACCGCGTACTACTGTGGAATAACGCGTTTTACTATTCTTCTTATTACCGGGTATTTCAACAGTTGCCGGTGATAATACTGTTGTCAAAATACTGTCGTTTTTATTATCCGACAATGGGGCCCACTATCGTTGACAATATTGCCATTGTGGGGCCCACTAATATTTTGTTATTTCAGCGCCGTACGTTACCGAATATAAAATTGGTTATTTCGACGGCACCGTCGTACTTTACTGAATATAATATTTTCCGACAGAACGAATATTATCCGACAGAAAGAATATTCCCCGACATACAGGTTTGACTTTTTGTATAAATGAATAGTATATTCGTATGAATAGTACTTTCGTATTTATACCGTATAATTTTTGTATCCAGCTCATATAAACGTTATGACGTAATTCAAAGATCGAAGAAAGTGTAAAACCGTTTTTAGTGTGAATAGTCTCCCATGAATAGTGATCGCGTGAATAGTGATTTAGCGTTATTACTAGACTTCTCAATTTTCACATTTCACTAGTAACTTTATCATTATCGATTTAACACCTTTCTGTTTAAAAATAATAAGAAGAAGAAAAATAAATTCTCTTTATTAAAATTTTCGGGGTCTTACAATCTCCCCTGCTTATGAAATTTCGTCTCCAAAATTTACGTAGATACCTGGCATATCGAAGAGGTGAGGATACCTTGCTCTCACTTCAGATTCTAACTCCCAGGTTATTTCCTCAACATCATGGTTTCTCCATAAAACTTTGACTTGAGGTATAACCTTCGATCGTAGAATTCGTTCCTTCTTATCCAAGACCTTGACCGGTATCTCTTCGTACGTCAAATCTTCTACTATCTCGTTTGGTTCTAATTCAATAACGTGGTTTGGATCTTTCACATATTTACGTAGCATGGATATGTGAAAAGCATTATAAATACGAGACATGCTTGGTGGTAAGGCGAGTCTGTAGGCCACAATTCCTACTCAGTCGAGGATTTTAAATGGACCGATAAATCAAGGGTTGAGCTTTCCTCTCTTTTCGAATCTTGTATCTCTTTTCCACGGAGTAACACATAAGAATACATGGTCTCCGATTTTGAATTCATTATCCCTTCGATGAAGATCATCATAACTCTTTTGTCGATCTTATGCTGCTTATATACGTTGCCATCTTCTCGTGGGTTCGTGGAGTCTTTAACTCTATATTCATCCTTTGTAAGTCATCCAAAATGGGCCTTTACGTTGTCAGTATCGTACCCGTACTTGCATACGTTCTTCTACGCAATGCGTTAGCTACTACATTTGCCTTTTCCACGATGGTATTGAATGGTATGGTCGTAATCCTTCAACAGCTCGAGCCAACGTCGTTGTCGCATATTGAGTTCCTTTTGGGTGAAGAAATATTTAAGGCTTTTATGATATGCATAGATTTCTATTTACTCTCATTTTTCTTCTTTACGAATAAAATAGGAGCACCCTAATGCGATGTATTCGAACGTATGACGTCGATATCTACCAACTCCTGTAGTTGGGTTTTTAACTCCAGAAAATTTAATAGGAGCCATACATATGGGGTCTTAGAAATAGATTTTGTACTGGGTTCAAGGTTGATACAAAAATTTGATTTGACGGTCTAGGGGTAGGCCAGGAAGTTTTTCGGAAAATACGTCAGGAAACTTATTAAGAACAGAAATATCATTCAAATCTGACGTATTTTTGTTTAAATCAGTTACATGGGCTAAGAAAGCTTGACATCCGTTTTTCAATAAACGAATGACTTTGTGACTAGAAATGACGGTTATTGATTTCAATGGTTTGGTTACTTGAATTCGCATAATAGGTTGATTAGGAATATGAAAACTAATGACTTTACGAAAGCAATCAATTTTAGCATGAAGAGTAGTTAACCAATCAAATTCATTCATGTCCAAGGAGATAGATCAACAGGTAATGTGAGGGTGCCGAATTGAACAAAGCAAGATTTATAGACTGTAGATGTAACGAATGTTTGTTCCAATGGTGTTTCAACAAATAAGTCAAAATTTAATTTATTAGGGGTCAAGTTTAAACATTGGGCACAAGCAGATGAAATAAAAGAATGGGTAGAACCAGTATCTAATAAGGTATAGACTCGCAAGAGTTTACGATTAGCTCACCGGTTATGACGTCATCTAGTTGTAGTATTTCTTTTCACTAATTGAGCCCTATCCACGACATCTGAATATAGACAAATTTTATGAGAAACGAGATATTTACGAATTTCTGGTTTCAAACCTCGTAGAAACATTCGTGTCATCCGTTCCTCAGTGTCCACTAAATGGGATGCAAATCGAGATAGCTCGGAAAACTTGGCTTCGTACTCCGACACCGTCATGTTGTTCTGTTCCAGTTTGATGAATTCTACCTCCTTCATATGACGAATACTCTTCGGGAAATACTTCTCGTTAAATAATTCTTGGAACTCGACCCAAGACATCTCGAATGCCGAGTGACGGGTACGTTTCACGGATTCCCACCAATGATCCGCTTCTCCTCCACTACAAAAAAATAGACATTCGGCAACAATTTTTTGGGCAACGATTTATAAAGTCGTTGCCAAAAATGCATGTTTAGCAACGAAATTTGTCATTCGTTGCAGTTTGTGAAAGGCATTCATTTTTTGTAACGAAATTCATACGTCGTTGCAAAATTTCTTTGCCAATTCGTTGGCGGAAAAAAAAATTCCCCGCCTATTAACTTTTTTTGTTGCCGATGTGTTGGCGATAAAAATTTATCTCCCGCCACTTGATTTTTCCTCATCATGGGCAACAAAATCTTTTTTTGTTGCTATATTTCATAGCCTAATATGGACCACATTCATTGTCAACAATTTTTTTTCGTTGCGTATTTTGTACAATTTTTTACAACGACTATTAAAATGTTGGCCTAAATTAAAATAACCCTAATAATACATTTTGCCCTCTTCTTTTTTTTTCAAAACGCATCATGAGATCAATTTTATCATAAGATCATCTGAAAACCACAAACTAAATAAAATAAAATAAAATAAAATAATAAAAATAAAAATATGATAATAATATCATAAGTATGTGTGTGAATATGTATATTACATATATAATTCTGTAATATATATTATCTAATACATTAAACATTTCAACAAGTATCTAAAAAATCAAGAACAATATTAGTTTGAACTTGTACAAATATCTAAAACATTGACCGACTTTTGCTAATAGGAAGGATCAATATACTCAAACTGGTTCCGTTATAAAATTGATTCGGTTATAACCGAAAACAGAAATTGATAAAAATTTTAATATCCAAACAACTAGCCGAATTATCAAATAACTGAAACCGAATTTCCTATTCGGTTATTTCGGTTAATAACCGAAATTAAATTCCATTTTTTTTTCAAACCAAAAAAATCATTTAAATTTTTCAATACTAAAGCTTCCAATCAGTAATTAAATAATTAATAACAATCAACAACCATAACAATTCTTAATCTTAACAAAGTTTAATGGTTTAAAATTAATAATACATAATCCATAATTTAACAAAGTCTATCTAAATGCATTATGCATCCAGGACCAGCAGAGAGCAGAACAGCTACAGAAAGAATAATTATGATGACAAGAAAAACTCCAATAGCCATTGAACTGCTATAGTAAAATGGAACCCAACTGCTGACAATAGGTGCCAACAACTGTAACACAAAACCCAAAGCAAGACAAAAGATGCGCCATTGCAGAAGAACCCGGTTCTACCTGAGATATAGAAACACAACCATCAGATGTCAGTCAATCACCATCTCCTTCCACCAAAACTTTTTTCAAAACATACCTTGTTTGTATCATCACTAGAATCAAAGAGCCCAACTCTATTTGTACCCTCTCGAAATATGGAATATAGTTGGGACAAGCTGCATGCAATAGCCAAAACATAATAAACTACTAAAGCCAAATATTCTGAAGAATTGACAATAAAAGCACCTAAAGAAAAAAATGGCTCTAACCTCATCTTCTGCTAAAATATCATCAATGTTATAATATTGTGCCATCCTTGAGAGAAACCTGTTCTCTGTTATAGACTGTAAGAATGACGCAACTAGGTATTATAAAATATTAAAATGTGAAGAGTAAATATTCTGTCACTTGAATCAAAATAATAAAAAAAAAACATCTCAATCCATGATGAGTTCATTGAAATAAACTACAACCAATATGTAGACAGTCTCAAATTTTTCAACATCAATCCAGAATACGGAAAACTTATACCTACTTCAAAGATCAATGACATGAGACAGCTTCTGAATTTAGTTCAATAAGAAGTCTCCCTGCTTAATAGTCGACTGGTAAAGAGCATTCTTTGAATCAGGACGATTAGTTTCTCATACACCTGCAACTTTGTCAATCTTGCAGTGAAGCTTCCTCGCTGTAATAAAACGTGAAAGCTCCCTGAAGACGATGGAAATAGTCAGTAAATTACAAAATGAATAATTTACCACAACTAAAAAAAACCATTTTAAAACAAGACTATGGCAAATCAAGTGTATCCATGGAAATGAAGCAACTTACAAATTAATAAAATCCACTGTTACTCCAAATGCCTTCGCCATTGCTTCAATCGTAACGCTCTTGTACGATTCCAGAAAGTGGGAGTAAACAATAGTCCTTATCTCTCTCATGTAGTACTGGAAGTGTGGATACAAATAGCGGTCCAATTTAATATGCTTAGTCAGGCCGGCTGCAAGTAAACCAGATAACATCAGATAGAACTAATATGATGATTTGAGAAACAAAAAAAATGAACACGCAAAGAAAATCTTCCAATCTTCATTATTGAAACATAATGCCCTTGTCTCATTCATGCAAGTTAATGTTTTGAAAACAGAACATTTGTGTCCTCACCACTAACAATATATGTTTGTCCTCATAATGAGTTCTTCTGTATACCATTTTGCAAATTTACTAGTTATTTTATAAATAAATACTGGGCTGCAACACCCACAATATTCGGTAGTTGGTGCCCAGGTTACACCACAATAACTCAAATGCCCAATGTTATGCATAAAATACAGTTTCAAGTTTCACACCCAAAACATAACCCCATTAAGATCTCAAATACAAAGGTATGGATGACGAATGTAAAATTGTAACAGAAACATGATTTAGCCAGCATTGCTATTGATTTATACAATAACTAGCAAAAAGGCCAACAAAGTTTTTAAAACCTTGATAAGAGTATGATCTATTGCTATAAACTAATGCACATTTATATAGCCCTTTAGTTCTATTTTCATTTAATTTGGCAAGACATTACATTAAACAAATGCCAAAGCTATAAATATATTCAGCAGCTTGAAAAAGTGATAAAAATCTGTTGCACTTATTAATTTTGCATTCTCTAGTGCTTTAAAGCCCTATAAATAAAAATCAAAAATTACGACCATAAAAGGGTGACCCACATCAAATTGTAAATTGTAATTTGCTTTACTGAGGATAAGTTCATTGTATAATCCAAGAACAAAAACGGTAAATTATGTATAAATCAGGAGAGAGAGAAAAATAGCTTTCTCCATGTTTTGTCAGATTTTCCACCATCAAATGCACGACAAACCTGATAAACTGTATAGAATTTAGGTATTTCAACTACATAGAATTAGGTTACTAAATCAACCGTAACTTATCAAGAGTAATTAACTCATAAGTGAAAATTTGAAACAACCGATAGGGAAAAAGATACATCAGATAAATATATAAAAAAGCAATTGGAAAAAGAAGACTGACAGGTATCCTTCATCTTTGAGCTCCCTGACGAAGTTTTCGATGCCTTTCTTCCCAATCGACTTCAACACGTTCTTCAACACCGGCGGCATGACTACTCTCTCCTCCTCTTCCTCGAACAATTTTAGATTTCATACAGCAGAGAATAGGGGTGGAAAAAAAATTAGGCAGGGCGGGTTTTTTCCAAACTTAGGCCGGACATTGGTCCAAAATAGGAGGACTGAAGTTGGCATGTAGCTTCGGGCTTTCAGGCCAGTTTGTATTAATCTTTTAAGCTGTTTAATGTATTAAATTAATTTATACTTGTATTTCAAATATATAAAAGTAAAATAAAGGTCAAATCCAAATAAGTTAAATTTTTTGTTATTTAAAAATTAAAAAATATATATTACATAAATTATACTACCTTCGTTATAAATTATAAGATTATTATTGACTTTTTTAAAATTATTTTTAAACTCAAAATTTAGATGAATTTACTTCAATACAATTATGAATATCATAAACTACCTAATAAATACTACTAGCTATAAGGTTTATTATTTTCAAAACATAATTGAATCATATCAATTTAAATTTTAAAAATGTTTCAAATACTTTTAAAAATTCAATAGTAATTTTATAATTTGAAATAAAAATTAGAAATATATAAATAATTGTGTAAGTTGTAATAGATATCAAATGTAGTCATAGGAATCATGAATGAGTCATAATACAAATAAATAATATTACAAGTAAATAAATAAATGTTTATTTTTTTAGTAATTATTCCTTAAATTGCCTCGAGTAAAAACTAATTAATATCTTTATAATTCTTTAAGTAGTTCTTTCATGTCAGAATTGTCAAATTATATTCACTTGGTACTTTGTCGTTTCATCGTGTCATTTCAGTTATTTGTATTGCAATATTTACATTATTTATAATAGTTACAATTTCAATATAGAATCGACTGTTTGAGTGTGTGTGTGTGTGTATATATATATATATATATATATATTAAAACTACTGTCAAAACTTGAAAAACTAATAGATCATGTGTCGCTGTCACTTAAAATAAGATAATTTCTATAATTGTTTGTTCATCTATTTTGTTTGAATATAATTCGATTCTAGTACTAAATAATATATTGGCTGTCTAACTTAGAAACAGAGACTAATTAATACCGTATATGTATATATATATATATACACACACACACACACACACATATACACACACACATCAAAATACAATTTATATATTAACCAAGCGTAGAAATGATCTCAGTTAGTATATCTCCCTCCAGTTGCATCCTTGGGTATCTTGTAAAAAGGGTATTAATTAGTTATTTTTTAAATAAAGTCAAACCGTATAAAAAATAAAACAAAATTTTTCACCACAAGCAACTTAATAATAAACTCTTATGATTATCCCACACCAAAATATGAAAAATCTATCAACAATCGGTACAAGTTATTGCAACCAAGAAAAGAATGCCTAAAATAGAGAAAACAAGATATTATAAATAAAACTCCATCACAAAAATAATTAATCAATTATCTTATAAAAAAAATCTAATATAAAGTTGAATAAAATACTAGCAATAAAAAAATAAACACAAAAATTGAAATTCTAATTTAGCACTCAGGTAACTTTACTATTTTCCCTAAAACTTTTCCCACCATCTCTTTATTTCACTCCCGCTCTGTACACTCTGAAACTAAATCTCCTCTTTCTCCTTTGCCCTGGTCTCACCTTCCTTCTTGACCTTTCATCACCTTCTCCTAAATTTAGGGCTTTTCACTTACTTGGCACAAAATTCTAATCAAATCCCTAATCATTCAGTGATTTTGGTTAGTCTCTTTTCTTCCTCCTATTAGGATTTCACTATTTTGCTTATGTTCTTCTGGTTTACACTCTAGATATAATTCACAGAAATTGTAATTGAATATATATATATGCATGTGTTGTAGACGAGGTTTAGCTGCGGCGCGTGATCTTCGAAAGGGGGAATTGATTCTGAGAGTTCCAAAAGCACAACCCTAATGAGCAGTCAAACTATATTGATGCAAAATCAGAAACTCTATATGGTTGTTCAACAATACCCTTGTTATGAAAAGCAATTGAAAAGATTTGAAAAATATGCAAGTTTGAGAAAACGGGACACTAAGAGAAGGTTTGTTTCTTCTTTACTATAACCATATATCAACAATCGGTACAAATTTGAATATAATGCATGTGTGCATATTAATTTTCTTTAGAAATTTAAAATTTCTTTTTTATGCTCTTTTTAGCATAGTCATACACGGGCGGATCTGTTCATGGGCAGCATAGCTGCCTATGCTAGAATTGGGGTGGTTGTTTGAATCAGCCGAACTCCGGACTTGGGGATGTTGTTTGAAACAGCCGATCAGGTGTTGTTTGATTCATATTATTCTATTATGGGTTGCAGATTTGCAGTTCAGCTGTTCAATAGAAAGCCGCAAATACGAAGGAGCATATGTATCTCATATCATATATGGTAACCAATCCCCTGTCATTTTTTTTGCCTCAGTGGTATACCTTCGAAGTATTCATTTTGTTTTGAGCTCTAAAAGTCCGAGGATTAGAGGAAGGAAAACGATAGGAAAATGAAAACTAAAAAGTGACAAGGAAATTTTTAGCAATCCATTACAGATTACACTCAAGTATGAAAATTTAGATTTGTATTTTATTGAGAGGGTTTTTTCTATTTTGAATTTTATTTTTGTTTTCCTACTTTGTTTCCCTTCCTTGCAAGTTCCTAAAATATAGCCTCTGTTATACCTTTTTATTCGAATCCAAATTCTTGGGAATTTGATTATTATACAATTTATGTACATGTGTGCTTGGCTAAACAGGTTTGAAAATTTGTATGCAGACATAAAATTACTTTTTATGTAATAACTAATAATGATTGTTACAAGTTGGTATATCCCTAGCTATTAGTTACAAGTTATGCTTAGTTTTACGTTTCTTATACCATATCTCTGGTAAACTTACAGCTGCATCAAAGTCAAAAGAGTGCAGATAGTTCAAAATGCAAAGATCTTGATTTGAATTTGTCGTATGCTTAGTTGTGGTTCGTTCAGTATTTGAAGTGCCATCAGCCATGATAGGATATTTACACATGGTGCTACTGCTGAAAGTGACACACTTTTCCATACCACATTGCTTGAAGCTTATTGTGCTATTACTGCTACTCTTATGCTGCATTGTAGAATGAGCTTGTATCTAGGGACCAAAATCTTACTTTTCTTAGGTGGAAATTCAAATAAAACGTGAATATTGTTTGGTTCCTTACAATTGTACTATTACTGTTACTCTTCTTTTGGTATTGCCTCGGTGGGGTGGATATTTTGAGCTATCACTTAACTACTTTTATTTTAATGCAGAGTATCAAAGTGGAGGTGAATTCTCATAACAATATAGCTACCAACAAGTTTTTCTTAGCACTTTTAATGTGCTATAAATCTCAAATGTTTGGTCCTGTGTAATAATACTAACATATGTGTGTGTATATATATGAATAGAGTGTCCTTACTTGGGTTGTAGGAATGTACTGAGCAGACTAGATGTCGTTAGCTGGCTCCGTCATCTTCTTTTTACCGCATGATATATTCAGAGGTGAGTGGAGGTTTCACTTGATTACAAAACCTTGCTTTTGTTAATACATTATTTTCTTATCTGAAATGGAGCATATGTTTCGTGTCTGAAACTAGTCTACCATGCCGCCACATTCTTGTATTGGTCCTGGTGGTAATATCATCTTTTTAAATATTTTAACTTCGAATTTTTAAACTCTAGTATGAAATATTGTCACGTAATATAGCGTGTTTGTCATGACTACACTTATTAATATATTATGGTATTACATTACAAGCAATAGAAAATGGATGTTGAATACAAATAAAATAATTATTTAAACAACTTTAAATATGTATTAATAAAAAATAATATATGAAAATGCAAATATTGAAAATTGCAAATGCATTACTCTCCCTTTTATCTTATTTGTAGGAAATTATTTTTAAACAGCTTTAGATATCCCTCTACTCAACTCTTTCTTCTGTACTTTATCTTTTTCCTCTACTTTTGTTTCTTTCTAAATTCAACTTCAGTTTTCTACTCAAAATTGCAGCGTGAATTTATTTTTGTTGATTTTCAAATACAGCTTAATAATAAACCGTTATGATAAAATCTAATACAAAGATGAATAAAATACTATTGCATTTCGTAGGGGTGACCAAATGATTTTAGAGAATGGTAAGGCTTTGTAACTCTTTTAAGTGATTGAAATAGTGAATATCAGGTGATATTGCAGCTAACATAAATTAGTTATCATGCGAAATTTCTTTAGATATTTACCATTAGAATTGTTCCACGACAAGACTTTTGTTTAGGTGCTGCATTTTAAAATTATCATGCTTTTAGCATGTACCTTGGTAAAATATTATGCTAATATATTTGGGTTTCTAATTTTTCAGGAGTGTTCAATCACAAGGGCCTGTAGCTCACATTGGAGGAAATCCTTTTGCATAGAATTTTACAGATCTATTTATTCTTTTAAGTTAGTATTAGAAGTATTTTAGCTTCCTTTGCCTTTGAAGTACAAATGTTTTCTTTTATCTGCTGTTGTTATTGTTATCGGGCTTGTATTCTTTAAAAATAAACGATAATGTCAAAAAGATTCACTATTTGTAGTAAACAGTTATGAGCATTAGTAGCTTTTGGGATGATTCATCAACTTTTGGCTTTGGCAATCCATTAGATTGACTCAGTGTTGGATATGAATCCTGCATTCATGGCTTATTTACGAGTTCTCCCCTAGACAGTAAAAAAATGAACTGATAATTTTCTTTTTAATCGGGCTTTGCATTAGTAGCTTCATCTTGGATAATAGTTGATTTGTTTATCAGCAGTGCCATTTGGTAGTACCGTTTCCATTCTAAAATTAAAATGTTATTGAAGAAAATTGTTGCTACAAATTGATTAAGAAGCAAGCTATAAACCCCAAATGTTTGTAAGTAGGGGATGTTATTTAATCGTGTTAGTACAATGGTTCGTGTTGCTACAGATTGATTTTACAGTAGATGTAAGTCATGCGACTGCTGAATTGAAGACACGCCAGCGTAATAAGGCCCTGAATGCTACTGCCATACGAAGACAGTTGGTTTTGTAATTGTCTGGATTACCATAGAGGAGATACTTAAAGAAACAGAATTAACACTAAGATAATAAACTGGTAATCCATGATCCTATTGTTTTATATATATATCTGAGTTGATAATGTTACCTTATGATTGTTGATTGTGTCATTGTAATTTTATTTGAAATTATGTTGTACTTGTTGTCCAGATCTGATGTTTCATCTGCTGCAGAAGTTGGAATCTTCCCTCTATGAATGTATGAAATTATCAGATGCTTAATGCACTAAATTATGCTTTAACCTGTTATTGAATACAATCATCAAGGTGTATGCTTGTGGATGCAAGCATGACAGATGATTTATGATGAATTATCATCATCACGCTTTCACCTTTGTGCTTATTAAAAACATTAAGGTTATCCATTGGTCAGACTTAGTGGCCAGCATTGACTTAATCATTTGCTGTTTCAAATGAAATGTGGTGAAAGTATGTTTGATGATGAAGCATTACAAATTAACCTTGAAATCTTTGTTAGATGCTCTGTGTGTTTACTTACTATATTTTTGGTAGGGTGGGATTACACAACCCCGAAAACTCCATCACAGTCTGACTCACAGCGGGGATCTTCCTTTACGCTTCAGTTGTTTCAGCACACTCTTGAAGAAACTCTAGCTTCATTCCAGAAATCCATTCACGAAGATATGAGGATCTTCATATAGAAATTATAAGATAATTTCACATGCAGGAGGTACACTCTGATAATTTTTGCTAGTTATTTTTTAGTCACTTCCCAAATCATTGCAGATGGAAACCTCGAGTGTGATGAACTCAATCCTGGAAAACCAAGCTGAGCTCCTGAAAGAAGTTGAATCGCTACGCAAAGAAACACAACAACTTCGCCAATTATTGTGAGCATCAGCCTGATATTTTAGCATTCTGATCCTTTCCGAATATTGATTTGTAAGCTATATCTTGGAACTAGCTATTGTATGATTTACAATTTGTTTGCGGGTTTGTTTTAACTGAAAGAGAAGGGTCCTTACTCATTGTCCGGTTGAAGTTATGCCAGTCACCATTGTAGTTAGGCGGGTGAGAGAGAGTACTATACTTAAAAAGAAAAATTGACAAATGGCATGACTGGTTTTAGAGTGTATATATGTGATTGAGTTGGTTAAGCTGGACCTTCTATCTGGGGGACTTCATGTATAGATTTATCAGATTAGTTTTTGGAATATTATATCGGTTATATTTATCTGCAATACTGGCTGAAGCTTCATTTGTAACTTCATGTATAGATTTATCAGATTAGTTTTTGGCTTAGATTTATCACTGGTTTCAACCAGGACATGCAAATCATGCATGGTTATGCCTTGACCTTCTGGAGGTATTGTGTCAGCTAGCTTAGAGAGGTAATGCAAGTTCTGTTCGACTAATGCTCGAGTATCCTCTTAAGCACTGCCCTGAAATCTTGCTACTTGGGATGACCAACATCAATGTACTATTCTCTCATACTAATGCATTTTTTTTATGTTTACTTTCTGTCCTCATATTTTCTTTGTTGATTGATTTTGCTATTTTAATCTCAGAGGGAACAAGTTTGAAGGCCTTCATCCAGTTTCTTCAGTAGCATAGACTGCTATTTTATATGTTTTAAGAACATATTGAAAAGTTTACATCCTTTCATGCCTCACGTGATTGAAGAATTGTGGCATGTTTTGATAATTGATTGTAAAGATGATGAATGATCATGTACTGAATGATTTTATTTAGTTAATAATATTTGAGTTTTTATTTTTATTTTTTATTTCGACCAGAATTTGTTATGGGGTTATTGAGTTACAATTTATTTTGTTTGTAAAATAAGCTTGATATGAGCTACATAATAGGATTGTCAGTAATGGATTTGACAATGATGTAATCAAAATCTATTGTATCAAACGGTAACGTACAATGTTGTTAATCGACAACAACTTTTGTTGTCAGTATAGAAAAATATTATTGCTAATTGATCATAATTATCCATAACAAAATCAACGGCAACGAAACATTTCGTTGCAAATTAATATATGACCGATTTATTTTGTACATTTAGCAACGAATATCGTTACTAAAAAGTATATAATTAGCAACGAAAATCAATTAAGGCAACAGTTTTCATACTGTTCAGCAACGACAAACATCGTTGGCAAATGTGTATCAAATGCAACGAATTTTATCTTCGTTGGCAAAAAAAGGGGTTTTCTTCGTTGCCAATTAGGCGGATTTTGCAACGAAAGTTGCTTTTTAGTAACAATTTCTTAATAAATTTTCTACGAAATATTTTGTTGCTAAATGATCTATGATTTTTCACGAAAACAAAATTTCGTTGCGAAAAAGCTCACTTTCTGCAACGAAATTTTTTTTCGTTGCTAGACAATTAACAACGCTCATTGCGCAATGAATGGTCCAACGATTGAAAAATCGTTGCAAATAACCTTTGGCAACGAAATTTGGCACCTTTTGCAACGAAAACGACTTGTTGCAAAATCACCATTTTTTTGTAGTGCTCGCAGCATAAAAGTGGCGAAAGGAACCTTTTGTTCGTCGATGCAACGCAGTACATCAAATATCTTTGTTAATTGTTTGAGCCACGCCTCTGCGTTGAGTGGATCTGGCTTGCCGAAAAATTCAGGTGGTCCCAACTCTTTGAACTCCTTGGCAGTGACCATTCGTGCATTATCAGTATTTATGCCAGTATTATAGACAGGAGCTCTCCTCGCCTGGTTCTGCATGTATTGCTTGAAGTTCCTAAAAAATTCATCATTCATTCTGTTGTTAGCATCATGATTAACATAATGATGTTCTGAGTTTGCACCTGCATTATTTGTAGCTTCTTGATTTTCAGCCACAATGGTCTCATAGTGAATCTCTTGGTTTTTAAATGCCATTCTGAAATGTGATCACAAAACAAAGATTAGTTTAAAAGAAAAATTTTAAACGTTATGTGACTAGGAGTTGGAGCAATTGTAGGGAAGTGGTCCAACCACTTCAACCTTTAATACCCACGTCTCCTCAGTTCACGATTAATTCAGTTGGCCCAAAACTCTAGAAACTTTTATCAGTAACCTTTTCCAACACAGACCAAACTCTAATTGTTACGAATTGTGGATTTGGGCTCCGTTCTCGTATCGTAGTTCGGAGACACCGTTGGGTTGCAGAGGACGATCAATTGCAGAAGGTTTTTCGCACCAAAGGTTCTATCACACTTCAAAGGTATGAATTTTAATTTTATTTTAGTGTAAATATGTCATGATGGATCATATTATTCCTTCAATGGTATCAGAGCATGTTTATTATCGATCTTATAGATGCCATGTATGAAGTTTACACAAAACTCCATTGATACATGTTTAAAAGCTTGAAAAACATCATTAATGGCAACATGCATTACACTTAATGTTAGGGACTAATATTACAGTATATTGTAGCCCATATGTAGTGTAAGTGATCTGCATAATTTGGGTTCAATCGAATTTGTATGTTAAAATTAATTTGAAACCCTAGTTTAGAAACTAGTTAGTAAACTGCCTATTTTGACAAGCCATAACTTTCTGCGTAGTTGTTCATTTTATGTGAAATTAATATGTATGTGTAGCAAATTCTACAAGCTTTTCAATGCATATTATATGCATGAATCGGATTAAAATTGAGTGAGATATGACTTCCCAAAGTTTGGATCGCGAAATGGACATTCTGAAAATCTTAGTTGCTGAAGGTTGAAGGTGAAGTGCAAGTTTCAGTCTCGGAAAGAAATATTTGCACTACACCTCCCTCATGGTAGCTCCCAAAATGATGGTTGAATATACCATCGGAATCAGCATAGAGAGACGATCAGAACTGTCCAAGCCGCATCGGCAAAAGAGCTAGGGAAGGCGACGCGTGGCCCACACGCGCGCCGGAGCGCCGCGATAGCCAAGCGCACGCGCGCCATGCGCGGCTGCTGCTTATGTAGCGTACATGTGTTGCACGCGCTGGTGGGCTGACCCACGCCATCTACCCGAACCCAGATCCGAGAACCCATACCCGACCCCCGTGTACCTGGTTTTGACCCAAATCTGACCCTTGACCTTATCCGACCCGGATTTGACCCACGAACCAACCCGATCGGTTCTGACCCGCGAACAGACCTGGTTCGACAGTTTTCTATTTTTTATTTTATTTTATTTTTTTAAAAAATGATTTATTAATTTTTTTATGCATGAAAATTAATTAATAAATAGTTATAGTGATTATTAAATTTTGAAAATTTAACAGAAATTAATTATTGGCACAAGATTAATATTTCCACTGAAATTTTGAAAATTTAATATATTTGGATATTTTAAGTTAATTTCCAATTTGATTATGCAATGGTTAATTAATTGTGATAATTAGCATAATTATCAGAAAAATTCTATAAAAATACAGTAACCTTTTATGATGATAAGTTACTGTTGAAATTTTTTTGGAAGTATTTTAATGTGTTTATGGCATACTTGGTATATTAATTGAGTAATATTGCATGTTATTTAATTCCTTTTTTGTTAATATTTTTGGAATATTAATTGTTGTTGCTTGGAATTAAATTACTACGCTATAATTGCACATGTACCCTTGTTCCTAGTGGGAGTAATTTAGGTGGTAGTAATTTAATTAAATTATTCCCTAAATTACACGTCTTTTGCACTGGAAAAATTAAATTTAACTAATTGGGCATTTATACGGATTGTGATTCAAAAGCTTAGCAAAGTCTCCCTTTTGTATTCATAACTCATTATTTTTATGTTAATTTATATCATGCGGCAAAGATGATTTATATACTGTGATGAACTAATCGAATATCTCTAATAAGATTCTCCCCTTTTTTTCTTTTTCCAAAAGAAAATGGACATGGCTAGGTTGCATCTCTTAACTACCAAATTCGACAGTTATACAAAGAAAGTTGAACACACTTTTAGAGAACATCTTCAAGTCATGTCGGATATGATTGAAACATTAGGAGCTGCTGTGACGCCCCCAAAACAGGTCCACACAACCCATTTTGAGTCGCCAATAACATTCTACAAAATACAAATACAAATACGTATTATCCCATTTACAACTAATAAGTGTTGTGCAAAATACGACAACACAATACAAATACATCTTAAATTCTCAATACACTTATTGTCACACTAATAGTAAGGTATTGAGATATTTCTATTGTCTAGGACCATCACTCCATTCCCCGGCTAGTCCCCGCTACCATCTCTTTTCCCGAGGAGAACAATGGAACAAAAAGGAAAAGGGTGAGCACAAATAGCCCAGTAGAAAATATCATGACTAAGATAATGAAGAATAAAATTATCTTTAGCCTTCAACCAAAATAAATCAGAGATTTAAAGATATTATATTTGTTCAATATCAACTGCAGCGGAACGAATAATCCATTAGAAGAGTCAAGCAGATTATAATATCTACCATCTTCTATAAGTTAAAGGATCACCACCAATATTTTATCCCTGTAACACCAATCAACAGATCCTGTTTATAAACATCCAAATCAACAATTTATATTCAACAGCCTCTCTTTGCACTATGTGACAAAGATATTTATTTGTAACATCACCGGTCATGATCATGCCAAACGCCAGTTCATCTTTGCACTACGGGCCAAAGAGAACTTTTACCATACGCCTTTGTTTGTAACACCAAAAGTCATGATAATACCAATACACAGTTTGGTTAAAATCATGTCACGCCAGTTCATCTTTGCACTACGGGCCAAAGAGAACTATCACCACAATTTAAGGATGAGGATGATGACAATGATATAGAATGAATACAGTGAGATCAAGAATAAGAATAAATGTTTAATTTATCCAGTGTCGAAGGTTGACCAAATTGCCAACATGATGACCAAATTGTGGAGTCAAATTCAAGAATGATATTCAAGAATAAAATTCGCGATTCAACTATATCGTATCAAAAGAAATAGAAAGATTCAGGTGAAAAGATATTAGATGAAGCACAAACTATTAAGGATATTCTACAAATTTTTAGGGATTTTCACCATTTAAAATAAGGTTTTGGAAACAAACAGAGATTTCTTATCATAAATGGAGAAATGTGAAAGAAAAAAAGACATCCCTTAAAGAGTACAAAAGAAATGATACGTTATACGAGTATAAACGAATATATGCAACTGCAAATGGATTTTCACCAGTCATGCGGTAATCCGCGTAGACAGATTATTTCCACAAAAGATTAATAAGTAATGAATACGAAGGGTTATTCACTAGGCATGCGTCAATCCGCACGGACAGGTTATACCCACGGATTAATAAGGAATGATTACAGAAGGGTATTCACCAGGTACGACACTCCGTACATACAGGTTATTCCCACAGAGTAATAAGGAATGAATACATAAGGGTATTCACCAGGTACGAAACTCCGTACATACAGGTTATTCCCACAAGGTAATAAGGAATGAATACAGAAGGATATTCACCAGACATGCGTCAATCCGCACGGACAGGTTATCCCCACAAATTAATAAGGAATGAATAATAACCTTTATGAGTATAATATCACTTACGAACAAGGAAGCAAATGATATTACATAAGAGTATGAAAGAAATGATATCCCCTACCTTAGTTAACAAGTGACTGGATGTTGCTTTCTCTGAAACTAACTAACTTGGATAATATTAGTATTCTCACAAATACTCACAATAGCCTAGCACACTTAGAGAACTTAAGAAATTTAGAGAGAGAGAGGGAGTATAAGTAAGGAAGGTGTGAAGATTTCTTAAGATAATCTCCCATATTTATAGGAAAACCAAGTTTCATTAATTGCACAAAAAGGGTTCGACTTATTACACTTTAGTACCTCCATCTTTGCCTCTATTTTTAATATAATCCCTCAAGTATTATCAATCTTGCATAACATCCCCTAATAGTTCCCACATGTGAACCAATAGTTCCATCATGTGAACTAATAGTTCACATCATGTGAATTTCATAATTTCAATTAGGTACCCCTAAGTTAGACTCCACTTTTAATCCGTCAATAATGCTAAAATATCATAACAAATAATATGAGTTACAGTGTCATGACAAATAATAAAAAGTACCATGCAGATGTTATTGTAATTATTGAATCAAAATACTGTGCAATTGCTACTTTATCAATTATTGAATCAATAATTTAAAATACTGTGCAATACCGTGTGCCTGTGAAATACCGCGTACTACTGTGGAATAACGCGTTTTACTATTCTTCTTATTACCGGGTATTTCAACAGTTGCCGGTGATAATACTGTTGTCAAAATACTGTCGTTTTTATTATCCGACAATGGGGCCCACTATCGTTGACAATATTACTATTGTGGGGCCCACTAATATTTTGTTATTTCAGCGACATACGTTACCGAATATAAAATTGGTTATTTCGACGGCACCGTCGTACTTTACTGAATATAATATTCTCCGACAGAACGAATATTATCCGACAGAAAGAATATTCCCCAACATACAGGTTTGACTTTTTGTATAAATGAATAGTATATTCGTATGAATAGTACTTTCGTATTTATACCGTATAATTTTTGTATCCAGCTCATATAAACGTTATGACGTAATTCAAAGATCGAAGAAAGTGTAAAAGCGTTTTTAGTGTGAATAGTCTCCCGTGAATAGTGATCGCGTGAATAGTGATTTAGCGTTATTACTAGACTTCTCAATTTTCACATTTCACTAGTAACTTTATCATTATCGATTTAACACCTTTCTGTTTAAAAATAATGATAAGAAGAAAAATAAATTTTCTTTATTAAAATTTTCGGGGTCTTATAATCTCCCCTCCTTATGAAATTTCGTCCCCAAAATTTACGTAGATACCTGGCATATCGAAGAGGTGAGGATACCTTGCTCTCACTTCAGATTCTAACTCCCAGGTTATTTCCTCAACATCATGGTTTCTCCATAAAACTTTGACTTGAGGTATAACCTTCGATCGTAGAATTTATTCCTTCTTATCCAAGACCTTGACAGGTATCTCTTCGTACGTCAAATCTTCTACTATCTCGTCTGGTTCTAATTCAATAACGTGGTTTGGATCTTTCACATATTTACGTAGCATGGATATGTGAAAAGCATTATAAATACGAGACATGCTTGGTGGTAAGGCGAGTCTGTAGGCCACAATTCCTACTCAGTCGAGGATTTCAAATGGACCGATAAATCAAGGGTTGAGCTTTCCTCTCTTTTCAAATCTTGTATCTCCTTTCCACGGAGTAACACGTAAGAATACATGGTCTCCGATTTTGAATTCATTATCCCTTCGATGAAGATCATCATAACTCTTTTGTCGATCTTATGCTGCTTATATACGTTGCCATCTTCTCGTGGGTTCGTGGAGTCTTTAACTCTATATTCATCCTTTGTAAGTCATCCAAAATGGGCCTTTACGTTGTCAGTATCGTACCCGTACTTGCATACGTTCTTCTACGCAATGCGTTAGCTACTACATTTGCCTTTTCCACGATGGTATTGAATGGTATGGTCGTAATCCTTCAACAGCTCGAGCCAACTTCGTTGTCGCATATTGAGTTCCTTATGGGTGAAGAAATATTTAAGGCTTTTATGATATGCATAGATTTTATTTACTCTCATTTTTCTTCTTTACGAATAAAATAGGAGTACCCTAATGCGATGTATTCGAACGTATGACGTCGATATCTACCAACTCCTGTAGTTGGGTTTTTAACTCCAGAAAATTCAATAGGAGCCATACATATGGGGTCTTAGAAATAGATTTTGTACTAGGTTCAAGGTTGATACAAAAATTTGATTTGACGGTTTAGGGGTAGGCCAGCAAGTTCTTCGGGAAATACGTCAGGAAACTTATTAACAACAGAAATATCATTCAAATCTGACGTATTTTTGTTTAAATCAGTTACATGGGCTAAGAAAGCTTGACATCCGTTTTTCAATAAACGAATGACTTTGTGACTAGAAATGACGGTTATTGATTTCAATGGTTTGGTTACTTGAATTCGCATAATAGGTTGATTAGGAATATGAAAGCTAATGACTTTACGAAAGCAATCAATTTTAGCATGATGAGTAGTTAACCAATCAAATTCATTCATGTCCAAGGAGATAAGATCAACAGGTAATATGAGGGTGCCGAATTGAACAAAGCAAGATTTATAGACTGTAGATGTAACGAATGTTTGTTCCAATGGTGTTTCAACAAATAAGTCAAAATTTAATTTATCAGGGGTCAAGTTTAAACATTGGGCACAAGCAGAAAGAATGGGTAGAACCAGTATCTAATAAGGTATAGACTCGCAAGAGTTTACGATTAGCTCACCGGTTATGACGTCATCTGGTTGTAGTATTTCTTTCCACTAATTGAGCCCTATCCACGACATCTGAATATAGACAAATTTTATGAGAAACGAGATATTTACGAATTTCTGGTTTCAAACCTCGTAGAAACATTCGTGTCATCCGTTCCTCAGTGTCCACCAAATGGGATGCAAATCGAGATAGCTCGACAAACTTGGCTTCGTACTGCGACACCGTCATGTTGTTCTGTTCCAGTTTGATGAATTCTACCTCCTTTATATGACGAATACTATCCGGGAAATACTTCTCGTTAAATAATTCTTAGAACTCGAGCCAAGACATCTCGAATGCCGAGTGACGGGTACGTTTCACGGATTTCCACCAATGATCTGTTTCTCCTCCACTACAAAAAAATAGACATTCGGCAACGATTTTTTGGGCAACGATTTATAAAGTCGTTGCCAAAAATGCATGTTTAGTAATGAAATTTGTCATTCGTTGCAGTTTGTGAAAGGCATTCATTTTTTTGTAACGAAATTTATAGGTCGTTGCAAAATTTCTTTGCCAATTCGTTGGTGAAAAAAAAAAATTCCCCGCCTATTAACTTTTTTTGTTGCCAATGTGTTGGCGATAAAAATTTATCTCCCGTCACTTGATTTTTCCTCATCATGGGCAACAAAATATTTTTTTGTTGCTATATTTCATAGCCTACATTCATTGTCAACAATTATTTTTCGTTGCGTATTTTGTACAATTTTTTACAACGACTATTAAAATGTTGGCCTAAATTAAAATAACCCTAATAATACATTTTGCCCTCCTCTTTTTTTTTTCCAAAACACATCGTTTTGCATTTTTAAATTATTATTTATTTTATTTCATTTTGAATAACTCATTTTACATGAGACGGATGGACTATAAGTAATGATATTCACATTCTTAGTTTCTGTTATATTCATCTATTAATTTTATCATGAGATCATCTGAAAACCACAAACTAAATAAAATAAAATAAAATAATAAAAATAAAAATATGATAATAATATCATAAGTATGTGTGTGAATATGTATATTACATATATAATTCTGTAATATATATTATCTAATACATTAAACATTTCAACAAGTATCTAAAAAATCAAGAACAATATTAGTTTGAACTTGTACAAATATCTAAAACATTGACCGACTTTCTGCTAATAGGAATGATCAATATACTCAAACTGGTTCCGTTATAAAATTGATTCGGTTATAACTGAAAACAGAAATTGATAAAAATTTTAATATCCAAACAACTAGCCGAATTATCAAATAACTGAAACCGAATTTCCTATTCGGTTATTTCGGTTAATAACCGAAATTAAATTCCATTTTTTTTCAAACCAAAAAAATCATTTAAATTTTTCAATACTAAAGCTTCCAATCAGTAATTAAATAATTAATAACAATCAACAACCATAACAGTTCTTAATCTTAATAAAGTTTAATGGTTTAAAATTAATAATATATAATCCATAATTTAACAAAGTCTATCTAAATGCATTATGCATCCAGGACCAGCAGAGAGCAGAACAGCTTCAGAAAGAATAATTATGATGACAAGAAAAACTCCAATAGCCATTGAACTGCTATAGTAAAATAGAACCCAACTGCTGACAATAGGTGCCAACAACTGTAACACAAAACCCAAAGCAAGACAAAAGACGCGCCATTGCTGAAGAACCGGTTCTACCTGAGATATAGAAACACAACCATCAGATGTCAGTCAATCACCATCTCCTTCCACCAAAACTTTTTTCAAAACATACCTTGTTTGTATCATCACTAGAATCAAAGAGCCCAACTCCATTTGTAGCCTCTCGGAATATGGAATATAGTTGGGACAAGCTGCATGCAAGAGCCAAAACATAATAAACTACTAAAGCCAAATATTCTGAAGAATTGACAATAAAAGCACCTAAAGAAAAAAAATGGCTCTAACCTCATCTTCTACTAAAATATCATCAATGTTATAATGTTGTGCCATCCTTGAGAGAAACTTGTTCTCTGTTATAGACTGTAAGAATGACGTAGCTAGGTATTATAAAATATTAAAATGTGAAGAGTAAATATTCTGTCACTTGAATCAAAATAATAAAAAAAAACATCTCAATCCATGATGCGTTCATTGAAATAAACTACAACCAATATGTAGACAGTCTCAAATTTTTCAACGTCAATCCAGAATGCGGAAAACTTATACCTACTTCAAAGATCAATGACATGAGATAGCTTCTGAATTTAGTTCAATAAGAAGTCTCCCTGCTTAATAGTCGACTGGTAAAGAGCATTCTTTGAATCAGGACGATTAGTTTCTAATACACCTGCAACTTTGTCAATCTTGCGGTGAAGCTTCCCCGCTGCAATAAAATATGAAAGCTCCCTGAAGACGATGTAAATAGTCAGTAAATTACAAAATGAATAATTTACCACAACTAAAAAAAACTATTTTAAAACAAGACTATGGCAAATCAAGTGTATCCATGGAAATGAAGCAACTTACAAATCAATAAAATCCACTGTTACTCCAAATGCCTTCGCCATTGCTTCAATCGTAACGCTCTTGTACGATTCCAGAAAGTGGGAGTAAACAACAGTCCTTATCTCTCTCATGTAGTACTGGAAGTGTGGATACAAATAGCGGTCCAATTTAATATGCTTAGTCAGGCCGGCTGCAAGTAAACCAGATAACATCAGATAGAACTAATATGATGATTTGAGAAACAAACAAAATGAGCACGCAAAGAAAATCTTCCAATCTTCATTATTGAAACATAATGCCCTTGTCTCATTCATGCAAGTTAATGTTTTGAAAACAAAACATTTGTGTCCTCACCACTAACAATATATGTTTGTCCTCATAATGAGTTCTTCTGTATA
The DNA here is from genome assembly GCA_034770075.1 of Aralia elata. Classification (NCBI taxonomy): domain Eukaryota; kingdom Viridiplantae; phylum Streptophyta; class Magnoliopsida; order Apiales; family Araliaceae; genus Aralia; species Aralia elata. Next base: position 50,015,796 of record CM068379.1, read on the forward strand.
CCATTTTGCAAATTTACTAGTTATTTTATAAATAAATACTGGGCTGCAACACCCACAATATTCGGTAGTTGGTGCCCGGGTTACACCACAATAGCTCAAATGCCCAATGTTATGCATAAAATACAGTTTCAAGTTTCACACCCAAAACATAACCCCATTAGGATCTCAAATACAAAGGTATGGATGACGAATGTAAAATTGTAACAGAAACATGATTTAGCCAGCATTGCTATTGATTTATACAATAACTAGCGGAAAGGCCAACAAAGTTTTTAAAACCTTGATAAGAGTATGATCTATTGCTATAAACTAATGCACATTTATATAGCCCTTTAGTTCTATTTTCATTTAATTTGGCAAGACATTACATTAAATAAATGCCAAAGCTATAAATATATTCAACAGCTTGAATAAGTGATAAAAATCTGTTGCAATTATTAATTTTGCATTCTCTAGTGCTTTAAAGCCCTATAAATAAAAATTAAAAATTACGACCATAAAAGGGTGACCCACATCAAATTGTAAATTGTAATTTGCTTTACTGAGGATAAGTTCATTGTATAATCCAAGAACAAAAACGGTAAATTATGTATAAATCAGGAGAGAGAGAAAAATAGCTTTCTCCATGTTTTGTCAGATTTTCCACCATCAAATGCACGACAAACCTGATAAACTGTATAGAATTTAGGTATTTCAACTACATAGAATTAGGTTACTAAATCAACCGTAACTTATCAAGAGTAATTAACTCATAAGTGAAAATTTGAAACAACCGATAGGGAAAAAGATACATCAGATAAATATATACAAAAGCAATTGGAAAAAGAACTGACAGGTATCCTTCATCTTTGAGCTCTCTGACGAAGTTTTCGATGCCTTTCTAGTTTCTTCCCAATCGACTTCAACACGTTCTTCAACACCGGCGCCATGACTACTCTCTCCTCCTCTTCCTCAAACAATTTTAGATTTCATACAGCAGAGCATAGGGGTAGAAAAAAAAATTAGGCAGGCCGGGTTTTTTCCAAACTTAGGCCGGGCATTGGCCCAAAATAGGAGGACTCAAGTTGGCATGTGGCTTCGGGCTTTCAGGCCAGTTTGTATTAATCTTTTAAGCTGTTTAATGTATTAAATTAATTTATGCTTTTATTTCAAATATATAAAAGTAAAGTAAAGGTGAAATCCAAATAAGTTAAATTTTTTGTTATTTAAAAATTAAAAAATATATGTTACATAAATTATACTACCTTCGTTCTAAATTATAAGATTATTATTGAATTTTTTAAAATTATTTTTAAATTCAAAATTTAGATGAATTTACTTCAATACAATTATGAATATCATAAACTACCTAATAAATACTACTAGCTATAAGGTTTATTATTTTCAAAACATAATTGAATCACATCAATTTAAATTTTAAAAATATTTCAAATTAACTTTTAAAAATTCAATAGTAATTTTATAATTTGAAATAAAAATTTGAAATATATAAATAATTGTGTAAGTTGTAATAGATATCAAATGTAGTCATAGGAATCATGAATGAGTCATAATACAAATAAATAATATTACAAGTAAATAAATAAATGTTTATTTTTTTAGTAATTATTACTTAAATTGCCTCGAGTAAAAATTAATTAATATCTTTATAATTCTTTAAGTAGTTCTTTCATGTCAGAATTGTCAAATTATATTCACTTGGTACTTTGTCGTTTCATCGTGTCATTTCAGTTATTTGTATTGTAATATTTACATTATTTATAATAGTTACAATTTCAATATAGAATCGACTGTTTGAGTGTGTGTGTGTATATATATATATATATATATATTAAAACTACTGTCAAAACTTGAAAAACTAGTAGATCATGTGTCGTTGTCACTTAAAATAAGATAATTTCTATAATTGTTTGTTCATCTATTTTGTTTGAATATAATTCGATTCGAGACGAATTAAATTCGACTAATGAATATTCGAGTTGAGTCAAATCCAAATAACTCTCTTTTAGGTTCAGTTCGGCTCGATTACACCCTTACTCCTAAGTAATTGAAATTACACTTTTAATATTTAGAATTTCCGTTATAACTAATGAGTAATTTGATTATTACTAGTACTAAATAATATATTGGCTGTCTAACTTAGAAACAGAGACATGATAACTGATTTGGCTGAGTGGTTTTATATAGTTTGACCGTAGTCAATTACGGTTTGACTTCATTAAAAGAAATACTAATTAATACCGTATATGTATATATATATATACACACACACACACATATACACACACACACATCAAAATACAATTTATATATTAACCAAGCGTAGAAATGATCTCAGTTAGTATATCTCCCTCTAGTTGCATCCTTGGGTATCTTGTAAAAAGGGTATTAATTAGTTATTTTTTAAATAAAGTCAAACCGTATAAAAAATAAAACAAAATTTTTCAACACAAGCAACTTAATAATAAACTCTTATGATTATCCCACACCAAAATATGAAAAATCTATCAACAATCGGTACAAGTTATTGCAACCAAGAAAAGAATGCCTAAAATAGAGAAAACAAGATATTATAAATAAAACTCCATCAAAAAAAGAATTAATCAATTATCTTATAAAAAAAATCTAATATAAATTTGAATAAAATACTAGCAATAAAAAAATAAACACAAAAATTGAAATTCTAATTTAGCACTCAGGTAACTTTACTATTTTCCCTAAAAATTTTCCCACCATCTCTTTATTTCACTCCTGCTCTGTACACTCTGAAACTAAATCTCCTCTTTCTCCTTTGCCCTGGTCTCACCTTCCTTCTTGACCTTTCATCCCCTTCTCCTAAATTTAGGGCTTTTCACTTACTTGGCACAAAATTCTAATCAAATCCCTAATCATTCAGTGATTTTGGTTAGTCTCTTTTCTTCCTCCTATTAGGATTTCACTATTTTGCTTATGTTCTTCTGGTTTACACTCTAGATATAATTCACAGAAATTGTAATTGAATATATATATATGCATGTGTTGTAAACAAGGTTTAGCTGCGGCGCGTGATCTTCGAAAGGGGGAATTGATTCTGAGAGTTCCAAAAGCACAGCCTTAATGAGCAGTCAAACTATATTGATGCAAAATCAAAAACTCTATATGGCTGTTCAACAATACCCTTGTTATGCAAAGCAATTGAAAAGATTTGAAAAATATGCAAGTTTGAGAAAACGGGACACTAAGAGAAGGTTTGTTTCTTCTTTACTATAACCATCTATCAACAATTGGTACAAATTTGAATATAATGCATGTGTGCATATTAATTTTCTTTATAAATTTAAAATTTCTTTTTTATGCTCTTTTTAGCATAGTCATACACGGGCGGATCTGTTCATGGGCAGCATAGGTAGCTGCCTATGCTGGAATTGGGGTGGTTGTTTGAATCAGCCGAACTCCGGACTTGGGGTTGTTGTTTGAAACAGCCGATCAGGTGTTGTTTGATTGATCTTATTCTATTATGGGTTGCAGATTTGCAGTTCAGCTGTTCGATAGAAAGCCGCAAATACGAAGGAGCATAAATGTATCTCATATCATATATGGTAACCAATCCCCTGTCATTTTTTTTGCCTCAGTGGTATACCTTCGAAGTATTCATTTTGTTTTGAGCTCTAAAAGTCCGAGGATTAGAGGAAGGAAAACGATAGGAAAATGAAAACTAAAAAGTGACAAGGAAATTTTTAGCAATCCATTACGGATTACACTTAAGTATGAAAATTTAGATTTGTATTTTATTGAGAGGGTTTTTTCTATTTTGAATTTTATTTTTGTTTTCCTACTTTGTTTCCCTTCCTTGCAAGTTTCTAAAATATAGCCTCTGTTGTACCCTTTTATTTGAATCCAAATTCTTGGGAATTTGATTATTATACAATTTATGTACATGTGTGCTTGGCTAAACAGGTTTGAAAATTTGTATGCAGACATAAAATTACTTTTTATGTAATAACTAATAATGATTGTTACAAGTTGGTATATCCCTAGCTATTAGTTACAAGTTATGCTTAGTTTTACGTTTCTTATACCATATCTCTGGTAAACTTACAGCTGCATCAAAGTCAAAAGAGTGCAGATAGTTCAAAATGCAAAGATCTTGATTTGAATTTGTCGTATGCTTAGTTGTGGTTGGTTCAGTAGTTGAAGTGCCATCAGCCATGATAGGGTATTTACACATGGTGCTACTGCTGAAAGTGACACACTTTTCCATACCACATTGCTTGAAGCTTATTGTGCTATTACTACTACTCTTTTGCTGCATTGTAGAATGAGCTTGTATCTAGGGGACCAAAATCTTACTTTTCTTAGGTGAAAATTCAAATAAAACGTGAATATTGTTTGGTTCCTTACAATTGTGCTATTACTGTTACTCTTCTTTTGGTACTGCCTCGGTGGGGTGGATATTTTGAGCTATCACTTAGCTACTTTCATTTTAATGCAGAGTGTATCAAAGTGGAGGTGACTTCTCATAACAATATAGCTACCAACAAGTTTTTCTTAGCACTTTTAATGTGCTATAAATCTCAAATGTTTGGTCCTGTGTAATAATACCAAAATATGTGTGTGTATATATATGAATAGAGTGTCCTTACTTGGGTTGTAGGAATGTACTGAGCAGACTAGATGTCGTTAGCTGGCTCCGTCATCTTCTTTTTACCGCATGATATATTCAGAGGTGAGTGGAGGTTTCACTTGATTACAAAACCTTGCTTTTGTTAATACATTATTTTTTTATCTGAAATGGAGCATATGTTTCGTGTCTGAAACTAGTCTACCATGCCGCCACATTCTTGTATTGGTCCTGGTGGTAATATCATCTTTTTAAATATTTTTACTTCGAATTTTTAAACTCTAGTATGAAATGTTGTCACGTAATATAGCGTGTTTGTCATGACTACACTTATTAATATATTATGGCATTACATTTCAAGCAATAGAAAATGGATATTGAATACAAATAAAATAATTATTTAAACAACTTTAAATATGTTTTAATATAAAATAATATATGAAAATGCAAATATTGAAAATTGCAAATGCATTACTCTCCCTTTTATCTTATTTGTAGGAAATTATTTTTAAACAGCTTTAGATATCTCTCTACTCAACTCTTTCTTCTGTAGTTTATCTTTTTCCTCTACTTTTGTTTCTTTCTAAATTCAACTTCAGTTTTCTACTCAAAATTGCAGCGTGAATTTATTTTTGTTGATTTTCAAATACAGCTTAATAATAAACTGTTATGATAAAATCTAATACAAAGATGAATAAAATACTATTGCATTTCGTAGGGGTGACCAAATGATTTTAGAGAATGGTAAGGCTTTGTAACTCTTTTAAGTGATTGAAATAGTGAATATCAGGTGATATTGCAGCTAACACAAATTAGTTATCATGCGAAATTTCTTTAGATATTTACCATTAGAATTGTTCCACGACAAGACTTTTGTTTAGGTGCTGCATTTTAAAATTATCATGCGTTTAGCATGTACCTTGGTAAAATATTATGCTAATATATTTGGGTTTCTAATTTTTCAGGAGTGTTCAATCACAAGGGCCTGTAGCTCACATTGGAGGAAATCCTTTTGCATAGAATTTTACAGATCTATTTATTCTTTTAAGTTAGTATTAGAAGTATTTTAGCTTCCTTTGCCTTTGAAGTACAAATGTTTTCTATTATCTGCTGTTGTTATTGTTATCGGGCTTGTATTCTTTAAAAATAAACGATAATGTCAAAAAATTTCACAATTTGTAGTAAACAGTTATGAGCATTAGTAGCTTTTGGGATGATTCATCAACTTCTGGCTTTGGCAATCCATTAGATTGACTCGGTGTTGGATATGAATCCTGCATTCATGGCTTATTTACGAGTTCTCCCCTAGACAGTAAAAAAATGAACTGATAATTTTCTTTTTAATCGGGTTTTGCATTAGTAGCTTCATCTTGGATAATGGTTGATTTGTTTATCAGCAGTGCCATTTGGTTGTACCGTTTCCATTCTAAAATTAAAATGTTATCGAAAAAAATTGTTGCTACAAATTGATTAAGAAACAAGCTATAAACCCCAACTGTTTGTAAGTAGGGGATGTTATTTAATCTTGTTAGTGCTATGGTTCGTGTTTCTACAAATTGATTTTGCAGTAGATGTAAGTCATGCGACTGCTGAATTGAAGACACGCCAGCGTAATAAGGCCCTGAATGCTACTGCCATACGAAGACAGTTGGTTTTGTAATTATCTGGATTACCATAGAGGAGATACTTAAAGAAACAGAATTAACACTGAGACAGTAAACTGGTAATCCATGATCCTATTGTTTTCTTTATATTTCTGAGTTGATAATGTTACCTTATGATTGTTGATCGTGTCATTGTAATTTTATTTGAAATTATGGTGTACTTGTTGTCCAGATCTGATGTTTCATCTGCTGCAGAAGTTGGAATCTTCCCTCTATGAATGTATGAAATTATCAGATGCTTAATGCACTAAATTATGCTTTAACCTGTTATTGAATACAATCATCAAGGTGTATGCTTATGGATGCAAGCATGACAGATGATTTATGATGAATTATCATCATCACGCTTTCACCTTTGTGCTTATTGAAAACATTAAGGTTATCCATTGGTCAGACTTAGTGGCCAGCATTGACTTAATCATTTTCTGTTTCAAATGAAACGTGGTGAAAGTATGTTTGATGATGAAGCATTACAAATTAACCTTGAAATCTTTGTTAGATGCTCTGTGTGTTTACTTACTATATTTTTGGTAGGGTGGGATACAGCGGGGATCTTCCTTTACGCTTCAGTTGTTTCAGCACACTCTTGAAGAAACTCTAGCTTCATTCCATAAATCCATTCATGAAGATATGAGGATCTTCATATAGAAATTATAAGACAATTTCACATGCAGGAGGTACACTCTGATAATTTTTGCTAGTTGTTTTTTAGTCACTTCCCAAATCATTGCAGATGGAAACCTCGAGTGTGATGAACTCAATCCTGAAAAACCAAGCTGAGCTCCTGAAAGAAGTTGAATCGCTACGAAAAGAAACACAGCAGCTTCGCCAATTACTGTGAGCATCAGCCTGATATTTTAGCATTCTGATCCTTTCCGAATATTGATTTGTAAGCTATATCTTGGAACTAGCTATTGTATGATTTACAATTTGTTTGTGGGTTTGTTTTAACTGAAAGAGAAGGGTCCTTACTCATTGTCCGGTTGAAGTTATGCCAGTCACCATTGTAGTTAGGCGGGTGAGAGAGAGTACTATACTTAAAAAGAAAAATTGACAAATGGCATGACTGGTTTTAGAGTGTATAGATGTGATTGAGTTGGTTAAGCTGGACCTTCTATCTGGGGGACTTCATGTATAGATTTATCAGATTAGTTTTTGGAATATTATATCGGTTATATTTATCCGCAATCCTGGCTGAAGCTTCATTTCTAACTTCATGTATAGATTTATTAGATTAGTTTTTGGCTTAGATTTATCACTGGTTTCAACCAGGACATGCAAATCATGCATGGTTATGCCTTGACCTTTTGGAGGTATTGTGTCAGCTAGCTTAGAGAGGTAATGCAAGTTCTGTTCGACTAATGCTCGAGTATCCTCTTAAGCACTGCCCTGAAATCTTGCTACTTGGGATGACCAACATCAATGTACTATTCTCTCATACTAATGCATTTTTTTTATGTTTACTTTCTGTCCTCATATTTTCTTTGTTGATTGATTTTGCTATTTTAATCTCAGAGGGAACAAGTTTGAAGGCCTTCACCCAGTTTCTTCAGTAGCATAGACTGTTATTTTATATGTTTTAAGAACATATTGAAAAGTTTACATCCTTTCATGCCTTACGTGATTGAAGAATTGTGGCATGTTTTGATAATTGATTGTAAAGATGATGAATGATCATGTACTGAATGATTTTATTTAGTTAATAATATTTGAGTTTTTATTTTTATTTTTTATTTCGACCAGAATTTGTTATGGGGTTATTGAGTTACAATTTATTTTGTTTGTAAAATAAGCTTGATATGAGCTACATAGTAGGATTGTCAGTAATGGATTTGACAATGATATAATCAAAATCTATTGTATCAAACGGTAACGTACAATGTTGTTAATCGACAACAACTTTTGTTGTCAGTATAGAAAAATATTATTGCTAATTGATCATAATTATCCATAACAAAATCAACGGCAACGAAACATTTCGTTGCAAATTAATATATGACCGATTTATTTTGTACATTTAGCAACGAATATCGTTACTAAAAGGTATATAATTAGCAATGAAAATCAATTAAGGCAACAATTTTCATATTATTCAGCAACGACAAACATCGTTGGCAAATGTGTATCAAATGCAATGAATTTTATCTTCATTGGCAAAAAAAGGGGTTTTTTTCATTGCCAATTAGGCGAATTTTGCAACGAAAGTTGCTTTTCAGTAACAATTTCTTAATAAGTTTGCTACGAAATATTTTGTTGCTAAATGATCTATGATTTTTTACGAAAACAAAATTTCGTTGCGAAAAAGCTCACTTTCTGCAACGAAATTTTTTTTTCGTTGCTAGACAATTAGCAACGCTCATTGCGCAACGAATGGTCCAACGATTGAAAAATCGTTGCAAATGACCTTTGGTAACGAAATTTGGCACCTTTTGCAACGAAAACGACTTGTTGCAAAATCACCATTTCTTTGTAGTGCTCGCAGCATAAAAGTGGCGAAAGGAACCTTTTGTTCATCGGTGCAACGCAGTACATCAAATATCTTTGTTAATTGTTTGAGCCACGCCTCTATGTTGAGTGGATCTGGCTTGCCGAAAAATTCAGGTAGTCCCAACTCTTTGAACTCCTTGGCAGTGACTATTCGTGCATTATCAGTATTTCTGCCAGTATTGTAGACATGAGCTCTCCTCGCCTGGTTCTGCATGTATTGCATGAAGTTCCTAAAAAATTTATCATTCATTCTGTTGTTAGCATCATGATTAACATCATGATGTTCTGAGTTTGCACCTGCATTATTTGTAGCTTCTTGATTTTCAGCCACAATGGTCTCATAGTGAAATCTCTTGGTTTTCAGATGCCATTCTGAAATGTGATCACAAAACAAAGATTAGTTTAAAACAAAAATTTTAAACGTTATGTGACCACTTCAACCTTTAATACCCACGTCTCCTCAGTTCACGATTAATTCAGTTGGCCCAAAACTCTAGAAACTTTTATCAGTAACCTTTTCCAACACAGACCAAACTCTAACTGTTACGAATTGTGGATTTGGGCTCCGTTCTCGTATCGTAGTTCGGAGACACCGTTGGGTTGCAGAGGGACGATCAATTGCAGAAGGTTTTTCGCACCAAAGGTTCTATCACGCTTCAGAGGTATGTATTTTAATTTTATTTTTGTGTAAATATGTCATGATGGATCATATTATTCCTTCATTGGTATCAGAGCATGTTTATCATCGATCTTATAAATGCCATGTATGAAGTTTACACAAAACTCCATTGATACATGTTTAAAAGCTTGAAAAACATCATCAATGGCAACATGCATTACACTTAATGTTAGGGACTAATATTATAGTATATTGTAGCCCACATGTAGTGTAAGTGATCTGCATAATTTGGGTTCAATCGAATTTGTATGTTAAAATTAATTTGAAACCCTAGTTTAGAAACTAGTTAGTAAACTGCCTATTTTGACAAGCCATAACTTTCTGCGTAGTTGTTCATTTTATGTGAAATTAATATGTATGTGTAACACATTCTACAAGCTTTTCAATGCATATTATATGCATGAATCGGATTAAAATTGAGTGAGATATGACTTCCCAAAGTTTGGATTGCGAAATGGACATTCTGAAAATCTTAGTTGCTGAAGGTTGAAGGTGAAGTGCAAGTTTCAGTCTCGAAAAGAAATATTGGCACTACACCTCCCTCATGGTAGCTCCCAAAATGATGGTTGAATATACTATCGGAATCAGCATAGAGAGACGATCAGAACTGTCCAAGCCACGTCGGCAAAGGAGCTAGGGAAGGCGACGTGTGGCCCACACGCGCGCCGGAGCGCCGCGGTAGCCAAGCGCACGCGCGCCATACGCGACTGCTGCTTATGTAGCGTGCATGTGTTGCACGCGCTGGTGGGCTGACCCACGCCATCTACCCGAACCCAGATCCGAGAACCCATACCCGACCACCGTGGACCTGGTTTTGGCCCAAATCTGACCCTTGGCCTTATCCGACCCGGATTTGACCCACGAACCAACCCGATCGGTTCTGACCCGCGAACAGACCCGGTTCAACAGTTTTCTATTTTTTATTTTATTTTATTTTTTCAAAAAATGATTTATTAATTTTTTTATGCATGAAAATTAATTAATAAATAGTTATAGTGATTATTAAATTTTGAAAATTTAACAGAAATTAATTATTGGCACAAGATTAATATTTCCACTGAAATTTTGAAAATTTAATATATTTGGATATTTTTAGTTAATTTCCAATTTTATTATGCAATGGTTAATTAATTGTGATAATTAGCATAATTATCAGAAAAATTCTATAAAAAAACAGTAACCTTTTATGATGATAAGTTTACTGTTGAAATTTTTTTGGAAACATTTTAATGTGTTTATGGCATACTTGGTATATTAATTGAGTAATATTTCATGTTATTTAATTCCTTTTTTGTTAATATTTTTGGAATATTAATTGTTGTTGCTTGGAATTAAATTACTACGCTATAATTGCACATGTACCCTTGTTCCTAGTGGGAGTAATTTAGGTGGTAGTAATTTAATTAAATTATTCCCTAAATTACACGTCTTTTGCTCTGGAAAAATTAAATTTAACTAATTGGGCATTTATACGGATTGTGATTCAAAAGCTTAGCAAAGTCTCCCTTTTGTATTCATAACTCATTATTTTTATGTTAATTTATATCATGCGGCAAAGATGATTTATATACTGTGATGAACTAATCGAATATCTCTAATAAGATTCTCCCCTTTTTTTCTTTTTCCAAAAGAAAATGGACATGGCTAGGTTGCATCTCTTAACTACCAAATTCGACAGTTATACAAAGAAAGTTGAACACACTTTTAGAGAACATCTTCAAGTCATGTCGGATATGATTGAAACATTAGGAGCTGCTGTGACGCCCCCAAAACAGGTCCACACAACCCATTTTGAGTCGCCAATAACATTCTACAAAATACAAATACAAATACGTATTATCCCATTTACAACTAATAAGTGTTGTGCAAAATACGACAACACAATACAAATACATCTTAAATTCTCAATACACTTATTGTCACACTAATAGTAAGGTATTGAGATATTTCTATTGTCTAGGACCATCACTCCATTCCCCGGCTAGTCCCCGCTACCATCTCTTTTCCTGAGGAGAACAATGGAACAAAAAGGAAAAGGGTGAGCACAAATAGCCCAGTAGAAAATATCATGACTAAGATAATGAAGAATAAAATTATCTTTAGCCTTCAACCAAAATAAATCAGAGATTTAAAGATATTATATTTGTTCAATAACAACTGCAGCGGAACGAATAATCCATTAGAAGAGTCAAGCAGATTATAATATCTACCATCTTCTATAAGTTAAAGGATCACCACCAATATTTTATCCCTGTAACACCAATCAACAGATCCTGTTTATAAACATCCAAATCAACAATTTATATTCAACAGCCTCTCTTTGCACTATGTGACAAAGATATTTATTTGTAACATCACCGGTCATGATCATGCCAAACGCCAGTTCATCTTTGCACTACGGGCCAAAGAGAACTTTTACCATACGCCTTTGTTTGTAACACCAAAAGTCATGATAATACCAATACACAGTTTGGTTAAAATCATGTCACGCCAGTTCATCTTTGCACTACGGGCCAAAGAGAACTATCACCACAATTTAAGGATGAGGATGATGACAATGATATAGAATGAATACAGTGAGATCAAAAATAAGAATAAATGTTTAATTTATCCAGTGTCGAAGGTTGACCAAATTGCCAACATGATGACCAAATTGTGGAGTCAAATTCAAGAATGATATTCAAGAATAAAATTCGCGATTCAACTATATCGTATCAAAAGAAATAGAAAGATTCAGGTGAAAAGATATTAGATGAAGCACAAACTATTAAGGATATTCTACAAATTTTTAGGGATTTTCACCATTTAAAATAAGGTTTTGGAAACAAACAGAGATTTCTTATCATAAATGGAGAAATGTGAAAGAAAAAAAGACATCCCTTAAAGAGTACAAAAGAAATGATACGTTATACGAGTATAAACGAATATATGCAACTGCAAATGGATTTTCACCAGTCATGCGGTAATCCGCGTAGACAGATTATTTCCACAAAAGATTAATAAGTAATGAATACGAAGGGTTATTCACTAGGCATGCGTCAATCCGCACGGACAGGTTATACCCACGGATTAATAAGGAATGATTACAGAAGGGTATTCACCAGGTACGACACTCCGTACATACAGGTTATTCCCACAGAGTAATAAGGAATGAATACATAAGGGTATTCACCAGGTACGAAACTCCGTACATACAGGTTATTCCCACAAGGTAATAAGGAATGAATACAGAAGGATATTCACCAGACATGCGTCAATCCGCACGGACAGGTTATCCCCACAAATTAATAAGGAATGAATAACAACCTTTATGAGTATAATATCACTTACGAACAAGGAAGCAAATGATATTACATAAGAGTATGAAAGAAATGATATCCCCTACCTTAGTTAACAAGTGACTGGATGTTGCTTTCTCTGAAACTAACTAACTTGGATAATATTAGTATTCTCACAAATACTCACAATAGCCTAGCACACTTAGAGAACTTAAGAAATTTAGAGAGAGAGAGGGAGTATAAGTAAGGAAGGTGTGAAGATTTCTTAAGATAATCTCCCATATTTATAGGAAAACCAAGTTTCATTAATTGCACAAAAAGGGCTCGACTTATTACACTTTAGTACCTCCATCTTTGCCTCTATTTTTAATATAATCCCTCAAGTATTATCAATCTTGCATAACATCCCCTAATAGTTCCCACATGTGAACCAATAGTTCCATCATGTGAACTAATAGTTCACATCAATGTGAATTTCATAATTTCAATTAGGTACCCCTAAGTTAGGACTCCACTTTTAATCCGTCAATAATGCTAAAATATCATAACAAATAATATGAGTTACAGTGTCATGACAAATAATAAAAAGTACCATGCAGATGTTATTGTAATTATTGAATCAAAATACTGTGCAATTGCTACTTTATCAATTATTGAATCAATAATTTAAAATACTGTGCAATACCGTGTGCCTGTGAAAATACCACCACGCGTACTACTGTGGAATAACGCGTTTTACTATTCTTCTTATTACCGGGTATTTCAACAGTTGCCGGTGATAATACTGTTGTCAAAATACTGTCGTTTTTATTATCCGACAATGGGGCCCACTATCGTTGACAATATTGCCATTGTGGGGCCCACTAATATTTTGTTATTTCAGCGCCGTACGTTACCGAATATAAAATTGGTTATTTCGACGGCACCGTCGTACTTTACTGAATATAATATTCTCCGACAGAACGAATATTATCCGACAGAAAGAATATTCCCCAACATACAGGTTTGACTTTTTGTATAAATGAATAGTATATTCGTATGAATAGTACTTTCGTATTTATACCGTATAATTTTTGTATCCAGCTCATATAAACGTTATGACGTAATTCAAAGATCGAAGAAAGTGTAAAAGCGTTTTTAGTGTGAATAGTCTCCCGTGAATAGTGATCGCGTGAATAGTGATTTAACGTTATTACTAGACTTCTCAATTTTCACATTTCACTAGTAACTTTATCATTATCGATTTAACACCTTTCTGTTTAAAAATAATGATAAGAAGAAAAATAAATTTTCTTTATTAAAATTTTCGGGGTCTTATAATCTCCCCTCCTTATGAAATTTCGTCCCCAAAATTTACGTAGATACCTGACATATCGAAGAGGTGAGGATACCTTGCTCTCACTTCAGATTCTAACTCCCAGGTTATTTCCTCAACATCATGGTTTCTCCATAAAACTTTGACTTGAGGTATAACCTTCGATCGTAGAATTTATTCCTTCTTATCCAAGACCTTGACAGGTATCTCTTCGTACGTCAAATCTTCTACTATCTCGTCTGGTTCTAATTCAATAACGTGGTTTGGATCTTTCACATATTTACGTAGCATGGATATGTGAAAAGCATTATAAATACGAGACATGCTTGGTGGTAAGGCGAGTCTGTAGGCCACAATTCCTACTTAGTCGAGGATTTCAAATGGACCGATAAATCAAGGGTTGAGCTTTCCTCTCTTTTCAAATCTTGTATCTCCTTTCCACGGAGTAACACGTAAGAATACATGGTCTCCGATTTTGAATTCATTATCCCTTCGATGAAGATCATCATAACTCTTTTGTCGATCTTATGCTGCTTATATACGTTGCCATCTTCTCGTGGGTTCGTGGAGTCTTTAACTCTATATTCATCCTTTGTAAGTCATCCAAAATGGGCCTTTACGTTGTCAGTATCGTACCCGTACTTGCATACGTTCTTCTACGCAATGCGTTAGCTACTACATTTGCCTTTTCCACGATGGTATTGAATGGTATGGTCGTAATCCTTCAACAGCTCGAGCCAACTTCGTTGTCGCATATTGAGTTCCTTATGGGTGAAGAAATATTTAAGGCTTTTATGATATGCATAGATTTTATTTACTCTCATTTTTCTTCTTTACGAATAAAATAGGAGTACCCTAATGCGATGTATTCGAACGTATGACGTCGATATCTACCAACTCCTGTAGTTGGGTTTTTAACTCCAGAAAATTCAATAGGAGCCATACATATGGGGTCTTAGAAATAGATTTTGTACTAGGTTTCAAGGTTGATACAAAAATTTGATTTGACGGTTTAGGGGTAGTAGGCCAGCAAGTTCTTCGGGAAATACGTCAGGAAACTTATTAACAACAGAAATATCATTCAAATCTGACGTATTTTTGTTTTAAAACAGTTACATGTGAAAAGAAAGATTGACATCCGTTTTTCAATAAACGAATGACTTTGTGACTAGAAATGACGGTTATTGATTTCAATGGTTTGGTTACTTGAATTCGCATAATAGGTTGATTAGGAATATGAAAGCTAATGACTTTACGAAAGCAATCAATTTTAGCATGATGAGTAGTTAACCAATCAAATTCATTCATGTCCAAGGAGATAAGATCAACAGGTAATATGAGGGTGCCGAATTGAACAAAGCAAGATTTATAGACTGTAGATGTAACGAATGTTTGTTCCAATGGTGTTTCAACAAATAAGTCAAAATTTAATTTATCAGGGGTCAAGTTTAAACATTGGGCACAAGCAGAAAGAATGGGTAGAAACCAGTATCTAATAAGGTATAGACTCGCAAGAGTTTACAAATAGATCAACGGTTAAGAAGACATCTGTTTGTAGTATTTCTTACCACTAATTTAGCACTATCAAAGACATCTCAATATATACAAATTTTATGTGAAACGAGATATATACGAATTTCTGTTTTCAAACCTCGTAGAAACATTCGTGTCATCCGTTCCTCAGTGTCCACCAAATGGGATGCAAATCGAGATAGCTCGACAAACTTGGCTTCGTACTGCGACACCGTCATGTTGTTCTGTTCCAGTTTGATGAATTCTACCTCCTTTATATGACGAATACTATCCGGGAAATACTTCTCGTTAAATAATTCTTAGAACTCGAGCCAAGACATCTCGAATGCCGAGTGACGGGTACGTTTCACGGATTTCCACCAATGATCTGTTTCTCCTCTCGCAGCATAAAAGTGGCGAAAGGAACCTTTTGTTCATCGGTGCAACGCAGTACATCAAATATCTTTGTTAATTGTTTGAGCCACGCCTCTATGTTGAGTGGATCTGGCTTGCCGAAAAATTCAGGTAGTCCCAACTCTTTGAACTCCTTGGCAGTGACTATTCGTGCATTATCAGTATTTCTGCCAGTATTGTAGACATGAGCTCTCCTCGCCTGGTTCTGCATGTATTGCATGAAGTTCCTAAAAAATTTATCATTCATTCTGTTGTTAGCATCATGATTAACATCATGATGTTCTGAGTTTGCACCTGCATTATTTGTAGCTTCTTGATTTTCAGCCACAATGGTCTCATAGTGAATCTCTTGGTTTTCAGATGCCATTCTGAAATGTGATCACAAAACAAAGATTAGTTTAAAACAAAAATTTTAAACGTTATGTGACCACTTCAACCTTTAATACCCACGTCTCCTCAGTTCACGATTAATTCAGTTGGCCCAAAACTCTAGAAACTTTTATCAGTAACCTTTTCCAACACAGACCAAACTCTAACTGTTACGAATTGTGGATTTGGGCTCCGTTCTCGTATCGTAGTTCGGAGACACCGTTGGGTTGCAGAGGACGATCAATTGCAGAAGGTTTTTCGCACCAAAGGTTCTATCACGCTTCAGAGGTATGTATTTTAATTTTATTTTTGTGTAAATATGTCATGATGGATCATATTATTCCTTCATTGGTATCAGAGCATGTTTATCATCGATCTTATAGATGCCATGTATGAAGTTTACACAAAACTCCATTGATACATGTTTAAAAGCTTGAAAAACATCATCAATGGCAACATGCATTACACTTAATGTTAGGGACTAATATTATAGTATATTGTAGCCCACATGTAGTGTAAGTGATCTGCATAATTTGGGTTCAATCGAATTTGTATGTTAAAATTAATTTGAAACCCTAGTTTAGAAACTAGTTAGTAAACTGCCTATTTTGACAAGCCATAACTTTCTGCGTAGTTGTTCATTTTATGTGAAATTAATATGTATGTGTAACACATTCTACAAGCTTTTCAATGCATATTATATGCATGAATCGGATTAAAATTGAGTGAGATATGACTTCCCAAAGTTTGGATTGCGAAATGGACATTCTGAAAATCTTAGTTGCTGAAGGTTGAAGGTGAAGTGCAAGTTTCAGTCTCGAAAAGAAATATTGGCACTACACCTCCTCATGGTAGCTCCCAAAATGATGGTTGAATATACTATCGGAATCAGCATAGAGAGACGATCAGAACTGTCCAAGCCACGTCGGCAAAGGAGCTAGGGAAGGCGACGTGTGGCCCACACGCGCGCCGGAGCGCCGCGGTAGCCAAGCGCACGCGCGCCATACGCGACTGCTGCTTATGTAGCGTGCATGTGTTGCACGCGCTGGTGGGCTGACCCACGCCATCTACCCGAACCCAGATCCGAGAACCCATACCCGACCACCGTGGACCTAGTTTTGGCCCAAATCTGACCCTTGGCCTTATCCGACCCGGATTTGACCCACGAACCAACCCGATCGGTTCTGACCCGCGAACAGACCCGGTTCAACAGTTTTCTATTTTTTATTTTATTTTATTTTTTCAAAAAATGATTTATTAATTTTTTTATGCATGAAAATTAATTAATAAATAGTTATAGTGATTATTAAATTTTGAAAATTTAACAGAAATTAATTATTGGCACAAGATTAATATTTCCACTGAAATTTTGAAAATTTAATATATTTGGATATTTTTAGTTAATTTCCAATTTTATTATGCAATGGTTAAT
Organism: Aralia elata; assembly: GCA_034770075.1. Lineage (NCBI taxonomy): Eukaryota > Viridiplantae > Streptophyta > Magnoliopsida > Apiales > Araliaceae > Aralia > Aralia elata. The sequence goes on from CM068379.1 coordinate 50,033,546, forward strand.
TAATTGTGATAATTAGCATAATTATCAGAAAAATTCTATAAAAAAACAGTAACCTTTTATGATGATAAGTTACTGTTGAAATTTTTTTGGAAACATTTTAATGTGTTTATGGCATACTTGGTATATTAATTGAGTAATATTTCATGTTATTTAATTCCTTTTTTGTTAATATTTTTGGAATATTAATTGTTGTTGCTTGGAATTAAATTACTATGCTATAATTGCACATGTACCCTTGTTCCTAGTGGGAGTAATTTAGGTGGTAGTAATTTAATTAAATTATTCCCTAAATTACACGTCTTTTGCGCTGGAAAAATTAAATTTAACTAATTGGGCATTTATACGGATTGTGATTCAAAAGCTTAGCGAAGTCTCCCTTTTGTATTCATGACTCATTATTTTTATGTTAATTTAGATCATGCGGCAAAGTTGATTTATATACTGTGATGAACTAATCGAATATCTCTAATAAGATTCTCCCCTTTTTTTCTTTTTCCAAAAGAAAATGGACATGGCTAGGTTGCATCTCTTAACTACCAAATTCGACAGTTATACAAAGAAAGCTGAACACACTTTTAGAGAACATCTTCAAGTCATGTCGGATATGATTGAAACATTAGGAGCTGCTGTGACGCCCCCAAAATAGGTCCACACAACCCATTTTGAGTCGCCAATAACATTCTACAAAATACAAATACAAATACGTATTATCCCATTTACAACTAATAAGTGTTGTGCAAAATACGACAACACAATACAAATACATCTTAAATTCTCAATACACTTATTGTCACACTAATAGTAAGGTATTGAGATATTTCTATTGTCTCGGACCATTACTCCATTCCCCGGCTAGTCCCCGCTACACTCTATTTTCCTGAGGAGAACAATGGAACAAAAAGGAAAAGGGTGAGCACAAATAGCCCAGTAGGAAATATCATGAATAAGACAATGAAGAATAAAATTATCTTTAGCCTTCAACCAAAATAAATCATAGATTTAAAAATATTATAATTGTTCAATAATAACTGCAGCGGAACGACTAATCCATTAGAAGAGTCAAGCAGATTATAATATCTACCATCTTCTATAAGTTAAAGGATCACCACCAATATTTTATCCCTATAACACCAATCAACAGATCCTGTTTATAAACATCCAAATCAACAATTTATATTCAACAGCCTCTCTTTGCACTATGTGACAAAGATATTTATTTGTAACATCACCGGTCATGATCATGCCAAACGCCAGTTCATCTTTGCACTACGGGCCAAAGAGAACTTTCACCATACGCCTTTGTTTGTAACACCAAAAGTCATGATAATACCAATATACAGTTTGGTCAAAATCATGTCACGCCAGTTCATCTTTGCACTACGGGCCAAAGAGAACTATCACCACAATTTAAGGATGAGGATGATGACAATGATATAGAATGAATACAGTGAGATCAATAATAAGAATAAATGTTTAATTTATCCAGTGTCGAAGGTTGACCAAATTGCCAACATGATGACCAAATTGTGGAGTCAAATTCAAGAATGATATTCAAGAATAAAATTCGCGATTCAACTATATCGTATCAAACGAAATAGAAAGATTCAGGTGAAAAGATATTAGATGAAGCACAAACTATTAAGGATATTCTACAAATTTTCAGGGATTTTCACCATTTAAAATAAGGTTTTGGAAACAAACAGAGATTTCTTATCATAAATGGAGAAATGTGAAAGAAAAAAAGACATCCCTTAAAGAGTACAAAAGAAATGATACGTTATACGAGTATAAAAGAATATATGCAACTGCAAATGAATTTTCACCAGTCATGCGGTAATCCGCGTAGACAGATTATTTCCACAAAAGATTAATAAGTAATGAATACGAAGGGTTATTCACCAGGCATGCGTCAATCCGCACGGACAGGTTATACCCACGGATTAATAAGGAATGAATACAGAAGGGTATTCACCAGGTACGACACTCCGTACATACAGGTTATTCCCACAGAGTAATAAGGAATGAATACATAAGGGTATTCACCAGGTACGACACTCCATACATACAGGTTATTCCCACAGAGTAATAAGGAATGAATACAGAAGGATATTCACCAGACATGCGTCAATCCGCACGGACAGGTTATCCCCACAAATTAATACGGAATGAATAACAACCTTTATGAGTATAATATCACTTACGAACAAGGAAGCAAATGATATTACATAAGAGTATGAAAGAAATGATATCCCCTACCTTAGTTAACAAGTGACTGGATGTTGCTTTCTATGAAGCTAACTAACTTGGATAATATTAGTATTCTCACAAATACTCACAATAGCCTAGCACACTTAGAGAACTTAAGAAATTTAGAGAGAGAGGGGAGTATAAGTAAGGAAGGTGTGAAGATTTTTTAAGATAATCTCCCATATTTACAGGAAAACCAAGTTTCATTAATTGCACAAAAAGGGCTCGACTTATTACACTTTAGTACCTCCATCTTTGCCTCTATTTTTAATATAATCCCTCAAGTATTATCAATCTTGCATAACATCCCTTAATAGTTCCCACATGTGAACCAATAGTTCCATCATGTGAACCAATAGTTCACATCATGTGAATTTCATAATTTCAATTAGGTACCCCTAAGTTAGACTCCACTTTTAATCCGTCAATAATGCTAAAATATCATAACAAATAATATGAGTTACAGTGTCATGACAAATAATAAAAAGTACCATGCAGATGTTATTGTAATTATTGAATCAAAATACTGTGCAATTGGTACTTTATCAATTATTGAATCAATAATTTAAAATACTGTGCAATACCATGTGCTTTGTGAAATACCGCGTACTACTGTGGAATAACGCGTTTTACTATTCTTCTTATTACCGGGTATTTCAACAGTTGCCGGTGATAATATTGTTGTCAAAATACTGTCGTTTTTAGTATCCGACAATGGGGCCCACTATCGTTGACAATATTGCCATTGTGGGGCCCACTAATATTTTATTATTTCAGCGCCGTACGTTACCGAATATAAAATTGGTTATTTCGACGGCACCGTCGTACTTTACTGAATATAATATTCTCCGACAGAGCGAATATTATCCGACAGAAAGAATATTCCCCGACATACAGGTTTGACTTTTTGTATAAATGAATAGTATATTCGTATGAATAGTACTTTCGTATTTATACCGTATAATTTTTGTATCTAGCTCATATAAACGTTATGACGTAATTCAAAGATCGAAGAAAGTGTAAAAGCGTTTTTAGTGTGAATAGTCTCCCGTGAATAGTGATCGCGTGAATAGTGATTTAGCGTTATTACTAAACTTCTCAATTTTCACATTTCACTAGTAACTTTATCATTATCGATTTAACACCTTTCTGTTTAAAAATAATAAGAAGAAGAAAAATAAATTCTCTTTATTAAAATTTTCGGGGTCTTACAGCTGCTGGCAATCTTTTGTCAGATGAACAACAAATTCGGGCAGTGATACGCTCATTTCCCAACAATTGGAACAATCTCAAGGTTAACATAGCTTAAAATGAACACATTAAGTATTTGGAAGATATTTTTCATCACCTTGAGCGCTTAGAAGCTGAGCAGGTGGAGGTTGAGCATTTAAGGACTAAACGACTAGAAGATGAACGCCTAAAGGCTCAACAAATAGAGATTGCTAATGCTAATGTGCCTCAGAAAGTTGCAGAGACTAGTGAGAAGGATAATGCCAAGTTAATTTGTTACAACTGTGGCACAGTAGGACACTTCGCTCATAACTACATAGAGCCGAAGAAGGTACTCACTTGTCTTGATTAAGCTATGCATTTAGTGTCTTCCACTGTATTCGTTGCTCATTCTCTCCATGTGTGGATTATAGAGTCTAGAGCAATGGACCACATAGCGCGTGATCGGACTGAGTTCGTGGAGTATCGTCGAGTTCCAGCTGGCAGAAAAGTACTAATGGGAATGAAATTTTTGGATATGGTTTTATTTTTAATGGTTTTATGGTTTTAGATACTATTAAGTCTAGCGTTAATAGTAATGATTCTTATTCCTTGCTTGTTGAAAATGATCATGATAGTTCAATTAAATGGCATGCTAGATTAGGTCATATTAGACAGGATAGAATGGCTAGGTTAGCTCGAGCAGGTCTTTTAGGCCCACTCGCTAAGGTCAATCTACCAACTTGTGAATATTGTTTAGCAGGGAAATCAACTAGAAAACCATTCGATAAAGCCACTAGGGCAGAAATACCCTTGCAACTCATTCACTCAAACATCTGTGGCCTTATGAATATGAAAGAAAGGCATGGACGTTCCTGTTTTCTCACAATGATAGATGACTATACGCATTTTGGGTACACTTTCTTGATCTCTCATAAGTGTGGCATTAGATTGCTTTAGACGTTATTTGATTGAGGTCGAAAAACAGTTAGATAAAAGTGTTAAGACATTTCGAACTGACCGAGGCTGCGAGTATCTGTCTGATGAGTTTAAAGAACTTTGTGAAGAAAAAGGGATAATCAGGCAACTGACAATTTTTAGAACTCCGCATCAAAATGGTGTGGCGGAAAGAAGGAACCGGGTATTATTAGATATAGTTAAGTCTATGATGGCGCAAGCTAATTTACCTATCTCCTATTGGGGAGGTGCATTATTGACTATGACGTATATACTTAATCGTATGCCTTCAAAATCAGTTCAGTCCACCCCATATGATATGTGGACTAGCAGAAAGCCCGAATTGGGTGGCATGCGACCTTGGGGATCAGCAGCTTACGTGCACAACACTTCTCATTAACATGAGAAGTTAGGCACAAAGGATAAAAAGTATATCTTTATAAGATAGTCTAAACACTCTAAAGGCTATGTGTTCGTTGGAGAGCAGCCTAATGGGACTATATCCGAGATAGAGTTACGAGATGTAGATTTCCTTGAGATGAATTTCCCTAATAGAGGTGATGTGAGTAAGGAGATGAACCTTTATGAGATGGAAGAAGATTTGGACACCCCAAATCGTACAGTAGAGACCGAAGAAGCTATTCTTCAGGCTCCTATAGATAGTGGGAGTGACATGCCTTTAAGCAGTTCTCTTCCATTAAATAAGGAGTCTCCTGTTCCTCAAATGCGTAAAAGTCAAAGGGGTAACATTCCACGTCGTCTCTTTGAGATTGAGGGGAATGCCTTTGTGGCTGATACGCAAAATGATGAGGAACCTCGATCTTATCGAGATGCTCTATCATCTGCTACAAGCGATAAGTGGATAATTGCAATGGAAGAAAAGATGGAGTACACGAGGACTAATTAAGTATGGGACTTGGTTGACCTTCCACTAGGGCAAAAGGCTATTAAGAACAAATGGGTTCTTAAAGTCAAACGCAAGGCGGATGGTTCCATTGAACGGTACAAATGCTCGTCTTGTAGCCAAGGGCTACACCCAGCAAGAGGGAATTGATTACGAGGAAACCTTCTCACCAGTTATGAGGTTTGCCTCAATTCGCCTCATCCTAGCGATTGTCACGTATTTGGATCTGGAATTATATCAAATAGATGTTAAGACAGATTTTCTCAATAGAGATTTAGCTCAGGAAATATGCATGGATCAGCCAGAGGGTTTCATCGTAGAAAGACAAAAGCGTAAAGTATGCAAGCTCAAACGTTCTATCTATGGTTTAAAACAGGCGTCCAGGCAATGGTATCTGAGATTCCATTGAGCCGTCATTAGTGATGGATTTACGATGATCGAAGAAGACCATTGTGTGTATATCAAACGGTCCAAAGATAAATTCCTTATCTTATCTATGTATGTCGATGACATTCTACTAGCTGGGAACGATAAGGAGATGATCGTCACCACCTAAGGGTGGCTGTCCTCTAACTTTGAGATGAAGGACATGGGGGAAGTAGTTTATATTCTTAGGGTTAAGATCTATAGAGATCGCTCAAGGAAGCTTCTTGGTTTATCTCAAGAAACTTACTTCAAGAAGGTTCTTAAGCAATTTCAAATGAGCAACTGCAAACCCATAGACACTCCTATCGCTAAAGGCGATGCCATTAGACTCGAGCAATGTCTTACTTCTCCCGAGAAAATTGAGAAAATATCTCATTACCCGTATGCCAATGCTATAGGAAAGCTAATGTATGTTGTTGTGTGTACTCGGCCTGATATAACATATGCAGTCGGTTGTCTTGGTCGTTATCAGTCAAACCCTAGGATTGCTCATTTGAGGGCAATCAAGAGGATCTTGCGATATTTAAAGGGTACTTTGGACTACATGTTGTGCTATAAAGGACCAGACCTGCGATTGATTGGATACACCGATGCCAATTGGGGAGGTAACTAGGGGATATGCAAGTCGACCTCAGGATATGTATTCTTGCTACATGGTGGTGCCATTACTTGGTGTAGCAAGAAATAGACCTGTGTTGCTCTTTCGAAGATGGAGTCAGAGTCTGTAGCTATGTGGCCGAGGAGATTCTTTAAGGATCTTGGAGTCATCCCTCATGCTTCAGATCCTGTGACTGTTTACTGTGATAGCACGGTGGCCTTAGATTACACTAAGGACCCCAAGTATCATGGCAAGACGAAGCACATTGACTTGAGAATGAACTTCATCAGAGAGAATATAGCAAATAATGAGGTGATATTGGAGTACATGCCCACTGGCCTTATGGTAGCGGATCCCTTGACGAAGCCGATTCCTAGAGATGCTTTTTGTAGGCATATTAGTTCGTTAGGGCTTCGTAGGGTTTGATGTACTTTCTTATTTTCTTGTGAATCACTCATTATTTATCTTGTATTAGAGATATTCATTGTTGTTTCGAGACATTTATCATCTATGCGAGATTCATTTGTTTCCACTTATGATTGTGTTCTTTTAGCGCATATGATAAATAGTAATAGTTCACACAGTTACTATGCATATTGGATATGCACACACACAATATATGTCAACAGGTTGATTGGCTCACTCACACGAGCAATCACCTTTGGCGCTTTAAAAAATGAGCAAGGTTGAGACAGTTCATTAATTGGCGCTTTGAGTAGTGAGTTGTTGATGCTTTAGACAAGCAATCAATTGGCGCTTAGTAGCGAGCAAAGTGAAACATTATGTCACCTTGGCATGTGCCAAGATGAAGTTAATTTAGATTAACCGAATATAATATGACCCACTATCTATATTAAACCTGTACTGATTGTCGGATACAAAATTTTAGAGTTGGCGCTTGGGAAAGCGAGCAATCTAGAAATTCGAGTTAGGCACCTATGAAGCGATTGAACTAAGATCCGTACGGCATGACCATAGGACATATGCTTATATAGATGAGATTGTCTACTGTGACATGATAACCGGATGCGAAATTTTAAATGTGGCGCTTTAAAAAGCGAGCAATTTGAAATGTCAGAGTTAAACACTCTAGGAGTGACTATACTAAGGTCCGCACAACAAGGCTATAGAATAGTATGTTGTGAGAGGGTTACATGTGCTCAGCGACTATATAAAGGAGGTGAGAAAATGAATCCATGTTTCCTAATCGTGTGAGTCTTGTAGGACAATATCCTTATTCCTACATCAAGTGCTCTTTGTGATCTTTGACTATACAACAAAGACATGGATTAATGTTGCTACTTTGGTTTCAATTCCTAAGGTCAGAATTGATGAGACTATAAGGACCGATTCTGGGAAAGCAATTGATTCATTTTCGAGTAGTATTAAGGTAAAGGGAAGACAATTTGATTTCACCTCGTTCGGCACTTATTGTTGACAACTATAGCATTTCGATAGCGATATAGTAGTAAGTGAGATACGAAATAGACTTGGGCCCAAAGGTGGTTAAGTATGGCTCTCTGAGGGATTAGAGATACTTAACTTGCTGAAAATTCAAATGTGTCTGGGGTACTTTGAGTTTATGGGTTGTAGCCTCTACGTGAACTAATTGAGTTTGGCGTGAGAGCTCTCGCACTGTTTTCTTTAAAAGGGTTGATGCCTCTATGTTGGCCCTAACGGGTTTGATATAGAGCTCCCGTATTGCAGGTAAACTCAGCGGTCGCACGGTTCGACAACTAGAGGTTTACATGTTTTGGTTTGAGCTGTTTTTCGCATATGTGAGGATTACGTCGTCCCTGCCATTGGTGAGTGGGAGATGTTAGATTTTGGGTTTGTAAATGGGACGCCCATGGAGGGTCCGACCCATTTGCTATCTTAGTCAGTTAGGCTAATTGACTAAGTTAGTAAGCCGTTTAAATTTTAAACGTTATGTGACTGGGAGTTAGAGCAATTGCAGGGAAGTGGTTGGACCACTTCGACCTTTGATACCCATGTCTCCTCAGTTCACGATTAATTTAGTTGGCCCAAAACCCTAGAAACTTTTATCAGTAACCTTTCCCAACACAGACCAAACCCTAACCGTTACGAATCGTGGATTTGGGCTTCGTTCTCGTATCGTAGTTCAGAGACACTGTTAGGTTACAGAGGACGATCAATTGGAGAAAGTTTTTTGCACCAAAGGTTCTATCACGATTCAAAGGTATGAATTTTAATTTCGTTTTGTGTAAATATGTCATGACATGGATCATATTATTTCTTTAGTTAGAAAGTAATTATTTCTATTTTGCTTAAACTATTATATTTGTTAAGCAAATTAGTTATTTCCCCTTGCAAAACCATATGTTTTTACAGCTAAAATAGAGGGACCCGAGGGGTAGGGCATAAGGGACAAAGGTAAAGGCAGAAAAAGCGAAGAAGATAAATAAATAATAATGTATTAGTTAACCAATAATTAATAGTGTAATATTTTGGAACTGATGTAATAGTTCTTGTAATGTAATTAAGTCTTGAGATTGTAAGACTAAATTATGTAATTAATAAAATGTATATGTGTAACTTGGCTTATATTAATAGCTAGTTATTATGAATGTGAATGAATAATGAGCACCAAGACTGTTGTAACGAGTACACAGATTTGGGAGTGTCACAACAATAATCAGCGACTGCCAATTTTTGTCGTTGTTCCTCTTATTAGCAAACGATATTTGCTACCGTATTTGAATATGGACGCTATTATCATCAGTAACGGTTTGTCATCGCTAAATCTGTTTTTCAGCCCAAAAGATGGCGCGGTTCTGGGCACAAAAGCCTAGTAACGAGCAATATATCATCAGCGACGAAGGCGCCGTTGCAATTAGTTCCATGTCATTTATTTTTAGCATATCATCAGCAACTGAAAGATAGTCACCGGTAGCCATCACTGACGAGTGTTAATATCACAATTCAGGCTTCGTTAGCGGTTATTTACAGAAAAAGAAGAGAGGGAGAGAGAGAGAAAGGGAGAAAGGAGAGGGAATCGCCGCCCTACCCACCGCCATCGGTTGCCATTGTCAGTCTATTGTCGCTGCCTGACTTCCTCGTGCCATTGTAAGTGCTCTATATATGGTCTCTCTATATAACTCTCACAAATAAAAGCACATAAATATATAGTTGTGTAACGTATGAACGTTTTACTTGGGAGTATATACATTCAATTAAATGTATACTTATGAGAATGAGATGTTAGGGTTTATTTATTAAAGAAATTAGGGAAGTCGGAAAAATTAGGGAAATTGGGGATGTTGGGTACTTTAGAAGTTGCATATGTTAGAATTTAAAGTTTCTAAATTCACATTATATGGTATCTCTCTTTTCTTAATTATCTAAAACATGTCACATGTGAAACTCTTATATCGGAACTAACCACATATTAGGCCACCCCAGTTGAGCCAGGACAGATGAATCCTGCATAGATTAATAAACAAAAGAATAAGAGATTCCTTGTTGTTAGATACAACATGTTGGGTACCTTACTAATTTAAATTAAATAAGTTAATCAGCCCCATAAAGATAGTGAGCTTCAATAACTTCTAGACCCTGCCAAAATAATATAATTAATTATATTTTGTCAAACACAAAAACAATCCTACTTATGTTTCATACCAAATTTGTAAGGTTTAGTAGTTACAAAATAGAGAAAGGGAGATAGATGGAAAAGACATAGATGATGGGGAGCCGACGGTACTCGCCCTTGAAATGCAGCTAGGAAAAAATAACTTACCTTATTGAAAAGTGTAGCAGGGTCCATAGTTATCTTTTTCCCCATATTCCAGTTAGGATGCTTCAAAGCATCAGCTACTTTAACTTCTTTTAGTTTATCCATATGCCAGTCCCTATCATCATTAGATAAATAAATATGTTATATTGGACCTATTATCAAAGTCAAGTTCACATGATAGATTCAATATTTAATACTTAACCTGTAATACCCATGCCTTTGCAATACCCATGCCTTTGCTTAAGTCCCACATTGTCCAACCATTAAAACTTCTCTCATCCCTTTCCCTATAAATATATAGCTAACCTTTGGTTTTAACTATTAACACTAAGGTTTGTCTTATTTTGAGAAAAACCTTTTTGTGTGAGGTCCTTTTTGGTGAGGACCTCCTTAGTTAAAATTTTCAGTATTGAGGGCGTAGGCAGACTGCGAACTTCATAATTTCGGGTATGTTCTTTTTCTTTCTTTCTTGTGTATTAATTTTATTTAATTTTCTGTATTATTATTTTATAATTTTAATTAGTATATTTTAGTTAGTTTGTTAGTTAATATTTTGGTATTATTTTGGATAAATATTAAGTATCTCAATTATAAGAAAATGTTCTCTTTAATTTATTAATTTAATTAATAATATGGAGGGTTCAATATATGCATAAAAACTATTAATACTAATATTATAGTATTTAATAAAATGTATTATTTTTGTGAATAGATTATATTGAGCGAGTTTAACCAATTGCATCTGTAATTGTGGGTATTGCATTACGTACTCCAGGTACGGATTCTGTACTCCTTCAGCAATACTCTTGTGAAATTTAATTAATTCGTTTTGTTCTGCGTTTCGAATTTTCGTTATTATTTCACATAATTGTTTCTTGTGAAATTCATTTAATAGTTTCATTTTGGAATTGATACCCATGACTCGTCTTTGTACTCTTTGAGTTGGATTATCATGTCTAATATTTATTTTGATATTTGTAGAGCGGTACATGTTACCTTCTTTTTGAGACATTATGATTATGATTTGATCTGGTTCAACATGTACATATAGAATCCTTTTGTTGGTATTATGTCACATGTGTTGTGACATCATATTTCTGTTACAATATACTGTAGGGTATACTTGAGCTATAACCACCTGTGGGGGTACCACAGGCATGTCGTCTTGGCACGAGAGACATGACACTTTCCGTGGCAGTGTGATTAGTCCACGGCGTCTCTGATTTATGCTCCGATAGGAGTTGGCCATTTGGTGATTTGTTGTGAGAGGCGTATGGGTCGGCCCTAGTTTTCTGTTCTGTTCTGCGGATTGGTGATGTTGTGCCAAACACCCTTTCCGATTTTGCATGCATTTGGATCTGCACTCCAATGTGTGATTTGTCTATGTGACATTATTTGACTTGTCTGTGTGGCAAGCTATACTTTTGAGCTCAGTATGAAATAACACCTTGTCATTCTTCTTCAGACTATTAAGTTATTGTGATACAACTTAGTTCAGTTTAGTTAATTTTGTTATTCAGTTCAGTTCATAATTCTGTTCTCTATATCCGTACTGGGCATTTGGCTCATGCTGTGTTTTTCTTCCGGCAGGTACTCAAGGGGATCATGGGCAAGTGTGATGAGAGCTTCTCACCTAGATGGTTTAGATATTTTGGTTATGTTTGATGTTTGGATCTTTGTTTAGAGATGTATTGAACCTTTGTTAAGAATTAGGTTGTATTAAACAGTATGTATCTTGAGCCGGTTGGCAGTTATTAATATCTCGTTAGACTAATCTTTTGCGGTTTATAACTTTGGTATTAATTTATATTTCTGTTGTGCTTTGCACGTGACCTCCATTCCTATTTTTCGGGATGGGGTGTTACAGAGTTGGTATCAGAGCATAGGTTCTTTCTTGTAGAAAACCTATTTAGGTTCGACCTGTGAGTTATGGGTAGACTTTGGGCTAGGTTTTTGTTCCATTTGATATTTCGTTCAGCTATTATGTTAATCATATTCAAATTATTTTGCTTCAGTCCGTTGTTTTTCTTTATTAGATGGCTCGTAGATCCGCTAGAGTTGCTGGTAGACGAGGAAATAGTAGGGGAAGAGGAGTGCGCCAACCCGTGTTACATTCTGATATGCAGCATGATGTGCAATCGAATAATCAAGATGATGCTCAAATGGCAACTTTGGTAAATCAGGCGATTAATCAGGCTTTGCCGCAATTGGTGGCACAAGTCGTTCAGGCAATGCAACAACCGATGCCAAAAATTCCTAATCAGGGGAATCTCGGGAATGGTGGTTCGCAGACAAATGAAGAAGGAGTGAATACTGTTGGGATTAATCCATCTGTTGTTCCGATGTATTTGTGGTTAGAGAGATTTCAAAAACAGAAACCACATTCATTCACTTCAGCTCCAACTCCAATTGATGCAGAGAATTGGGTTGCCCATTTAGAAAAGATATTTGATGTGCTAGGATGTTCGGATAACCAAAAAGTGGTGCTAGCTACTTATAAATTAGAGGGGGATGCGCAAAGGTGGTGGAAAACAATGAAAGTAACAAAGGGTGATGGGTTTGTGGAGGCACTTACATGGGCAGAGTTTTGTGATATCTTTTATCAACAATACTTCTCAGCTGCTGATAAAGAGGCTTATGGTAGAGAGTATCTGTCTATTCGACAGAAGGAGGATGAGTCTGTTACGGATTTTATGACAAGGTTCACTAGGTTGGCAAGTTTTGCAGGAACCTCAGCAGGGACTGCAGCAGAACAAGCTGAGAAATTTAAGTGGAGAATTCATTATAAGTATCGCCAACATCTCATTAACATTAAATTCGAAGACGTGTCAGCAGTGGCTAATGCAGCCAAGAATATTGAGATGGAGCGACAAGACTTTCGAGCTTCTAAACCGGAGGGAAGTCGGAAGAGGGATAGAGATGACCAGCAGAGTCAAGTTTCGGGTCAGCAGGGGAAAAATCAAAATGGTCAGTGGAACAAGAACCGAGGTGGTCAATAGGGACAGTGGCGTGGCCAGAATCAGAACACAAGTTATCAACAATTGCCTCAGCAAGGTCATAATCGTCAGCAATGGCAGAATCGTCAACAAGGGCAAAATCAAGGTCGTTACCCAGGACCAGCAGGCGGGGGTAACCCTAATCTTATTCTAATAACTCCTTGTGCTACTTGTGGGGCTAACCATCCAGGGAGACCTTGTCATAGAGTTACTGGTGCATGCTTTTTATGCGGTCAGTTAGGTCATCTTGCCAAAGATTGTACTCGACCACGTGGTAATGATGGAATTGGTGATAATGGTGGCAATGTTGGTCAGCGCCGCGGTGGACGGGTCTTTGCCTTGACACATAATCAGGCAGCAGGTGCGCCAGGTACTGTTTCTGGCACTATTATAGTTGGCAATCGTGAAGCTTCCATTTTATTTGATACTGGCTCTACCCATTCGATTGTTGCAAATTCTTTTGTTCGACACCTTGGTGTGTCGTCTCAGTCTTTAAATTCTGTTATGTCTATTACTACCCCGATGGGAAATTCTATTGCTATCTCTGATTTGTATCGAGATTGTCCTATTAGTTTTGGAGATAAGATTCGTAGGGTAGATCTTTTGCCGATGGGTATGCACGATTTTGATGTGATTCTTGGAATGGACTGGTTAGATAAACATCAGGCCACTATTGATTGTCAATCGAAGAGAATTATCTTTGGAGATCTGAAGTCCCCAGATTTTGTGTATCAAGGTTCACGACCGGGTAAGGTGGTGAAATTAATTTCAGCTCTAAAAGCTGGAAAATTGGTGGCTAGGGGTTGTGAGGGATATTTAGCATTTGTGAATGACACCTCTATGAGAGAGTCTCGTATTGAGGATGTTCCAATTGTTCGTGAATTTTTTGATGTGTTTCCTGAGGAATTGTCAGGGTTGCCACCGCAACGGGAAGTTGAGTTTACCATTGAGCTTGTTCCTGGTGCACAGCCTATCTCTAAGGCACCGTATAGGATGGCACCATTGGAATTGCAAGAGTTGAAGGAGCAATTGCAAGAAGTATTAGATCGTGGTGTAATTCGACCAAGTGTGTCACCGTGGGGAGCTCCGGTTTTATTTGTAAAGAAGAAGGATGGGTCTATGAGGTTGTGTATAGACTATAGAGAGTTAAACAAGATTACCATCAGGAATCGGTACCCTTTACCGAGGATTGATGATTTATTTGACCAACTTCAAGGTGCGAAATATTTTTCAAAGATAGACTTGAGATCGGGTTATCATCAGTTAAGAGTGAGAGATGAGGATGTCTCTAAGACAGCTTTTCGTACTCGCTATGGACATTACGAGTTTCTGGTGATGCCATTTGGGTTGACTAATGCTCCAGCGGTGTTTATGGATTTGATGAATCGGGTGTTTAAGGAGTATTTAAACAAATTTGTCATTGTCTTTATTGATGATATTTTGATTTACTCTAAGTCTAAGGAGGAGTATGAGGAACATCTTCGCATAGTTTTGGGAATTTTACGAAAAGAGAAATTATATGCTAAATTCTCCAAATGCGAGTTTTGGTTGGAGCAGGTTATATTTTTGGGTCACATTGTGTCTGTTGAAGGCATTAAAGTGGATCCTGCGAAGGTTGAAGCTATCACTAAATGGCCAAGACCTACTACGGTGACGGAGGTTAGGAGCTTTTTGGGTTTGGCAGGGTATTATAGGCGATTTGTAGAAGGGTTCTCTTTACTTGCTTTGCCATTGACTCAATTGATGAAAAAGGGCACGAAGTTTGTGTGGAACGAGGAGCGCGAGAAGAGCTTTGAGGAGTTGAAGAAACGGCTTGTGACAGCTCCAATACTTACATTGCCATCAGGGACAGGAGGTTACCAAATTTATAGTGATGCTTCTAAGAAGGGTTTGGGGTGTGTTTTGATGCAACACGGTAAGGTGATTGCTTATGCTTCTAGACAACTTAAACCTTATGAGGTGAACTACCCCACTCATGATTTGGAGTTGGCAGCAGTAATCTTTGCTTTGAAAATTTGGAGGCACTATTTGTATGGCGAGACTTGTGATATCTTCATCGATCACAAAAGTCTTAAGTACATCTTCACTCAGAAGGAGCTCAATATGAGGCAAAGGCGTTGGTTGGAGCTTCTCAAAGATTATGACGCTAGAATTCAATATCACCCTGGGAAGGCGAATGTAGTTGCAGATGCGCTTAGCCGAAAGAGTTCAGGGAGTGTAGCAGCCCTTATTACACAATCACAACTTATTTCAGATATGGAACAGTTGGAGTTGGAATTGTATGTACAAGGTGCAGATGAACTTTTAGCAGGTATGAGAGTGGAGCCCTTTCTTATCTCGAGGGTTAAAGAAGCTCAAAAAGAAGATGGCGAGTTATGGGATATATCGCAAAATTTGGAGGGGGGAAAGCAGCCTGAGTTTCGTATTGATGACCATAGTGTGATTTGGTTGGGTAATCGGTTGTGTGTGCCGTCAGATCCAACTATTCAGGAGGCAGTATTGGCTGAGGCTCATAGTTCACCATTTTCTATTCATCCGGGTTCTACGAAGATGTATAGGGATTTAAAGAAGAATTTTTGGTGGAATGGGATGAAACGAGACGTGGCTGAATATGTGGGAAGGTGCCTTACTTGTCAGCAAGTGAAAATTGAGCATCAACGTGCTAGTGGATTACTGCAACAATTAGATATTCCTGTTTGGAAGTGGGAGGATATTACAATGGATTTTGTGACTGGGTTGCCAAAAACGTTCAAGAAGAATGATGCTATTTGGGTTGTAGTAGATCGATTGACCAAATCAGCTCACTTCTTAGCTATCCAAGAGGGTTATTCTGTAGACAAGTTGGCACAAATCTTTCAACAAGAGATTGTTAGACTTCATGGAACTCCAGTGTCAATTGTTTCCGATCGAGACCCACGGTTCACTTCACGGTTCTGGAAAGGGTTTCAGCGAGCTTGGGGCACTCGACTAAAATACAGTACTTCTTTTCATCCACAAACTGATGGGCAATCTGAGAGGACTATCCAGACTTTAGAGGATATGTTAAGGTCTTGCGCATTAGAATGGTCGGGTAATTGGGATGATTACTTGAGCCTTGTTAAGTTTGCTTATAACAATAGTTGGCATGCAAGTATTGATATGGCTCCGTTTGAGGCATTGTATGGTAGGAAGTGTCGAACACCAACTTGTTAGGATGAAGTTGGAGAGAAGGCCATAGAAGGGCCTGAGTTAGTTCAAATCACTACGGAGAAAGTAGCTGTGGCTAAGGAGAAATTGAGGCTTGCTCGATCTCGGCAAAAGAGTTATGCTGATAAGCACAGAAGGACTTTAGAGTTCAAACTTGGTGAACATGTATTTTTGAAGGTTTCTCCTTGGAAGGGTATTCAACGATTTGGTTTGAAAGGTAAACTCAGCCCGCGTTATATTGGGCCATTTGAGATTCTAGAAAGGGTCGGCGAAGTTGCATATCGGTTAGCTCTGCCTCCACAATTAGCTCATGTGCATAATGTGTTCCATGTGTCGGTGCTGAGAAGTTATCATTATCATCCGTTGCATATGGTACAATATCCGTTCGATAAGATTCGGAAGGATCTTACTTGTGAGGAACAAGCCGAGAAAATTTTAGATCGTCAAGAGCGGATTATGAGGAGGAAAACAATTTCGTTTGTTAAAGTTTTGTGGAAAAATCATTCGGAACGAGAGGCAACTTGGGAAATGGAGGAGTCTATCCGGGCGGAGTATCCGCATCTTTTTGATAAATAGGCACGTTCCTTTTCTTTTGATTCCGGGGACGGAATTTTTTTAAGGGGGAAGTAATGTAATACCCATGCCTTTGCAATACCCATGCCTTTGCTTAAGTCCCACATTGCCCAACCATTAAAACTTCTCCCCTCCCTTTCCCTATAAATATATAGCTAACCTTTGGTTTTAACTATTAACACTAAGGTTTGTCTTATTTTGAGAAAAACCTTTTTGTGTGAGGTCCTTTTTGGTGAGGACCTCCTTAGTTAAAATTTTCAGTATTGAGGGCATAGGCAGACTGCGAACTTCATAATTTCGGGTATGTTCTTTTTCTTTCTTTCTTGTGTATTAATTTTATTTAATTTTCTGTATTATTATTTTATAATTTTAATTAGTATATTTTAGTTAGTTTGTTAGTTAATATTTTGGTATTATTTTAGATAAATATTAAGTATCTCAATTATAAGAAAATGTTCTCTTTAATTTATTAATTTAATTAATAATATGGAGGGTTCAATATATGCATAAAAACTATTAATACTAATATTATAGTATTTAATAAAATGTATTATTTTTGTGAATAGATTATATTGAGCGAGTTTAACCAATTGCATCTGTAATTATGGGTATTGCATTACGTACTCCAGGTACGGATTCTGTACTCCTTCAGCAATACTCTTGTGAAATTTAATTAATTCGTTTTGTTCTGCATTTCGAATTCCGTTATTATTTCACATAATTGTTTCTTGTGAAATTCATTTAATAGTTTCATTTTGGAATTGATACCCATGACTCGTCTTTGTACTCTTTGAGTTGGATTATCATGTCTAATATTTATTTTGATATTTGTAGAGCGGTACATGTTACCTTCTTTTTGAGACATTATGATTATGATTTGATCTGGTTCAACATGTACATATAGAATCCTTTTGTTGGTATTATGTCACATGTGTTGTGACATCATATTTCTGTTACAATATACTGTAGGGTATACTTGAGCTATAACCACCTGTGGGGGTACCACAGGCATGTCGTCTTGGCACGAGAGACATGACACTTTCCGTGGCAGTGTGATTAGTCCACGGCGTCTCTGATTTATGCTCCGATAGGAGTTGGCCATTTGGTGATTTGTTGTGAGAGGCGTATGGGTCGGCCTTAGTTTTCTGTTCTGTTCTGCGGATTGGTGATGTTGTGCCAAACACCCTTTCCGATTTTGCATGCATTTGGATCTGCAGTCCAATGTGTGATTTGTCTATGTGACATTATTTGACTTGTCTGTGTGGCAAGCTATACTTTTGAGCTCAGTATGAAATAACACCTTGTCATTCTTCTTCAGACTATTAAGTTATTGTGATACAACTTAGTTCAGTTTAGTTAATTTTGTTATTCAGTTCAGTTCATAATTCTGTTCTCTATATCCGTACTGGGCATTTGGCTCATGCTGTGTTTTTCTTCCGGCAGGTACTCAAGGGGATCATGGGCAAGTGTGATGAGAGCTTCTCACCTAGATGGTTTAGATATTTTGGTTATGTTTGATGTTTGGATCTTTGTTTAGAGATGTATTGAACCTTTGTTAAGAATTAGGTTGTATTAAACAGTATGTATCTTGAGCCGGTTGGCAGTTATTAATATCTCGTTAGACTAATCTTTTGCGGTTTATAACTTTGGTATTAATTTATATTTCTGTTGTGCTTTGCACGTGACCTCCATTCCTATTTTTCGGGATGGGGTGTTACATAACCATTCCAATTTCCAAGAGTTTTATGAAGTCGAAGTTGAGTAGAACAGAAAGTAACCCGGAAAATAACATTGTAAAGAGAAATTAGATCTTATCTATATAAAAAAAAAAGAGACTGGAAAATTTCTTAAAGATAGTTATGTAAAGTAAAAGAAGTGATCTCTTTGAGGTAAGAACTAAAGATAATTATTATATATTAGAAAAAAATAAAAAAAATTGTACAATGTAGAGGGAATATATGTATAGAAAAAATTATGGAGGAGAACATCAGTCAAGGTCTTGAATCCACTGGTAGGGGCGGATTTTAACTTTTTTTTTGTTGAAGTTAAATAAAGAAAATTTGAACTAATCTTAATATTAACTAATTATAATAATGCTTACAAATTATAATGCTATCCTCCTAGACCTCATAGCTTGAAAATGTTGTAAGATAGCTTCATTATCAATAGTTTCAAATACATCATTTTCAATATAAGGAACCAAACAATCACTCAACTATTTATTGCCCATTTGATTTTGGAGAGTGGTTTTAATAATATTCATCGCTGAAAATATTCTCTCCACCGTGGCAGTAGCAACCGGTAAAGTCAAAGCCATTTTCAACAACAAATACACCCGAGGATACAAATCAACCTTATTCTTCTTAACCAACTTTTGAGCAAGTTCATCAATCCCTTTCAAATTAGAAAATTCAGTATCATTTTTCACATCTGCAATGTAAGTTTCAAGTTCATCATCAATCCCCCAAAGATCTCTATCTTGAAATTCTAATGGCTAAAACTTTACAAATTAAATCAACCGTTCCTTGTCAAATGCTGAGAAAAAGTTACTTGGATCAAGACACACCATACATGAGAGCAACTCTGTATTAACATTGTCAAATCGATTATTTAATTCTTGAAGTTGACTATCTATCACTGTATAGAGTAACTCAACTTGAAAGTGATGAAGATTGGTGACTTTTTCACCCCGACGTGATCTCCCTTGAACCAAAAAGATATCTTCCATTTTTCTAATGACAATCCCATTCACATTACAAAATTTAGTAGTTTCTGCCAACAAACTCTCCCAACCCGAATCTCTCATGCTTTGTAACTGTTACTTTGAGATAGTAACTAAAGCCATTGCATTTACGAGATTTTGGTCTTTTTTTTATCATGCTTGTGACAAGGTATTCGTGATTCCCAAAGTACCTGCTTCTGTGCTTTTATCACTCGATGCATCATCTTCTACTATCTCAAGCACCTCAATTGTTTTAGAAAACAAGTTAATAACACTAATAATTATGTCATAATATGAGCTCCATCGTGTGTCTCCGGCCGCTTCAAGGTCGCTTCTTGATTCAACCCACGCCCGGTCATAATTTCCAAGAGTTTTATGAAGTCGAAGTTGAGTAGAACAGAAAGTAACCCGAAAAATAACATTGTAAAGAGAAATTAGATCTTATCTATATAAAAAAAAGAGACTGAAAATTTCTTAAAGATTGTTATGTAAAGTAAAAGAAGTGATCTCTTCAAGGTAAGAACTAAAGATAATTATTATATATTAGAAAAAAATAAAAAAAAATTGTACAATGCAGAGGGAATATATGTATAAAAAAAATTATGGAGGAGAACATCAGTCAAGGTCTTGAATCCACTGGTAGGGGCGGATTTTAACTTTTTTGTTGTTGAAGTTAAATAAAGAAAATTTGAACTAATCTTAATATTAACTAATTATAATAATGCTTACAAATTATAATGCTATCCTCCTAGTCCTCATAGCTTGAAAATGTTGTAAGATAGCTTCATTATCAATAGTTTCAAATACATCATTTTCAATGTAAGGAACCAAACAATCACTCAACTATTTATCGCCCATTTGATTTTGGAGAGTGGTTTTAATAATATTCATCGCTGAAAATATTCTTTCCACCGTGGCAGTAGCAACCGGTAAAGTCAAAGCCATTTTCAACAACAAATACACCCAAGGATACAAATCAACCTTATTCTTCTTAACCAACTTTTGAGCAAGTTCATCAATCCCTTTGAAATTAGAAAATTCAGTATCATTTTTCACATCTGTAATGTAAGTTTCAAGTTCATCATCAATCCCCCAAAGATCTCTATCTTGAAATTCTAATGGCTAAAACTTTACAAATTGAATCAACCGTTCCTTGTCAAATGCTGAGAAAGAGTTACTTGGATCAAGACACATCATACATGAGAGCAACTCTGTATTAACATTGTCAAATCGATCATTTAATTCTTGAAGTTGACTATCTATCACTGTATAGAGTAACTCAACTTGAAAGTGATGAAGATTGGTGACTTTTTCACCTCGACTTGATCTCCCTTGAACCAAAAAGATATCTTCCATTTTTTCTAATGACAATCCCATGCACATTACAAAATTCAGTAGTTTCTGCCAACAAACTCTCCCAACCCGAATCTCTCATGCTTTGTAACCATTACTTTGAGACAGTAACTAAAGCCATTGCATTTACGAGATTTTGGTCTTTTTTTTGTCATGCTTGTGACAAGGTATTCGTGATTCCCACAGTACCTGCTTCTGTACTTTTATCACCCGATGCATCATCTTCTACTATCTCAAGCACCTCAATTGTTTCAGAAAATAAGTTAATAACACTAAGAATTATGTCATAATATGAGCTCCACCATGTGTCTCCGGGCCGCTTCAAGGTCGCTTCTTGATTCAACCCATGCCTGGTCTTGATTTCACCAGAAGTAACTCCTTGAATTATTTTTTCTATGTGTTTCACGCGAAGAACTTCTTTACGCTTGCAAGAAGCTCCAACAATATTTGCCAAAATTACAAGATAATTAAAGAATGATTTAAGCTTCTTATGTTTTTTTGCAACTGCTATAAGTGTCAATTGAAGTTGATGAGCAAAACAATGAACATAAAAACCAGACTTATTCTCTGACAAAATCAAACTCTTGATACCATTGAATTCCCTCTGCATATTACTAGCTCCATCATATCCTTGTCCACGTACACGTGACATGCTCAATCCATGTGTTGCACAAAGTGACTCAATAGTCTCTTTAAGTGTTTGAGCACGTGTATTGGCAACATGAACAATGCCAAGAAAAAACACTCAATAATGCACCCATGTTTGTTCACATAACGTAAAGCAACGTCCATTTGTTCTTTAATTGATGAATCACGAGCCTCATCAACTAACAAAGAGAAAAAATTATCCCCAATCTCTGCAACTATAACTTTGGTGGTCAAAAATGCAGCAGCACTACAAATGTCTTTTTGGATTGAAGGTGATGTCAATTTTTGGTTCCCTGGAGCATTTTTCAGCACTACTTGATTCACTTCATCATTGTTTTTGGATAAAAACTTTGGAATTGAAAGAAATAAACCTCGTTTTTTTGAAGCATCTGATTCATCATGGCCACGAAAAGGCAACCCCTCACTTAAAAGCAATCGAACACACTTAATAGATGAGAGCAAACGAAGCTTGTAATCTTTTTTTTTCTTGGTCTGATATATTGGCAAGTTTGATATCTATGTGTTGTTTTCGGTTCCTTAAATCTTGACAAGCTAACATGCATTGTCTATGAATACTATTAGGTGACTCTCCAACATGTTCAGATAAGTATTCTGTCTTCCTCAAATTATTAAATCTGTTACTGACAAATGTATTCCCACCCCCTTGACCACCAATATCAACTTTGAATAGATACCAATTTAAGCAAAATACTGCATCCTTTTTTTCACTATATTCTAAACAACCGACATACTTTTTGTACCATTCGGGATTAAATCTACGTTTCTCTCCGTAAATAACATTTGAGGAAATTTGGAAAGCATTGGTTGATGAGAACCCTTAAGCAAATATCCCTGGAGAATACTATCTCTCTTATTAGCATCATATTCCATTATAGATGGTCTTAGTCCTGGATCCACAACAAGTTCCTCTTCTAAATTGAATTCAACTTGGGATTGAGAATTGATATTTTGAGATTGTTCTTGGATAGGGGTTTCATTTGAGAGATTTTGAGTAGTCTTATTAACTCGAATGGATTGTGATGTTGATGATTCAGTTTTGGAACGTTTGAATTTTGACCACATGTCATGAATGCCTAAATTAATCAAAATACAAGTACACAACAAACCCAAACAAACAATTTCAATAAATCAAAAAGAATTTCAAAATAACACAAAATAAAAAAGAAATTTCAAAATAAAAAGCATTTAGATAGAATTTAGAAACTTACTTCGAATACTTGTCATAGTTCAATTTGAATGATTTCCCACACAATTACAATTTCAACCGTTTACACCAAGCCTCAAACCAAATTTGCTTTCTATATTGAAACAAAATCAAGTCACAACAGTCAAAATCAACTCACAATTCACAAACACAACAAATTCAAAAAAAACTGAAGTGCATAACAATATATTTATTTAAGTTTTAACCTGAATCCACAACAAATTCAAATAAATATAAACTTTAAACTATCAAACAAAAAAGCCCTAATTAGCCACCTTTAAGTCCAAAATACAACAAATACATCAAATAAATTGAATTGGGTTTAACCCCACGTCCAAAACCAACAACAAATTCATACAAAATACAAAATTTTAAATTATCAAATAAAAAAACCCTAATTTTATTACCCTCTAAATCCCATATGCGCAAGGGGCGAGGGGTAAAAACTGCAATAAAATGAGAAGAGGAGACGAGAAGAGGAGAAGTCGTGGAATCGAGGTGGTCACGGTGCTTGGCCAAGCAGAGGAAGAGACGAAGAGTTCTTTTAGTTTCAAGTATGCTTTGAGCTCTCAAGTTTCGCCCTTTTCTAACTCTCTCTGTAAGCAGTAAGATGCTAAGCATTACTTTGTAGAATTAGTCAATTAGATTATAATAGAATTTTTTCTTTTGCCTCACCAAGTCTAGTTTTTTTAATTATTTGCCCCCTTGAGTTTACTAACTTATAAATTCTGCCCCCTTGAGTTTACCTATAAAAAAAAGTGAGCATCGGTAGGTGCCTATGTTGCCCTTCATATGCATCCGCCCCTGTCCATTGGATATATGTATAGAAAAATTATGGAGAAGAAACATCAATCAAGGTCTTTATTCACCATTACTCTTTTCCCCTGTTTAGGTGTTACTTTCTGAGTTTCTCTTTCTTGTTCATTTATACTGTTTGTCAAAAGTTCATGTAGATCCTGAAATTATATTTTATCACTCTTGTGACAATCCACACCTAATTATCACCTGAGATATTGCATTTTCAGCCATTCCACTCTTACACTGTGTCTGCGAGTTTTAAAATGGATGTAAAAGAAAAGAAATTGATAAAAGAATTTAAAAAGTTCTCTCCATTTCTGAAAGTTTGATTTGCAGACTGATTATGGTCACAACTCTGAATCTAATTGAGGCTCTATTAGTGGGAACAGAACTATATAGTAATATAAACAGCTACCCCACAAAAGTAAGCATGTTTTAAAGCTTTTGAAAAGCAATTCCATATAGTGGATAGGTGCACCAGGTTGTCAAAACTGAATAAACAATATGATAAATCAGATACTGTGAATGAACTTACTTGGACCTTACCAGGTTATCAAGTATATTATATATATATATATATTATACTATCGTAAAACAAAATAAACTAAAAAAATAATATAAAATCAAAAAGAATAATATAATATAAATGATATAAAATATAATATAATATAATCTATTATAAGATAAAATATTAAATAATTATAACTTAAACAATAAATTAAAATTAAATGCAATATAGTAAAATAAAAAATAATTATAACTTAAATAATAAATTAAAATTAAATAAAATATAATAACATACAAAAGATATAAATCGACCCTAATTTCAAATATCTAAGAGAAGATTAGCATTGGATATATCCTATATCCAATAATATACTATAATATAATTTATCAAAAAATATATAATAACATATAATTATTTATTAAATAATATTTAATTAATAAATTAAAATGAAATAAAATATAGTAAAATACAACAGACATAAATCGACCCTAATTTCAAATATCTAATATATTAGGATGATGATTACCAATTGGATATATCCTATATCCTAGATCTCATATTCAATTAAAGAATCAAGTGTACATATCCTTTAATTGTGATTGAATTTGCATTTATCTCACATATTCATATAGTATAATAAGTTTAGAAACTCGTTTAAGATTCACTTATTAGGAGTGAATGTTGAATGATCCCTATTTTGGGACTGTTCCTATATATTCCACTCCCACTTGGGCCGATGTTACTGGCTTAACCACATGGATCTATTTATTCTAAGAAATTTTTTGTTAATTTATCTTGTATTGTTCTCCAGGTACATACTTAGACTGTATAAGTTAAATGATATGGTCTATTGTGTGTACTTGGAGAGCGATGGGAGATGCTGCCGAAATAGAATAATAGATGCATATGTTTAAGTCGCTGACATTAATGGGGCGTTGCATACATGAATATGATAGAAGCCTGACCGGTGTAATAAGGGGGAGATATACTGAGATAGGAATCAATCATTCTACCAAGCGAAGACATAATATATTGAAATAATTTGTCTAAAATCAAGTACATTTATACCATGGATTTTTATTCAAACCATAGTTGAATGAGTCGGCGAAAGGAATTTAGCCAGATAGGTGCTACTTTTGAATTTAAAACTAGTTATGAATTGTTTCTCGATTTCCCTTACAGTCACAAGGAATGTGTCAGTGCTTAGAACAACATAAGATGTCTTTGTTTGAAGTGTAAGAATGTAAATTACGTGAACAGAGACATAGTTAGATATTATTTACTTGTTAACGGGTTTATGCCTAATTATAAAGAATGTTGGTGGGCATATGGAAAGAAAAAGGGATAGTGGCAGTGGTACAACAATACGAATCGTATGCATGTTATTATTGAGGATATTGTAGAGCCAAATTTTGATTAGGAACATGACAGAGATCAACCTATGAATTCTAAAGCCAAGGCGATCTTTAAGTTGTTGGAACAGGGTAGCAAGCCGTTGTGGCCTGGTTGCACAACTACTTTGTCTGCAATGGCGACGTTACTTAACATCAAGGTTGATCACAACATGAGCCATAAATGTTTTGAGTCGCTTTTAAAGGCCATTATGATTATGTTACCTGATGATGAAAAATTGCCAATGGTAAAGAAGTTGGGTCTTGGATATCAAAAGATTGATGCCTACCCAAACGATTGCATGTTGTTTTATGAGGAAGATGAATAGAAGACAAAGTGAACGGTGTGTGGTCATGATCAGTTTAAGGCTAATAAAGAGGGTGTGACTACAAAAAACAAGAATATTCCTTATAAGATCTTAAGGTACTTTCCAATTATAGATAGGCTCAAGAGATTATACATGTCGTCAAAAATCTTTAAACATATAACTTGGCATGCGAGATCTCTAGCCAAGGATGGGGAACTACACCGTCCTGCAGATAAGAAGGCTTGGAAAGATTTTCACATAGCGTATCTTGGGTTTGCATTGGAACCGCAAAATGTGAGACTTGAACTTTCCACAGACGGTTTCAACCCTTTCAGCCACTCAGTTGTTCCGTACTCTTGTTGGCCTGTAATTGTTACTCCGTACAAGTTGTCACCTTAGATTTGTATGAAACAACCATATTTGTTTCTCTCGTTGATGATTCCCGGTCCTAAAAGTCCTGAAAAGAATCTAGATGTTTACTTGAGATTTCTTATAGACGAGTTGAAGGTATTGTGGGAGGATGGAATACAGACTTGGGATGTTTCGACAAAAATCAATTTTAACCTTAGACCATATGAAGAACATATATAAACATCCTGGACTAAAACATATATAAACATTCTAGTGAATCAATTTTAACTTGTCAAAGCAAAGTTGGTTGCCGGTGATCACTTGGTAGCTGGTCATCTTCTTTGTTGAGATTTGAACTGAAAGTGAAACGAAAGTGTTTGAGTTTTCTGAAACTTTGAGAAACAAGGGCTCGAAGGTTTGAGAGTTTGAACATTTGAAAGCTCGGATCTCAGATTGCAAAACAACAGTAAAGGTTAGATGGAAAATTTGAAATGACTTTATATCACTTCCCTCGTAATTCAGCTGAGTGGGACACGTGTTGAGCGATGATTGGATGTACGTCACTTTACTTCTGCTATTCACAGTTGTACCGCAGTAACTTCTCGTTCTCACTCGCTTTTCTTAAAACTGAAGGCCACACGCGCTGAAACTAACTGCCTTATCTTTTGTGACGTAGAGTAATCTTTTGAGAGGCTTTTAACTCTATGTTGACTCTTCTGATCAACAACCCACTCTGAGAACAACTTTCATTCTACGAATCTTGGGTAGCTCTACGAACATGTCACTTTTGGACTGTTCTACGATCCTTTCCTGCACTGTTAGTAACTCCCAAAACATAGTACTAAGGATGAAACTTTAGCATTCCTAACTTATTGATTAACTTATTAAACCTAGATTCGTCTAAGGGTTTGGTGACCACATCTGCAAGCTGATTTTTAGTTGATATAAAATGTAAAAATATATTTCCATTTTTTGCATGATCTCTAATAAAGTGATATATGATGTTTATATGTTTAATTCTAGAATGCATGATAGGATTATGAGTTATTAAAATAGCACTTGTATTATCACAAAATATAGGAATAGACTTGAAATCAAATCTATAGTCAGCTAGTTGATTCTTCACCCATAATATTTGAGCACATCAGCTACCAGCAACAATGTACTCAGCTTCTATAATTAAAGTTGACACTGAGTTCTGCATCTTGCTGAACCATGAGACAAGTCTATTGCCTAGCAGTTGACAGGTACCACTAGTATTTTTCCTGTTAATCATGCATCCTACAAAATTTGCATCTGAATACCCTATTAGATCAAAGGGAGACTCCTTGGGATACCATAATCTCAAATATGGAGTGCCTTTGAGATACCTGAAAATCCTTTTAACAGCAACTAAATAGGATTTCTTAGGATTAGCTTGAAACCTAGCACAAATATAGGTAGAAAACATGATATTTGGCCTACTAGTTATCAAATATAAAAGAGATCCTATCATACCTCTGTATTGAGTTATATCAATACTTTTACTATTTTCGTCCTTGTCAAGTTTAGTTACAGAGGCCATTGGAGTCTTTATGGGAGTGGCTGATTCTATGCCATACTTCTTAAGTAGATCTTTGACGTACTTAGCTTGGTTAATGAAGATTCCCTCATCAGTCTACTTCAGTTGAAGTCCAAGGAAGAAGTTCAGCTCACCCATTATGCTCATCTCAAATTTACTCTACATTAACTTGGCAAATCTCTCATATAATTTTTCATCAGTAGAACCAAAAATGATATCATCCACATAGATTTGAACTAGTAAAATTTTATCTTTGTGCTTTCTAAGGAACAGTGTAGTGTCTACTCTACCTCAAGTGAATCCATTTTCAAAAAGAAAAGTAGTGAGTGTGTCATACCATGCCCTAGGTGTTTGCTTTAAACCATAAAGTGCTTTATCTAACTTATAGACATAATTTAAATTTGTTGGATCAACAAAACCTGAAGGTTGTTTGACATAAACCTCTTCTTGAAGTTCTCCATTCAATAATGCACTCTTGACATTCATTTGAAAGATTTTGAACTTTATATGGGTTGCATAAGCTAGGAACATTCTGATAGCTTCCAATCTAGCAGCAGGTGCAAAGGTCTCGTCATAGTCGATTCCTTCTTCCTGCGAATAGCCTTTTTGCTACCAACCTTGCCTTATTTCTTATGATCACATCAGCTTCATCCAACATATTTTTGAAAACCCACTTGGTGCCGACAACTGGATGATATCTTGGTCTTGGGACTAACCTCCAGACTTTGTTTCTTTCAAACTAATTCAGCTCCTCTTGCATGGCTTCAATCCAGCTTGAGTCTTCCATAACTTCTGCAATCTTCTTGGGTTCCATCTGAGAGAGAAAGCTTAGGAAGAAACATTCTGTTAGAGTTTGATTTGATGATGATTATGTGTTTATATGATTATATGATTATGTGATTATGTGTTTATTGTTGAATTTTTGTTATAAAAATTCTATTTATCTATTTATTTAATGTTTATTTATTTGTGTTGGACATTGATTTATTAATAAAATTACATCATTCATCATTCATTAAATGATCATTTAGTTTATTTATATCTCTATATTATATATGTTATGGTTTATGTGTATAAATAAATATTATACACAGAAGATATAAATCATATGTAATATATAAATAAAGAAGTAATAGTTTATAACCTAGGATAATTTGGAGATATTATCCTATAGGTTATAGTGCTTTAACAGAGATGATTTATCTTGATCATAGAAGTTGGACTTCTAGTTACAGTACTAGTGCATTAACGGTGTGCATTAAACGGATCATGTGACAATATTTTGTTTATAAAATATTTTCACATAAATACTAATTTGTAAAATTTCTTAATTTTGAAATAATAGTGGACTTAATATTGTTATATATATATATATATATATTAATTTGATGTTCCAATGAGTGAGATTACATCGTGTTAATTAATACCTCGGAATGTCGATTAATATATTTAATTAATATTAGAACATTATTATTGTCAAAACATCTATAAGATTTTTCATAAGATAATTTATCATTGATCATAGAATCTTGGCCGAGTCTTTTAATATTTATTATTAAAAGGATTGATTTAATTGTTAAATCAATATATGATCAAATAGAGATAAATTGTGGACTTATGAAATTAGTTTAAATGTATCGGAATTATATTAATTGATTCTGAAATATTTATGTACATTTATAGAGAAAATATTTACAGTTTATTAGTAAAGGGTTTATTTAATTAATTCTTGGACTGAAGTGCAATTACAATTATTTAGTGGAATTAATTATAATTAATATTTATTTTGAATATTATTATTGGATAATAATATCTAGATAAGTATTGGAGTCAAAAAAGAAATCCCTTAGGATCCCCTTCCTAGCCTAATATGGACCAGATTCATAAGAGATGATAAAGATTAATGTTATTATATATATCATTAATCAAAAATGAATTTGGGACTTTTTCTATTACAAGAAAACACAAAATTCGTATTCTCTCTTTTCAGCCTAAAAAAAACAAAGTTAAGGTTTTTCAAAAAGGGGCTTTCCAGCCCAAAGTTAAGGTTCAGTATAAGGTCATAAGAAGGAAGATCTTGAGGATACAAGAGATTGTACGGATATTAAAACGTGTTAATCCAATCAAACACTAGGTAACGAATTCGTACTTTTAATACACGGTATATATATATATATATATTTGTTATTTCGTATAAAACCATAAAGATGATCCTGGTTTTATTTTATTTTATATATTTTTTAAAAACATATTTTCGGAAAAAATTTCCTACAATTGGCATCAGAGCAATCTTTATGCTTTTATATGAATAACATGAATATATGTATATGTGATTTTCGAAATCTGCTACTTTAGGGTTTTAATAAAGTAATCTGTCCGTTTATGTTACAGAATTAAAGTATGCATGAGATGTATTAAAGTATTCGTTACAGTATAAAGTAGGACAGATTATTGTTCTAACTTCTGTTTTGCAGAATTGATTGTTACATACTCTCATGGCTAATATGAATGTATGAATGTATGTTTTAATTAACTTTTGGTTTTGATTTTGGGTTGTAAAACTCCTGTTGTGAGTTATTTAATTTTTTGCAGTTTTGATAATATGTAAACTCTAAATGAGTATAGGTTTCATTGATGTAATTATACATAGATGAGATGTACACTTTGTATGAAGTATAGGACCTATATGTAATCCGATGCGCTGATCAATGAGTAAGCTGTTGAAGAAGATGGACATGAAATAATTTTTTTTCAAAATTTGAGATGGACAAGGAGTCGTTTTTTCCCAGAATCAGAGATGGACATGGAGTCATACAACATTCGAGTTCAACTAGGATACATCAAGAGAGTCCTGATAGAACAAGGATTGTTATTAGCCATGGGAGTATACTGTTATGTAGTAATCTTGCTATGTGATGCTTAATGATGTGATTATGTGTTTGTTATTAAAACCTAGATTAAAGCAGCAGAATTGAATTTTACTTAATTCGGAAATTTAGAACACGAGCCCAATAAATTTTTCGAAATTATATTTATACGGTATTTCTCAAAATATTTTCTGAGTTTGGGCTAGATGTAACGAACTTTCGAATTATCTAATTTTCAATATTTATTATGTGTGAATTATTAATATATGGATTAATAAAAGATAATAAAAATTCAAGTGAGTGAGGGAATAAATCCCACAGTCTCCATTATATATCTATAGTTATAACAGCTAATATGCTTCCTACGAAAAATATTAGTGATCAAGATAACAAGTATAGATTCCCACAAGGATATGAGTTTATTAAAATAATAGTATAAATATACTTTCCTTACGGAGATATATTTTGAGCTATGAATATTTTATGAACTCTATTATAATGGTATACACTTAATAAAGAGGTTAATAATTTTTTCCTACGGAAAGGTAGTTTATTAATACTCTTGAAGGCTAAAGAATATAGGTATGTTATTTTCTTTGATAAGAGTTAACTAGAAAAAGAAAATAATGGTAATTTAAAATAAAAGTCTTTCCCTACGGATGACTTTATTTATAAAAAATTAAGATACCTATGTTAAAAAGTCATGGATTGCTTATTATATGCTTTATTTTACTTGATAATGATCATATGAATGGTGTATGTATTTTTGTTTATTTTAGATATCATGTCTGAATTCAACCCAATCTCAATCATTCTAAAAGAGAACCAATTGACTGGCCCTAATTATGTTGATTGGAAAAGGAATTTGGACATTGTTCTTACTGCTCAGGATTATAAATTTGTGCTTACTGATCCTTGCCCTGAGGAACCTGCAGCTAATGCTCCTCGTGCTTCTAAAGAAATGCATGCAAAATAGATAAAGGCTGATGAGATGGCTAAATGTTACATCTTGGGCTCTTTATCCAACATTTTGCAGCATCAACATATGACTGTCCCAACTGCTAAGGCCATGATAGAATCTTTGCATGGTATGTTTGGTGAGCACGCTCGTGCCATAAGGCAGAGCATTATGAAGTCTCTCATGGAAGAAAAAATGGCTGAGGGAACTTCAGTGGGTGAATATTGTCTCAAGTTTATATCTCGCTTTAGCGAACTGGAGGTCCTCAGAGCAAATGTCGATGTGGAAACACAGATTGACATGTTGCTGCAGTCGTTGCCCGATACTTTTAAAAATTTCAGGGTTAACTAAAATATGGGGCAGTTTCATTATACTCTCCCTGAGTTAATGAAATAGCTTCAATCGGCCCAAGGTATTCTAGCACCTAAGCCAGTTATCCATGTAGCTGAGGCTAATGTTGCTAAGGCTAAGGCAGGAAAGGAAAAAAAACAAACAAAAAGAAAAAGAATGCAAAGTTTTCTGGCACTGGGGGAGTTGGAAAGAAATAGGGACAAGTTGAGGTTAAGCCCAACGGGAAGTGTTTTCACTGTGGTAAAAAGGGACACTGGAAGCGCAATTGCTCATCATTCCTTGAGAAAGTGAAAAACAAGGGTAAATTTCAAACTTTACTAGTAGAATCATGTTTATTGGCGGTTTCTACGGGATCCTGGTGCGTAAATTTCAGAGCCACTAATCATGTTTGCATTACTTTACAGGGGTTCCAGGAGACCAAAAAGCTAAGTGAAGGGGAAATTTATCTACAGTTAGCATCGGATGCAACAGTTGTAGCAGTAGCAGTAGGAATAGTTCATTTACAGTTTTCTAGTGAAAGGATTTTATATTTGAATAATGTACTTTACGTACCAAACGCTTGTTGGAATTTAATTTCGGTTTCTTATTTATTTAAGCAAGGGTACTGGTTTTTAATAATAAAGTTGTTATTAAGAAAAATTCTACTTTTGTTTGTGATGGTACATTATTGGACAATTTATATATTCTCACTCCTGTTACAAGAACACTGCAAAATACTGAAATTGATAATAACATATCTAAGAAAAGAAAAGTTTCTTCAACAAATAAAACTTATTTATAGCACTTACGTTTAGGTCATATTAATCTAAATAGGATCCAAAGACTGGTAAAGGATGGACCTTTAAGTTTTCTTAAAATTAATTCTTATCTAGTCTGCAAATTCTGTATAGAGGGTAAAATGACTAAAGGACCTTTTAAAGCAAAAGGTGATAGAGCCATAGAAAAGTTAGATTTGGTTCATACTGACGTATGTGGTCCATTGACATCGAAAGCTAAAGGAGGTTATGAGTATTTCATCACATTTACTGATGATTACTCAAGATTTGGTTATGTATACCTAATGCATCATAAGTCTGAAGCTTTTGAAAAAATCAAAAAGTTTCGGGCAGAAGTTGAAAAACAAACAGGTAAATACATAAAGACCCTTCGATCTGATCGAGGTGGTGAATACCTTCTTACAAAATTCAAGAATTACATGTCTGAGAATGGAAGAGTATCACAGTTGTCTGTACCAAGGACTCCCCAGCAAAATGGTGTAGCAGAAAGAAGAAACAGGAATCTTTTAGATATGGTTAGATCTATGATGAGTTATTCTACACTACTTATATCTTTTTGGGGATATGCTTTACAATTGGCAATATACTTATTGAATATTTTTCCATCTAAATCAGTTCTAAAAACACCATTAGAATTGTGGTCAGGGCGCAAGCCTAGCTTGAAACACATTCATATATGGGGTTGCCCTGCACATGTGCGAAAAGGGAAGACAGATTTAGATAAGTTAGGAACAAGATCAGAAGTATGTTTGTTTGTAGGGTATCTAAAAGAGACAAGGGGTGGACTGTTTTATAGTCCTGAAAATCAAAAGGTATTTGTGAGTGCAAATGCAATTTTCTGGAAGAGGATTATATGATGGAACACAAGTCTAGTAGTAGAATTGTCTTAGAGGAAATGTCTAAAGATCTTTCACCGCAATCAGCACCAAAACCTGATAAACAAGTAATTACACCACAAGTCACAATACCTGAATTTTCTAACTCGGGAGAGCCTCGTCGTAGTGGGAGGATTTCTAGACCCACACAAAGACTTACTCTTTTGGGTGAGTCAACTAAGATTGTGTCAGATAATCTAGATTCAGATCCCAGGAGCTATAGTGAGGCACTTGCTAATGAATATGCTAATCTATGGCAAGAAGCAATAAAACAAGAAATGGAGTCCATGTATTCCAATAAAGTCTGGGAACTTGTGGATGCGCCTAATAGAGTAAAACCTATTAGGTGCAAGTGGATCTACAAGAAAAAGAGAGGGGTGGATGGAAAGGTTCAAACCTATAAAGTTAGGTTTCTTGCGAAATGATATAATTGTTGGTCGATTTCGCAACCGATAAATACGCGCAAGTATACGCGGTCAACAAGTAATATAATGATAAGAGAGTTGTCGAACCCACAGAGAATTGTTCTAGTGTATCCCAAGTACCAACTATATATCGTCTTGATTTTAATTAGACAAATGATGATTTGATATTTTTGTTGTTGGTAGTGAATAAGATAATAATAATCAAGTAAAAGATAATTAAATCTAATATTAACAAGTCTAAGATTGCAATTTCCCCCAATACTTCGTTTGAATCTCCTAACTCTCTCTTTTCAATCAGTTATAACATACGAATTGACAACCGAGAAATCAAAACTACATAAGAGCCTCTGTCGATGGTCAATCACGAATCTTCCTAAGCGGTGCATAGGTATATGTCTATCCTATGCACTATCAAGAGACTAATTTCAGGAATGATTAGTAGACACGTGTCACCAAATCTAATTAATCCTCCCCTCAATTACCAACTTTCACATCGGAAGTCATTAAGACTAGATTCTCAATTGGTTGCATGCGGTAATTAGGTATATATCTATCCCAACTACTATCAAGATATCTATTATTGCAGATAATTAATAAGACACGCGTCACTTAATCCGATTAATAACCCACAACAATCTATACTCTCGCATGTTATCATAACTAGGTCTTAACCTATAATCCGTTCGTCAAGTTCATATAGGTTCCCAAGGTAATTACGGGCCAAGCAATTAATCTAGAAAGCAAAGGTTATGACAATCAATTCACAAATGAATAACTAAAATCAATAGAGAGAAAATTCAATTCAACTATGTGTTGGGTTCCATTGAAATCTTAGAATACAAGCTTTAGTTCATGGTAGCTAAGCAAAACATCAAACACATGGTGTTCATCATAAAATTGAAATACAAATTCAAAGGAAAGCAAGAGATGATAAAACCCATTTAGAAGATATTCATATGTTGCTTGCTTGGTTGATGTCAATCTCTAGCTTTCCCTCTTCATTTGGCATTCGTTTCTCTTTTTGCTCCTAAGCTTGTTGCTGGAATTTTCTTGATTTGTAGCCCTCAAGCTCTTCTTAATGATGTATGTGCAGCCTCCCAAGGTCTACATATGCCTTGACAATCCCTTCCTTCTTGGTTCTTTGGCTTGTGCTGAGTTTTTCCTTGTATTGCAGCACTTTTGCTCTCAAATTGATGTTTTAGTCTAGCCTCCCAATCCCTAGTTTTTGAAATATGAAGCCCCAATGAGATATTATATAGTGCCTCCATGAAAACCCTAGCAAAAATCAGATTATGGGTCAAAAATCTGCTCAGATCGCACCAAAAGGCCAGCTGGAATCGCACTCAGCACGGCGTCGCGCGCCCGCATGCCAGCGCGCGCGCCCGCGCCCAGCGCCTGGGCCGCACGCTGGCCGCACGCCCACGCCCGCTGCCGAGGCCCCGCGCGCGCCCAACGCCGCACGCCCACGCCGCGCGCCCGCACGCCAGCGCGCGCGCCCGCGCCCAGCGCCTGGGCCGCACGCTGGCCGCATGCCCACGACCGCACGCCCACGCCCGCTGCCGAGGCCCCGCGCGCATCAACTTGCCGCACGCCAGCGCGCGCCCGCACGCCGCGCCCATGCGCCTGGCGCCCAGCGCCCGCCGCACACGCCCGCACACGCTCGCACGCCCAGCGCGCGCCCGCACGCCGCGCCCATGCGTCCGCGCCCAGCGCCTGGGCCCACGCTGGCGCCCCGTCTGCCTCACGCCGTGCCCGCGGCTTGGTCGACGCCGCACGCCGTGCACGCTTTCCAACGCCGTGCACGCCCAACTTCCAAATGTCATCAAATTAAGCCCCGATCATCGCCAAACATAAATTTCCATCATACTACCATTCGGGCACAGACGTCCAGGCACGGACATTGAGTCAATACAAACAACGATCCGAGCGGTCTTTATTTCAATTCCTACAAACATAATGAAAATGCATCAAAGCAACATAAAACATGTAAAAATAACTAAAAACTAATTTATGTAGAAATAAGATAAAAATACATAAAAACCACATAAAATACCTAAAGACTTGCAAATTATCAAGGCCAAAAGTACCCAAATTGTGTGTATAAAATACACTCATCAATAATCAAAAAGAAGGCATTGACTTCGAGGACACCTTTTTGCCGGTGGCAAAGCTTAAATCCATCAAAATTCTCTTATCTATTGTTGCACATCAAGACTACGAGATATGGCAAATGGATGTCAAGACAGCTTTTCTTAATGGCTATCTTGAGGAAGACATATATATGTCTCAACCAGATGGTTTCATGGTTAAAGGCCAAGAAGGAATAGTTTGTAAGCTACATAAATCTATTTATGGGCTTAAACAAGCATCGAGATCACGGAATGTCATATTTGATCAGGTAATCCAATCACTTGGATTTGAACAAAATCCTAAAGAGCCATGTGTTTATAAAAGAAGTGAAGGTAAATTGGTGGTATTCTTGGTTTTATATGTAGATGACATTCTATTGATTGGAAATGACATAGGAATGTTATCTCAGGTTAAAGTTTGGCTATCTAATCATTTTGACATGAAAGATTTAGGAGAAGCCAAATACATTCTTGGGATCTAGGTTATCCGAGATCGTCAGAAAAGAGTGTTGTGCCTTTCTCAAGCTGCATATATAGATAAAATTTTGATTAAGTATGCTATGCAGGATTCCAAAAAGGGACTACTTCCTTTTAGACATGAAGTTCCTCTTTCTTCAATTCATTGTCCTACGACAGAATCTGAGAAAGAGCGCATGAAAGCTATTCCTTATGCATCAGCTATAGGAAGCTTAATGTATACTATGTTGTGTACTAGACCAGATATCTGTTATGCAGTGGGAATGGTTAGCAGATACCAGTCTACTCTAGGACCTGAGCACTGGTCAGCAGTTAAGCATATACTCAAATATCTTCGGAGAACGAGAGATTATATGCTTGTCTATCACAGTGATGATCTAGTTCCTATTGGATATTTTGATTCAGACTTTATGGGTGATAAAGATACAAGAAAGTCAACTTCTGGGAATGTATTCACTTTAGGTAGTGGAGTTATTAGTTGGAGTGTTAAGCAAGGATGTATTGCTGATTCCACTATGGAAGCAGAGTATGTTGCAGCTTCAGAGTCTTCCAAGGAAGCTATTTGGTTTCGAAAGTTTTTAATGGAACTTGGAGTAGTACCATCAGCTGCTAGTCCCATGGTTATATATGTGATAATACTGGGGCAGTAGCACATGTTAGGTTTGTATAACGCGAACATGCAATCAAATTACATAAATAAAGCGGAAGCGCGATAAAATCAGATTTTAAAATTTTATACAAACCATCACCATGATCTTTCTTTATGCACAATTATTAATTAAACGAAAGAGATGGAGAATAAGAATTATACCCTTGTAGAATTCTAGCTTCCTCAGGTACAAGTTCACCTCCAATTCCTTTGCGTTCTCCTTGAATTCCACCGATTAAATTCCTTCCTTTGATCAACGTTAGCTACCCAAGTGTTTGGCCTCTAGAGGTGATCCACCAAGGAATAATACTTGTTCAAGAAGATGGGTGTTGACAAAATCATAGTTTCTATCTCTATAGAAATTGTAAGTACTCTCCATAATTCTTATGTAAGAATGTGTAACCCTAATCTATGATAAGACTTCTCTTATTTATAGATGTAGGAAAACACTTCCCTAAACTATTTAGGATTAGGGTTTCTATTCTAATTAAACTCCTTTAATTAAATTAAACTCCTTTAGTTAAATTAAACTCCTAATCCAATTAGGAATTCATGTGAGAGTACTTCTATTAATTAATTCCCAATCCCTATTACGAATTAAATAATAGGAATAGTAATAATAATAATATGACTCCTCTTATTAATTTATATTTAATATTTCTAAAATATTAAATAATAAATATTAAGCTATTTAATTTATTCTATCTCCATAGACTAAATTAAATACACTTCACTTATTATTACAATTATACCATTTACTTCTTAAATAAATATTTTCCTTTTGCGGTGTGACCCTTTAGGTTCTCCATATTAAACCGGTTGTGAATAAATCAATTAGAACAATTCTAATCTTATTTAAATAAATAAATTAAACTATTTAATTCATTTAAATAAATAATATTTATTCTACAATAAGGGTAAGCCCCCTTAGCGATCAACGACTTTCCAGATAATATAGATTTTAACATTAATCATAAAAGAACCTTTCAGTGCATAGTTACCATACAATTCAATCCTTCTACCATACAATGTCCCAATTAAATATAAGACATGGAATTACTGTCAAGTCTTATTTTATTTAATTATATGTATTTCGATTCTCAAATGCACAACTCTAAATAATGCAAATTAGAAACTCTTTTCTAATTTCATTCTGCCTTGGCCAAGGACTACTGAGTTGTCATTTATCGAATCACATAGGACATTCACATCTTTTACTAGACGTGCTAGATTCTTTGTTGATCATTCACCTATCTCTATGTACAACTTATTATACTCAATCATACCCTTTGTTATACCCTAAAGGTCTTAAGGGACATGTCAAAGTATAACTCATCATACACAAGATACTATGATGATCTCAAGTCCAAGGATCACTTGTACTACTATCACTAGAGGAATTCCTATTGACAGGCGAGTAAAACTCCATTAGGTATTCCTTAGCGAGCCACGTTCAGTGAACTTATTCTCCAATAAGTACCTACATACTTGCTTTATGGTCTCCACACAAATGATTATGAGATCAATCATCCTCTTCTTAAAAGCAAGCAACGTATGTACTAATATATCCGGATTCACTAATCCCCTTTTTAGTAATCCAACGATTAGGAATGATTTTAGTTTGTGAGCTATCTAGAATTTAGATCTCATTAGCATGATCACCATCATGATTCTAAAAGCATTGCTCAAAACTATGGGTTTATCACATTTAATATAACAGCACTATGTAGATAATACAAAATGCCTTTAATAACCGAATAAGATTACAAAGTATATGCTACATCATATCAAATATGATTGGCTTATGTGCATACTACTTTCAATCTTCCACTTGCACTAAAGCCAATCGTCATGGTATCTAATACCCTTCTTCTATAAGTGACGATCATCCTGCCGTTTGGATAAAGCTTCAGTAAATGGATATGCAATGTTATTCTTTGAGAGTCCACTATCTCTATAGTGACTTTTCTTCTTTCAATGATTCCTCTAATCAAATGAAAGTGCCGCAACACATGTTTGAATCCAAGATGAGACTTAGGAACTATTCCTAGTTCTGTGATGAACTTTTCATCCAAACAATCAACTTGCAGCTTCACTTACAGCTATATACTTTGTCTTTCTCACTAAATTAGCAACTCTTTGCTATTTTGGAACCTTTCCAATTCACTGCACCACCATTCAAGGTAACAATTTACCCTAAAGTGGATTTGTTATCGTCTTGGTCAGTCTGAAAAACTTGAGTCTGTTTAGCCCTCTAGTTTTAATTCAAACCTACCATGAATCATGATTACATCTTCAATACCGGTTAAGTACTTAAGATGTTTATGACTGTCTTATAGTGATCTTCTCCAGAATATGACTGATCAACATCAGGCCTTGTATATTCATTGCATACATGATAGTAAGTCATGCGATCTCTCTTTAAAGTGGAGATAATTTTATAGAGATTCACTCTATGGCTCATCATCATGAGACCTCTCTTGGAGTTTGTCATGCTAAACGCCTTTAGCATCGAATGAATATACGTTCATTGGGTCAAGCCGAACATCATTTTAAATCTATCTATATAGATTTATATCCCCAATTTATAGGATGTTCCTCCCAAGTTATTCATGGAGGAATGTTTAGACAATTTTATCTTTACTGATTGTAGCATTGGTGTGTCATTCCTTATCAGTAATATATCAACATATAATACTAGGAATATCACAGTGCTCCCACTGACCCTTTTGTACACACTAGGTTCATTCTCGTTTTTGATAAAATCAAACTCTTTTGATTGTCTCATCAAAATAAACGTTCCATCTTTGAGAAGTTTGCTTCAATCCATAAATGGATCATTGTAGCTTAAAACACGATTTGCTTCAACCTTTGAAACAAATTCCTCTGGCTGTATCATACATACATTCTCCTCAAGTCTTCATTGAGGAAGGACGTCTCCACATCCATTTTGCCAGATTTCGTAATAAGTTGCAATCATAAGCAAAATCCAAATGGACTTGAGCATTACTCGGTAATAAGGTTTTATTACAGTCAACTCCTTGACTTTATTTGAAACCTTTTAAACAGGTATGGTCTTATAGGTCTCTACCTTGCCATTTGCCCTAGTCTTTCTCTTTAAAAACCCATTTACACCCTCTAGACACTATGCCTTTCGGTGGAATAACCAGAGTCTATACTTCGTTCTTATACATGGAGTCCATTTCGGATTTCATGTCCATCTGCCATTTCTCTGAGTGTCTTCTACTCATAGCCTCATCATATATAACTGGATCATCATCCTCTATGATGCGTACCTCATCATCATCCTCTATGATGAATCTATACCTCCTAGGTATCTTCGGTACTCTTCCAGATTTACGATTCGGTTGTGGTACAATAGGTCTATCTACAAGTTCCTCAGTTTGACTTGTAGTACTTTGTGGTTCTTGAACTCTTTCAAGATCTATTACCCTCCCACTAGCTCCTTCAATGATAAACATCTTTATCCAAGAAGGCAGCGTATAGGATTATAGTAATAATACCCTAAACTTTTTTTAGGATATCCCACAACTCTTGTAATGCCCGAGAAATTTCTTTAACTTCGCTATCAATTTATTTATGAAACCTAAAGATTTTTTTTTATTATTTATGAATTTATTTTATATGCTTAATTAGACCTATATGTGTGTTATTACTTGAGTGTATAATTGTAACGTTTAATTTGCAACGTTAAGGGGGTAAATAATTAATTTCACCTCAACATTAGGTTAATTCCAAGTTATCAAGATATATAATTTGAGTGTATATTTAAAATAGTTAAATAATTATTCTTCAATTTCAATGACAGAATTTATAATTTTA
Source organism: Aralia elata (assembly GCA_034770075.1). Lineage (NCBI taxonomy): Eukaryota > Viridiplantae > Streptophyta > Magnoliopsida > Apiales > Araliaceae > Aralia > Aralia elata. Next base: position 50,074,614 of record CM068379.1, read on the forward strand.
TTTTAATAAGACCAATAAGGGATTTATTAAGCAATGGGCTAATTAGGTTATGTATTTAATTTAAATACTAGAAGTATGGCATTATTAATTTTAAATAAATTGACCCAATTCCCCTCCTTAGTTGACTGGCCCAACATCAATTGGGCTGACCCATCATCATTCCTTGTCCGATTGGGGTAAATTAGTGGGCTAGGGAGAGTTTATCTTCTATTTGTTTTATCCAGCCGTGTTATGACAACCGGGTTGGTTTTCTTTTTGGCCCAATTCGGCAAGGGGAAAAGGGCATTAGCCGATCAATTGTACAAGGCATGGGGCATATCAGATTTGCAAAATTTGGGGAAAAACTCAATTTCCAGCGGGCAATAGCATTGATAGACCTGCAGCAGCCACGGACCGTGCGGTCAGTCGACATGTGCCCCTAACTTCCCCACCTAATCGCGCCGAAAGGAGTACAGGAGAGCCGGTGAGGCAGAGGCGCCGAAAGTGAGCTGCACGAAGAACGGACGAAGTATGGGCAAGCATGAAGAAGCATACCGAAACTCATCATGGTTCCCACTGTGCGAAATTTGACACCACGATTGGGTGTCAATACCGGGTTAGGGCACGAATTCCTCTATAAATAGGACCCTAAATCAGAGGTAAGGGTTGACGATTTGGGAAATTCAAATTAGAGAGAGAGACAGGGAGAGCACCATCAACAGTCGGCCAATTGACTGATCGAGGAGGACTAACTGGTGAATGTCCGGCTTTGTGTTCTATTTCGGGAGGTGGAGGAGAGCAGCGGCTAGGAGTTGCCTTTGTGCCGACCCAACCCCAAGGTATAATCAGCCCTGTTGGTTAAACCCAGTAGCTGCGTTAGGCTTTTTCTTTTTCTCCTTTTCTGTTTGGGATCATGTTGCCGTGTAATTTCCTTTATTCTGTTTAGCCGAATTTGTTGCTGATTGATGTGGTGATCGATTGGAATTTTATGTATGGCAGAACCATGAAAGGTTCGGACATTATAGTTCTATATAGGGCTTAGGCTAGTTCATTTTTATTATGCCCACAAGGTGCTCGATGTAATGCCAATAAGAATCAATTGTTGAATTCCCTGTGTTATTAAGTTAGTAGCCTATTTTGCTTGTGTAAGATTTGTAGGATTTAATTATACTGTGTGCTGAGGTATGGCTGTGATACAGCTAGTGTTAGAACAGAATGTGGGTTGGCGCCTAAGCCGTGAGCAGCATGTCCGTGTACAGCGCGAGCGACAGCAGCGCCTTGGGCACTTTGGTGCTGAAGGTGCTGGACTGCAGTTGCTCTCCTAGTTACTAAATCATGATGGATAATATTAAGTTATTATCATAATCTTTAAGGATGATTATGAACCAGTCAATTCAATATCGAACATTTGTTAACAATAGCTAAATGATTAAAATACCTACAGAAAACGGGTAATACTAATCAACCATCATATGGCTATTACTAAATGTTTAATAATAATAAGGTTAATGAGATAATTATTTATTATTCACCAATAAATAATAAATGAAGATAGTAAAAATTTAATTATTGTTTAATAATAATGAACAAATAATTATTTATTATCAATAAATAATAAATAAATATAATGAATATTTAATTATTATTTAAATAATATTAATAATAATTAAGTATAAATATAGTTAATAAAGTAATTATTTATTATAATAATAAATAAAGGTAATAAATATTTAATTAAACCCTAAATAATAAATAGAGATAATAAATCATTCATTATTATTTAATTAATATTGAATAATAATGAATAAGTTAAACAAGATGATTATTTATTATCATTAATTAATAAATAAAGATAATAAATATTTAATTATTATTTAATAATAATAATAATTAAATATGAATAAAGTTAATAAAATAATTATTTATTATTTATTAATAAATAGTAAATAAAGGTACTAAGTATTTAATTATTATTTAATAATAATAATAATTAAGTATAAAGTTATTGAATAATGAGGATAAACACTTAAAGATTATTTTATTAATAGTAAATAGTAATTAAGTGTAATTAAATAAGTAACCAACTATTAGTTAGTTGTCATTAAACCATGATGAATTTATTATTCTAATAATAAATAAAGATTGTTGACCCATATTTAGGGACAATAAGGGAAATAATCTGAACCCTCAAGAATAGTAATCATGATTAGCTAACAATTATTTTTAATAGCTAAAGATCATCAATAAATTTCTGTTTAGCTAATGTTAATTAGTAATTAAATATAGATGATGAATTTTACCTGTTGAGTAAAAGGTATAGTAAGAGGTGCCAATATACAACTGTTAATTGATAAATCGACTTTACCCGATGATAGGTAACTCGAGATCAATTATTTAAAGCTAAGATTTAAATTGTAGCTGAGCAAACAGGCAAGTTCCTAACCCTAAACTTCTTACATTATTGCAAGTTCTTCCTTACTCAACTTTCACATTGAGCAATACTTCTAAAACCTTATGCAGTATTTTAATTCATGCAAAAGGTATATATTATTGCAAGTATTCTTTAAGCTTGAATTTTATCTCCAAGCATGCTTTAAGTGGTCTAATTACTTTCAGAATTATTCCACATCTGTACATTTATTGACATTCGTGCATTCGAATTCGTATATTTAAATTCAGAAATCTATAAACCATTCATGGTTAAGTCTGAACCCTTGTTCGGTCAGACAATTTTGTGAAAATTTATAAAAGCTATCCGAACCAATCAATGGTAAGGATTCTTAGATTGTATGAACACCCCTTTATTTATAGGGGAGTACCCCACGTACCGTATATAAGGTACAAACAACAGAATTAAATGTTATGCATATACATAGGGTACGCGAGGTTGATCCCCTCAAGTACGTTATTTTGTAGTCAGTAACCAGAGGGTCAACCAGCTATTGACTCCTTTGGAAGTTATCGTTCAAAGTCTATTTGTCTATCAATTGTTCCAAAAGCAATTATTATTCTTGCTTCTGATTTATTTTCTCAAATGTTGAAATTCTTTTAATATTCCTTCATCATGATATATCCTTATTGTCGTACTTTAAACTTGCTGGGCAAACTCGTTGCTCATTCTTGCTATATCATGACTTCATTGCAGCTAAACCCGAGACGTCAGGGAAGAACAAAGGGAAAGAAAAGATGAAATGATAAACGTCTCGTAGCTGATTTTAGATTCATGTGTTAGTTAATTTTCTGTTAATGTAATTTAAACCCTGCTAGCTATTTAGGGTATGGATTGTGTAAACGTTTAAGGTTATTCGTATTCTGGGACTAGTAACACCTTGTAATGAACAACGTATGTTTATTATATTCCGCACTTTTAGATATCATATGTTGTTAAAGGTGAATGTTTGTTTTGGATCGTGATGACCAGATCCGGGTATTTGGAGACCCGAATTTGGGGGCGTCACAGGTTGGTATCAGAGCTGTAGGTTATAAACTTTAGGATCGCAAAACCTAGGATATAACCTTCATAGTAAACTCGTATCGAGTGTTAGGAGATAAATCGAGGAGATTTATCATATGTGGTTTTGATGAATTGGGGAATTCATCGAGTCGAGTAGTACCCAATGAAATATAACTTCATTTCTTCAATGAATATATTTTATTGTTGTACTAATGTTAGTTTTTGTGTGTTTGTAGGATGGCTGCTTTAGGGGAGACCAGTGGAGCCCGTGAGGAGAAGGTATTTATAGACATACCGGTAGTGGCGGAGCAGCTGGTGGGTTATGCTCCTATTGCCCCGGGATTGATACAGGAGGAGTCTGATCCGGAGGAGGACTACCATAGGGAGCTGCCAGAGCCAGTAGTAGGAGGGGTGATGAGGTCTGGTAGTCAGGACCCTGATACTGAGGAGGAGGATATTGATGGGTGATGAGGTCTGGTAGTCAGGACCTGCTGATATTGATGGCATGGGGTCCACTGCTGATGATATCATCGAGGGGTTGACGGACAGAAATGAGGAGCTGGAGGCTCGGATTTCTCATTTGGAGGAGCAAAACCAGACCCATCAGTATATGGAGGACCAGTACAGAGACCTGGCCTACCAGCTCGAGCATGATTTAGGGGTGGCCAAGGTACAACTGCAGGGCTACGAGTCCTCAGCACAGCAGGTCGGACCACTGCTACATCAGCTAGTGGCCCGAAACGCTGAGTTGAGGGAGAGACTGGAGCGGAGGGACTTACAGATCGCCCACCTGAGGGCGAAACAGGAGGCCATGAGGTTTGAGGCCGGACTGGAGGTGGCTGCGAGGGTGCGCATCAGGGAGGCCTGGGTCAGGGAAGCTAGGAGGGCCAATCAGCTAGAGGACCAGCTAGAGGCCAGGACAGTGAGGATAGAGACCCTGGGGCATGCCTTGGATGCAGCCTACCGTAGACCCCGGGCTGAGGTGGGGGAGTCCAGTCGCTCTGTTCGTCGTAGGGTCGGGGATGGAGCATTCTCTGGTCAGCAGGCTCGGATCCGTCGTGATGAGCAGTGATTTGATGGAGCAGTTGATTTTCCCCTAGTATAGCCAATCCCACTTTTGTTTATGTTAGGGACATATTCATGTTGTTTATGAAACTTTATATTTGTTGTTATGATTGGGGTAGCAGTTAAACCCCAACTTTTGTGGTCTTGAGGGAGGAAAGGTTAGGATTCCCCACTTTTGTCTAGGGGGATGATTTGTTGATAGGACAGATAGTGGCGCATTTATAGAAGTATGCCACAGGTTTAGTCATTGTAACAAAACGGTGGTATATGAATATAAATGCAGATGTTTCGCTTAAATCAAATGTGTTTTACCTTTGATTGCTTATTTTAATAACATATGTTGTAAAATGTGAATCTATAGGTAAAAGTCATCAGTTTCCTTATTCCAAACCATGCCAAGGGGAAGGCCACGTAACCGACAGGTCGAAGAGTCAGAAAGTGAGGTTGGAGACCAAACCAACCCAATGAGAATGTTCGCGGAAATGCTGGCCGAGGCTATGCAATCCAGACCACCACCTGAGAGAACCCAAGCTGCAGATGAGCCAACGCATCATCTGGCAAACTTTAAAGATTTCAAATTGGTCGGACCACCTGAGTTCAAGGGAACTCTTAACCCAATCGAGGCGCAGACCTGGATAGAAGAGATAGAGAAGGTCTTTGAAGTAGCAAGGGTGGCAGAGGAACAGAAAACAAGTTTTGCCACTTTCATGTTAAAAGGAGAAGCCAACTATTGGTGGAAGGCCAACAGAGGCCGAGTGGAAGAAGGCACTGTCGCTTGGGATCGTTTTAAGGAAATGTTCTTGGAAAATTACTTTCCAGAGAGCATGAAGCAGGAGATGGAGATCAAGTTCTTGGAACTAAAACAAGGGAACATGTCTGTGGCTGAGTACGCAGCTAAGTTTAATGAGTTGGCACGGTTTGCAGCTCACCAAGTCAGCACAGAGGAAAGGAAAGCTCGTAGGTTTGAGCAGGGGTTGAAACCATGGTTATACCGTTCTGTAGCGGTATTAAAAATCAGAACATTTGCAGAATTGATGGAGAGGGCAATCATTGCAGAGGGTGGCAGTGAGGCCCTGGCCAAATACAATCACGAGAAGAAGAAGGGACATGAGGGCCCTAAGGCAGGAAGCAGTGGGGGCACTAACCCCAACAAACGGAAATGGATCGAGAGTCAGTCCTCTGGGGGAAATAAATCTGTAGGGGAGGTAAAGAAGCCAGGCAGATGCAACAACTGTGGCAAGAACCACACGGGGGAATGCATGAAGGGGAAGAGCGTGTGTTACCGTTGTGGACAACCTGGGCACATGGCCCCACAGTGCCCTAATAAGCCGAAAGGAGGTTGTTTCTCCTGTGGATCTCCTGACCACCAGATCAAGGACTGTCCGAAGAGGAAAAGCGACGCCGGGAGTGGCAACCGAAACAACAACAACAGTGGAAACAGCAACCGGTTGAACTACGGGCCACCATCCAGTCAAGCCAACAGGCCGACAGCCCGCACGTTCAACATGACTGTGCAGGATGCCATGGAATCCAAAGACGTGGTGTCAGGTATCATCCCAATCAATGATAAACGTCTCGTAGCTGATTTTAGATTCATGTGTTAGTTAATTTTCTGTTAATGTAATTTAAACCCTGCTAGCTATTTAGGGTATAGATTGTGTAAACGTTTAAGGTTATTCGTATTCTGGGACTAGTAACACCTTGTAATGAACAACGTATGTTTATTATATTCCGCACTTTTAGATATCATATGTTGTTAAAGGTGAATGTTTGTTTTGGATCGTGATGACCAGATCCGGGTATTTGGAGACCCGAATTTGGGGGCGTCACAACTCTGCACTTGTCAAATTTTGTCCCAAACTTATCTTTTGAAACCTTTTCACATAAGTTGGACAACCCCTTATCTTAACATACTTAAGACTAAGAATCCTCCCTATCCATAACTTTTATAGAGTCTTTGGGCCGAATTTTGAGGTTACCTTATTTTGTAGATATACAGCCGTTTCTAGGGCATAACTCCAGAAGGATACTGGAATGTCGGTAAAAATCATTATGGACCGCATCATGTTCTACATGGTACAATTTTTTCTTTTTAGATACACCAATCAATTATTGCGTATCATGAAACGTCCATTATGAGAAAAATACCATTTTGAGATGATCTAGAAACTTATTGCACAAGTATTCGTTCCTCGATCTGATCAAAGAATCTTAATACTTTGTCAATTTGTTTCACTTCTTAATTCTTTGAACCTTTCAAATGATTCAGACTTGTATTTCATCAAATACATATATTCAACTCTTTGAATGATCATTTCCTTTTCTTTTACTAGTTTGTTCAATTTGCAAAATTATTTTTCATGTAAGTCAAGTTTACGAAGTCCATCAAATGATCTTCTAGTTTCAAACAAAATATTATCATTATAAATAGAACAACAATTGTTCTTAAATATAATACCAGAACCTTCCTTGTCCAACAACGGAAATAATAATGTTTCTTAAGAGAACTGGAACATAATAACAACTTATTAACTTAACAGACTTGCCCGTAGGCAACGCTAAACTATAAGTTCCTACGGCTAATGTAGCAACCATTACTCCATTCTCCGCACGTAAGATTACTTACTCTTTGTTTAGCTTTCTACTTCTGCTTAGTCTCTGTATTGGATTGCATACGTGAGAACTATAGCCGGTATCCAATACCCAAGTAGAACCTTGACTTACAGAAAGATTTATTTCAATGATGAACAAACCTATATCTGTAACCGAAGCTTCACTAAGCTTCTTCTGGTTAGCCTCTGCAAGATGCTCCTTACAGTTTCCTTTCCAATATCCAAGCTTATTGCAGTGAAAGCAAACTCCTTTGCTATCTGCATCAGTTTTGTTCTTAGTGTCCTTAGTTATTGCCTTTCCTTATACCTTCTTTGAATTGTTCTTCTTTTAAGAAGATCCTTTGGCCCTCTTCCGCTTCCTGGAAGAATCATCTACTAGTAAGACTTGGTCTTTCTTGGTTGGAAAGTGACTCTTTACAGTTTTCAACGTGTTTAAGCAACTCATGCAGGTTGACATATAGCTTGTTCACGTGGAAAATTCACAACAAATTGTGAGAAAGAGTCCGGGAGTGATTGCAAGATCAAATCTTGGATCAACTCTTCATCCAATACAAAACCCAGTTGTCCCAATTGTTCAATCAGATTGATCATTTTTAGGACATTTATCTATACTGTAGTGTCATCGGTTATTCTAGATTGGAAGAGCTCTTTAGATATCTAATATCTAGCAGTCCTACTTTCCTCACCATTCAACTCCTTGAAGGTGCAGGAGTACAGTAAGAGCATCCATAGTTTCATGCTGACACTGAAGCTCGTTACTCATGGATCCAAGCATAATGCATTGAGCCAACTGTGCATCATCTTGCCACTTTCTAAAAGTAGCAATCTCTTCCTCAAAGGCATTGTCTGCAACTATTGCAGGGATAGGCATATTAAGGATATAAGATAGCTTTTCAGCCTTGAGAACTATTCTCAGATTCCTTAACCAGTCTGTGTAATTCGGTCCGGTTAATTAGCATCTAATATGCTACGCAGTGATAGTGAATTAGACATTGTAAAATTCTGTAAAATGAATTTATAATTTAACAACATTTTAGCATACATTCATTTAATTAATTACCAAAATAAATTAGGTCTTTATTTTAAATTGGTATCTCCCACTTTTTCATCAAACTATATTACCCTCAATATATAGTTCGGCAAATCTAAGTAAAGGTTTGTTAGTGAGAATAAGGATCCCATTTCAAATGTATATAGCCTTGTGGTGCCACAACAAACGATATATAAATAAATAGGTAGACAACTATTGTGAATTACATCTCTATGTAATTCCTTGTATTTTCCCTCTTAGATTATTTTGATCAAGTGGTGACACATCCGAATCAAAATTATCCAAGTTAAGTCCATCCTAGCACTTCCATATATTCGAAAGAAAAACACTATCCTTGTGGTGACACAACAAAACAGCATCGTTCAGTCTATTTATAAGCATCAAATGTGGTAAGACAACATCTTAAATATTTAATACTTGCCTTGTGGTGACACAACAAACTCATATTAAATATTTAATACTCTATTGTTTTACCATGCTAGAAGGCGACGTTCGATATTCCAAATATCTTTGAACGCTTAGGACTTAATATGATTTCTTGAGGGATTTATTATTATTAGTCTCATCTTGTTTAGCGCGCATGCACATATATATATAAAATACGCGTCATATTATTTTACATGCGAAGCATGTTGGATAATATATAATATATATATAGTAAGCATGCACATATAGAATACTATATTCTACCCGGATTGATTATGGACTTTTATTCTAATTTGGTTCACTAGAGCCACCAAGTGAACCAAAAGGTCAAACCTAGGGTGCATGAATTAAATTTAAATATAACTATTACATTGAACCCGGGCTCCATTACAAACGGGTCTTCAAGCGCTCCTTGCTCCTTTGTCTCCAATTCTTCAAAATTAATTCTAACTAGTCCTATTACAAAAACTATTTATAATAAATAGAAACCTTGATCAGCAGTCAAGGGAAAGTATATAGGAGGGAGATAGAATTTACATTAAGAAAAAATTAGAGAAGACGAGGTACGCAGACCCCATTTATAAAAACTCATACATTCAAGCATCCACTAAAATAAATCCAATCACACATTGGTCAATAGTCCATAATCAATCCCTATTTATTATCATACACATCTCTATGTGTATTAATAAATAACATTCATCCCATGAATAATAAAACCATTCCATATATGCATTAATATCATTTAATGGGCAATATTAGTTAGTATAAAATTCAATTTTAACTCCAATTAGTTATCATGGAATCCAATTCCAACTCTAATTAGTTAACATGAAATCCAATTTCAATTAAAATAAACTTCTTTATTTTAATCATATTCCAAATCAAAATAAACTCTTTTATTTTAATTTATCCAATTTTGAATAAAATAAACTCCTTTATTTTTAATCAAATTCCAAATCAAAATAAACTTCTTTATTTTAATTTATCCAATTTTTTGAATAAAAATAAACTCCTTTATTTTTAATCAAATTCCAAATCAAAATAAACTCCTTTATTTTAATTTACAAAAATAAAAAAAATAAAAAAAATAAAATAATTTTACACAAACAATTATGCCGAATTAAATTGTTCTAAACACATATCAATGTATATACAGAATCAAACAATTAATAATTCGCATAAAGTTTGGCTCTTGATACCACTGTTAGGTTTGTATAACGCGAACATGCAATCAAATTACATAAATAAAGCGGAAGCGCGATAAAATCAGATTTTAAAATTTTATACAAACCATCACCATGATCTTTCTTTATGAACAATTATTAATTAAACGAAAGAGATGGAGAATAAGAATTATACCCTTGTAGAATTCTAGCTTCCTCAGGTACAAGTTCACCTCCAATTCCTTCGCGTTCTCCTTGAATTCCACCGATTAAATTCATTCCTTTGATCAACGTTAGCTACCCAAGTGTTTGGCCTCTAGAGGTGATCCACCAAGGAATAATACTTGTTCAAGAAGATGGGTGTTGGCAAAACCCTAGTTTCTATCTCTATAGAAATTATAAGTACTCTCCACAATTCTTATGCAAGAGTGTGTAATCCTAATCTATGATAAGACTTCTCTTATTTATAGATGTAGGAAAACCCTTCCCTAAACTATTTAGGATTAGAGTTTCTATTCTAATTAAACTCCTAATCCAATTAGGAATTCATGTGAGAGTACTTCTATTAATTAATTCCCAATCCCTATTAGGAATTAAATAATAGTAATAGTAATAATAATAATAATATGACTCCTCTTATTAATTTATATTTAATATTTCTAAAATATTAAATAATAAATATAAAGCTATTTAATTTATTCTATCTCCATAGACTAAATTAAATACACTTAACTTATTATTACAATTATGCCATTTACTTCTTAAATAAATATTTTTCTTTTGCGGTGTGACCCTTTAGGTTCTCCATATTAAACCGGTTGTGAATAAATCAATTAGAACAATTCTAATCTTATTTAAATAAATAAATTAAACTATTTAATTCATTTAAATAAATAATATTTATTCTACAATAAGGGTAAGCCCCTTTAGCGATCAACGACTTTTCAGATAATATAGATTTCAACATTAATCATAAAAGAACCTTTGAGTGCATAGTTACCGTACAATTCAATCCTTCTACCATACAATGTCCCAATTAAATATAAGACATGGAATTACTGTCAAGTCTTATTTTATTTAATTATATGTATTTCGATTTTCAAATGCACAACTCTAAATAATGCAAATTAGATACTCTTTTCTAATTTCATTCTGCCTTGGCCAAGGACTACTGAGTTGTCATTTATCGAATCACATAGAACATTCACATCTTTTACTAGACGTGGTAAATTCTTTGTTGATCATTCACCTATCTCTATGTACAACTTATTATACCCAATCATACCCTTTGTTATACCCTAAAGGTCTTAAGGGACATGTCAAAGTATAACTCATTATACACAAGATACTATGATGATCTCAAGTCCAAGGATCACTTGTACTACTATTACTAGAGGAATTCCTATTGACAGGCGAGTAAAACTCCATTAGGTATTCCTTAGCGAGCCACGTTCAGTGAACTTATTCTCCAATAAGCACCTACATACTTGCTTTAGTGTCTCCACACAAATGATTATGAGATCAATCATCCTCTTCTTAAAAGCAAGCAACGTATGTACTAATCTATCCGGATTCACTAATCCCCTTTTTAGTAATCCAACGATTAGGAACGATTTTAGTTTGTGAGCTATCTAGAATTTAGATCTCATTAGCATGATCACCATCATGATTCTAAAAGCATTGCTCAAAACTATGGGTTTATCACATTTAATATAACAGCACTATGTAGATAATATAAAATGCCTTTAATAACCGAATAAGATTACAAAGTATATGCTACATCATATCAAATATGATTGGCTTGTGTGCATACTACTTTCAGCACAATCATAGGATCCTAGAGACCATAAGAAATCGAAGCACATTGAGCGCAAGTACCATATCATACGAGAGTATGTGAACAAAGGAGATATGAAATTATGCGAGATTCCAGGAGTTGAAAATCTAGTAGATCCATTCACAAAAACATTACCTGCTAAAGTTTTTGAATCTCATTGTGATGCAATCGGTATTAAATTCATGCCAAATAGGATTTAATAGCTAGTGGGAGATTGTTGGATTTTTGCTATAAAAATTCTATTTATCTATTTATTTAATGTTTGTTTATTTGTGTTGGACATTGATTTATTAATAAAAGTACATCATTCATCATTTATTAAATGATCATTTAGTTTATTTATATCTCCATATTATATATGTTATGGTTTATGTGTATAAATAAATGTTATACACAGAAGATATAAATCATATGTAATATATAAATAAAGAAATAATAGTTTATAACCTAGGATAATTTGGAGATATTATCCTGTAGGTTATAGTACTTTAACATAGATGATTTATCTTGATCATAGAAGTTGGACTTCTAGTTAAAGTACTAGTGCATTAACGGTGTGCATTAAACGGATCATGTGACAATATTTTGTTTATAAAATATTTTCACATAAATACTAATTTGTAAATTTTTTTAATTTTGAAATAATAGTGGACTTAATATTATTATATATATTAATTTGATGTTCCAATGAGTGAAATTACATCGTGTTAATTAATACCTCGGAATGTCGATTAATATATTTAATTAATATTAGGAACATTATTATTGTCAAAACATCTATAAGATTTTTCATAAGATAATTTATCATTGATCATGGAATCTTGGCCGAGTCTTTTAATATTTATTATTAAAAGGATTGATTTAATTGTTAAATCAATTTATGATCAAATAGAGATAAATTGTGGACTTATGAAATTAATTTAAATGTATCAGAATTATATTAATTGATTCTGAAATATTTATGTACATTTATAGAGGAAATATTTACAGTTTATTAGTAAAGGGTTTATTTAATTAATTCCTAGACTGAAGTGCAATTACAATTATTTAGTGGAATTAATTGTAATTAATATCTAGATAAGTATTGGAGTCAGAAAAGGAATCCCTTAGGATCCCCTTCCTAGCCTAATATGAACCAGATTCATAAGAGATGATAAAGATTAATGTTATTATATATATCATTAATCAGAAACGAATTTGGGACTTTTTCTATTAGAAGAAAACACAAAATTCGTATTCTCTCTTTTCAGCCTAAGAAAAACAAAGTTAGGGTTTTTTAGAAAGGGACTTTGGAGACCACACTCAAGGTTCAGCATAAGGTCATAGGAAGGAAGATCTTGAGGATACAAGAGATTGTACGGATATTAAAACATGTTAATCCAACCAAGCACTAGGTAACGAATTCGTACTTTTGATACACGGTATATATATATATATATATATATATATTTGTTATTTCGTATAAAACCATAAAGATGATCCTGGTTTTATTTTATTGTATATTTTTTTTAAAAAACCTATTTTCGAAAAACAATTCCTACATTTATGTGATTATGTGTTTATGTGTTTATATGATTATATGATTATGTGATTATGTGTTTATATGATCATGTGATTATGTGGTGAATATAATTATATGATTACGTGTGATGAATGTGATTATGTAATGATAAATGTGATGGCATGATTATGTGATGATGTATGTCAAAATCTGCACACTTGATGGTAAAAGACAAATATGTTTAAAAGTATAATTGTACTGGCGGTTTTGTAAAGTCCTTAATGAAATATATGTACGAGGACTTAGAATGAAAAGATCCAAGTTTGTAGGTTAATCTTGTAAATAGATAGGATCATGTAGATCATAAGGTTACTCTGCATGATTGTAGTGTAAACAATGTTAGCAGAGTAATCTAAGTGTTCATAGAATAATATGATCAATGTATTTTTGTACAAGTAAGTTTTGTAAAGTCCTTCAACAAAATATATGTACAAGGACTTAGATTAGAAAGATCAAAAATGTTAGATTGATCTAACTGAGCAAATTGAATGTATAGTTGATAGGAACAACTGATCATTGAGTTACTCTGCCAGTTCGTAATGAGAAAATGATAAATCGCAGAGTCAACCCATATTCGTAAAGCATCATATGGATCGCAGAGTTCACCTCAATTCGCAAGGTAAAATTCAATTGTTGAGTGAGCAGATGATCACAAAGAAGTAAAGCTATCTCAGAGTTAAAGGAGAAATCGCAGAGTTTATAATAAAGATTGTAAAGTCTGCTTCAGCATCGTAAAGAGATAGATCGCAAAGCTGTTTCACTTATCGTAAAGTTCATTTCACAAAGTAAAGATCAGTTCATAAAGTGAACATGGAATGTCAAAGTCTAGAAAAGCTCATTTAATAAAGACTGAACGCAGAATACTTCAAGCAATGGCTAAGGTATGATCAAATCATGAAGTATCTCAAGGATCATTCAGTAAAGACAAGATCGTAAAGTTAGCTCCTAAACCGTAAAGTGAATCTTCATAGAGCTGATCGTAGAGTGCTATTACCATCGTAAAACAATCATCGTAGATGAGCAGGATGTAGAGTAAACACTATGATCTTTCATCCTCGTAGAGCAAAGTCAAGAGACTGACATGGGAGCGTTGTTGATTGAAGATCCCGATGCATTCTCTAAACATCCTTGATAAAAATCGAAGATCAGAAAATGTGTCTACTGGTTAGTTTGCTGAAAGTGACATCTCAGTGGTGTTAGGTGAGAAAGCAGACTGACGTGACAGGAAAGTCCAAAATTAACTGACACATGGACTTAAACGTCAACATCAAGGATTCCAGAATATCTGAAGCATTAAATACATCAACGAAAACCTTTCAACGGGAAGATTTTTAAAAGGACTATAAAAATCAACCATATTCAAATTAAAGAGAAGGATGATGGGTCTTAAATGACTAACGTTGAATGGAAGATTATCATCAAAAAAGAACACAGAGCGACCTAATGTCAAAGTAGAGTAAGCCTCACTTTACGATTGAAGATGTGTTCAAAGATGTTAAGTACAAGAAAAAGGAGCTTAAATGTCATCTTGGCAGCACAACAGATGATCATGAGAAGCTGTTGAGTACCAGAAGAAGTCAAGCCTCATTGCAATACTCAGCGACATCTTAACTATGATCACATTCGAAGCTGCTAAGTATTACAAAAAGAAGGAACCTGAATGCCATTTTAGCAGCACCTCTCAACAACAATCAATCATCAGAAGACTAAGTGTCCTAGTCTTAGTGACCGAATTTTCAAGTCTAAGTGACTTGAAGAGATCTTAGTGATCTTTGGGACTTAGTGACCCATATTCCGATACTAAGTGACTCGAAGGAATCTTTGTGATTCAGAGGTCTGAGTTACTTATATTGCTTATGACTGATAAACCATAACTAAACTTAGAATTGAGATTCTGTTTATCTTAAAGGGGTTTTCCAAAAATATATTCCATTGTGCTTAATCAATTTTGATTAACTAATTGTTTGGTAATAAATTTAATAATTTTTTTAAGAGGATCTATTCAACCCCACTTTCTAGATCTCTAAGTGCCTCTGGAAAATAACACATTCGTTTTGAGTAGTCGACCTGGTCCTGACACTAGCTTTGGATTGCCAATGATCATGTCTTGAGTGTGATCTCTTGTCCATTTGCTTCCAGATAGAATATAAGTCCTTGTGCCTTCTTGTCTGAGTTCTTCAAGATTTGGTTCTGGATCAATAACTTCATTGATTCGTAGAGTTCCCATACTTGGAACTAAGGAATTTACGATCTCCTTGTTTGGCTCTACGATCATCGGGTCTGGTTCTATGTCTTCAGCTTCTGCGATCGTAGGGTTCTCCTGCTCTGCGATCAGTAGGTTCTCCTACTCTGCGATCGGTGGATCTAGTTCTACGATTTCATCAAGTTGTGTAACTTTGCTTAATTCGCCTTGGTCAGTTTCATCGAAGATGACATGAATGGAGACTTCAACGGTCAATGAATTATTGTTAAACACTTTGTAGGCTTTGTTTTCCATGGAGTATCCAAGAATAATTCCTTCGTCTAACTTGGGCTGGAACTTCGTCAGGTACTTCTTGTTGTTGTTGAAGATGTAGCATGCACAGCCAAACACATGGAAGTAACTGATGTTTGGCTTTCTTCCTTTTTCACAACTCGTAGGGCATCTTCTTGTACGTAGAGTGAATCAAGGATCTATTCTGAGTGTAGTAGGCAGTATTGACAGCTTCTGCCCAAAAATATTCAGGAAGACGGGCTGCTGCAATAAGTGTCCTTCCTGCCTGTATCAAGGTTATGTTCTTCCTCTCAGTTTCTCCATTTTGCAGCGTAGTCCTTGGAGCTAAGAAATTATGATGAATGATATTATCTATACAGAACTGATCTACCTCAGAATAATTGAACTCTCTTCCATGATCACCCCTTATTGCCTTGATTTTCTCGCCCTTCTCATTCATAACCAATTTAAAAAATTTGATCGATTGTGTATTGGTCTCGTCCTTAGAGCATAGAAAGAATATCCATGTGAATCTGGTATAGTTATCTGTTAGTTTCCAGAGGCACAAAAGATATCTAGAAGGGGGGTTGAATAGATTCTTTAAAACTTCTGCGTTTCTTTTTCTTTCCAAAGAGATGACTTAACAGTTTTAGTTAATATATTCAATTACTAAGCACAGCAGAATATAGTTTGTAAGAACCCCTTGTAGAAATGGACTGGTAGTAGAGAATGTAATGAAGCAGCAATGAAACAGTTATAGCAGTTATGGCAGTTGATAAGTGCAAAGAGATAGAGACAAGACTTTAAGTGGTTCGGAGCACACAAGACTCCCACTCCACTGTTCTACTCCTCGAGTAGCAAATCCACTAAGGATATCGTTACAACTGAATCACAAAGATTCCTTCAAGACCCTCAGTCTTGGAACACCAGTACTCAAATGTACTCTTCAAAGCCAGCAGCCTTGGAACTCTGTAAACTAAGACCACCAGCCTTAGAGTCTCTTGTACCCTCTGGTACTCAGCAAGTCCAGCAGACTTGACTTAGGTTGGTCACCTGTTGACCCTTTCACTTGATAGAGAGAGATTTATGTTGTTGCTACTAAGTTGCCTGAAGCATATGATTGATAAACTCAGCAGTGAAGCAAGATGTATCCCTTTTGGGTTGTAGAATGATGTTTCAGATGTTATCTTCTTTTCGTTGTACTTGCTTGATCTGAATCTTCATTCTTTCTGCCTTATGTAGATGCTTCTGAGAAATCTTTCCGTTGAAATATGTCCGTTGCATCTATTCTTTTTGTTGAGATATGTTGCTAAGCATAGGAATAGTTTATTCCTTGTTGACTGCAGTAGTGGGGTGAGTCAGCTTCAATTAGCCTATATCAAGACAGTGGTAAGGGTAATGCTCTGATTGTCAGCAGATTGTGGCTGTTTGCTCCCCACTCGTTGTTTAATATTCAGGAACTATCTTGGGCAGGTCATTCCACTGTTTATTCGTTATGGGCAACTTTAGAGTATTCATTCTTAGATCTGGGTTGCTCATCTGATATATGACTCTACGTTCTTGCTTAGCCATAGTGTCGTCAGTGTGTTTAGAGTTGCAGTCGCTTTTGGTGTTTGTAGATATTTACTATGATCTTCGACCTTCATTCTGATCAATTTGGAAATAGCCTTAATGTTTTCCCTTTATGTTCTTCAATCAAAGGTGCTGATCAGACTGTGAGTACTGGCATAGACTATTCGTCGTCCTGTCGAGAAGGCTCTACGTCCTTCCGAGACAGCTCTACGACCGGCCGAGGAAGCTCTACGTCCTGACAAGGCAGCTCTACGTCCTGCCGAGGAAGCTTTACGTCCTGCCGAGGAATCTCTACGTTCTGATGATGAGGCTCTACGTCCTGGTGACAAAGCTCTACGTCCTTTTACTTGGAGTATGACAGTACTCTACGATTAGCATACAAGATCAACCTAACAATTTTGATCTTTTCTATTCTAAGTCCTTTGTACATCACCTTCAAAAAGGACTTTACAGTTTGCTAGGATGTGTCATATATTCAATATAGCTTAGATCAACCTAACACGTTTGATCTTTTCTAAGTCCTTGTACATATGTCTTTCATTTAAGGACTTTACAGTATTTGGCTACTGATTCACATTTTCATTAAGAACACAACATCAAATTTAAACCATGATTCCTAACAAACTCCCCCTATTTGATGTTGACATAACCAGTAGTTGAATCATATCATCAGTTCTAATGCAGATGCAGCAACAGAAATAAACATGTCTTATAGTATAGTGAGCAACTGTATTTCTAGATGAAATCATTAATTTTATTGATGATAAAATGCATATTACATTGTAGGGCAGTTTCATCAATACAGGGAAAGAGAAGATTTACAAGAGATTTCAAACCTTAGCATCTCCTTCCTCGTGCTGCTACTCTCTTGGTTCTTGGGGGATTAGCTCTTTCTTCTGCAGTTCTTCTTCTGTAGATTTCTCTGCCTTCTTCAGTCATCTGCTGGAATTCTTCAATCTGCTCTCGACTGAGACCAGAAGAGGGCATATGACTTCCTCTTTCACCAAATGGGTGAGTTCCATGCAAGTGTCTATTTAAAACTGCGAGATTTCCTAATGGTATGCGAACTCCTGTTGGGGTTACATCAGGCATTCTTCTGTAAGATCCAGGAACTTCACTCCTTATGGGAATTGCATTGATGGGCTCCTCTTCCCTTGGTATTGATGGTTGCCTGCTCTGTCTTAGCTGCTCGCTTCCCCTTCTGCTGCTTGATTCTACTCTTTCTTTTCCTCTTGTTTTCTCCCCCTTTATGTCAGCATCTAACATTCGAATGTCTTGGGAGAGTTTCTCAACACCTTTCACCAATTCTTGCATTTGAGAGCGAGATTGGGTGTTGTCAGCTCTTTGCTCTGCAACTTGAGCTTCAGTCTTTTCTCGTTGTTGGTGCATAAGGGCGAGAGCGTTGTCAGTCCGTTCCATCTGTTGGAGAGATATGCGTTGAAAGTTATTGATGGATGTGCTCAGATCAAAAAGTTTCTCAGTTACTAGCTTATTCTGAGCTATCTGGGACTCCTGAAGGGAGATAACTGCGGATTTATGATCAGTAATTTCCTTTTTATAGAGCTGGTCCCTTCTGTCAATGTCGTTCATCAATTCCTTGATGATTTCCCTTAATCTTTTGGTCAGCTCAGTGCCAAGATTGTTGGTGTGAGCATTGGCAGCATCAACAAGGTCATTGAATCTTTTATGGAGGGCGAGAGAATTTGCTTCGAGATTCTCCACCATATCTCTAGCTATTCCAACAGTAAGATCAGTCAGTTGATCTGTTGTGGGGATGAGCATGACACGCTCAAGAATCTGGTTGATCTCTTGTTGAGATTCTTCCTTGTGGCTATCTTGGAGATTTGCTAGAGCAATGGTCAGGTCAAAGTATTCATGTTGTGAGGAGGATGGTATGTCAGTGGGAATGTTTTGAGCAGCTGTTTGAGGTGTGGGAGAGGGAGTAGTTTGATTATCGTTTGTAGGGTCAGCACACTCTACGATCGTAGAGGCGATCGTAGAGTGGGTTGACTCTACGTTTTGTGTATGGAGGGTGAGCTTAGTATTAGTCATAGGGTTTTGAGACTCTACGACTGGAGATGGTTGGGTATCTGGTTCATCAGAGACAGAGTTTTGTGACCCTGTAACTGGAGATAAACTCTTTGGGTCAAAGATGACCTCATTCCATCTTGGAATCTCATCAAAGCGGGAGTAATGTGGCAATGGACAGTGGTTTAATTTAAATGATGAGGGAATGAAGTATACCTTTTGCTCGTTGACCTGAAATGGATGGTTTGTCAACAGCTTCTGAGCAAAGGAGCCTATTCTGGGGAATTCCTGGGCTAGCACTGTAATGGCTGGATAGGTCTTGTAGGCCCAGAACATGTGATCCCAAGAATTGAGTATAAGTGCTTGGTGGAGTGGCATTCTTGGTAGGTAGTTGAAAATGCAGTTATAGGTGTAATGCATTTCTCCATTTCTTCCTTCAGCAATGATTTCGAGGTTCTCATCCTCATCTTCATCATCTGTTCTATCACTAATCTCCACAACTTCATTTTGATCAGCCATTTCTTCTTCACTGATTTCCACATTCTCTCCATCCTTTTCAGCATGAGTACCGATTTCTGCAGGAACTGATTGACCTTCACACTGGTCTTTAGATTGCTCCCCCTCAATCTGAGCAGTGATAGGTTCAGGAATGTCTGGGGTCTCCCCCTTGGCATGAGCATCTTCCTGTTGATCAACTTCTTGTTGCTCCCCCTCAATTGGAGCAATGGTTTGACTTGCCAGTTTTATTTCTTCCTCCTTGATCCTTAGCATTGCTTCATTAAGCTCTTTTTGGGCTAAGGTCATTAGTTTCTTCTTCATTTTCTTTGGCCCAACCTTCCCGGCCAATGGTTCAGCGAAAGTGGCCATAGTGCCAAGCTGACCAGCACTTTCAGCAGCTTCTTCAGTTCTCAACTCTACGAACGTAGAGTGAGTATCCTCAACGATTGTAGGAAAGCTTTGTTTGGAGCTGCGTTTTCCCTTCTTATGGTATACCTTCAAGGTTGGTTGTGATTCTCCATTGCATTCTTCCAGTTGTTTTCTCTTCTTCTTCTCTGATTCAGAAGATAGAGAGGGCCTTGCTTGAGAAAACGGTGATGTGGGTCCTTCATTCGATGACCTTTGTGGTTCTTCTTCAGTTTGGGATACTGTCTTCTTTTTCCCTTTGCTTTTCCTGGTTAGTGCTGGCACCTCCTGTTCTACTTCATCAGTTTCTGCAACAACAGACATGTTTTTCATAGAAGGCTTTCTTGCTTCACTTTGAGTCTTCTCACTGTCTTCTGTCTGAGCTGACTTCAAGTTCCCAGCTGGGTTCTTTTTCCAGTTTACGAATAACTTTTGAGTTATCCTTTTGTGGAAGTTGAAAGCCTCTCCTTCATCATCCCTAATGCGATCTCCTAGTGCTTTTTGAATGATAATACTGATGAATCTGCCATAAAACATTTTCCTTGCCCCTTGGGTCTTTCCACCATTTGATATCCAGTTTCCAATCCATTCTAAGAGAAGGGCACCATAATTCAGTTGAATCTTCTTCACAATAGCAGTCATGACTCTGAGCTGAGTGTCATTAACAGAATCATGAGCTGAATCCTTACAAAGAATACATTTACCAACAATATCAGCAAGGAACTCATACTTTTGAGGGAATTCCTTTTTCTTTAATCCCCTCAGCTTTGGGTTGTTCTCATGATGCATTCGCTTCAGCCCTTCTTCAGTGTTGATGAATTGGATAGTAGTGAGCCCGTCATTTTTGAAACCTAGGGCTACATTGATCTCTGAGGCACATAGCTGAAGTGGGATCCCTTTGACCTTTGTGGACAAAATTTTGTCTCCAATAATTCCATTTGAGTAGAATTCTCTCACCAATGCTGGATATATCAGAGTGTTGGTGTCGAGGGCTTCTTTGAGTCCTGATCATCGCAGCAGAGAAATGATTCTCTTGTACTTTGTTTCGGCTTAAGCAAAGTCTTCAAAGTCGAGAGAGTTGCCTGAGATTACTGGAGAGAGAGCCATTTGAGATTTTTCTTTTGATTCTTGCTGCACAATGACGAATTTTGCTCAGAGTTCGATTGAAGCGGAGAGCTAGGGTTTCAGCAAAGAGGGAGAGGAAAAGTTTATGAATAATTTTGAAATGATTTAGTGAAAACTTCCCTTTTTTCTGCTGAGTGGGCTGTGAGTGCACGTTTTAAGTCGTTAGAAAAGACTATTTTGCCCTTAGTTCCATCTGAGCTCTACGTTTCATTCTTAAGTCGTTTTCTGCTTTACGATCTCCATCTTACTCGACGATCGTAGAGTATGTCTCGGCAGCTTGGTTTCCTTTTGAGCTCTACGTTTTTCAACTTTCATTTCGACGATTGCTGACGTCATTCTACGAACTTTCTTTCTGCAGAGTTAGTAGATTTCAAAGCATAATATTATGAGTGTAAATTTAGCATTCCAAGTTCACTAATCAGCATGTTGAATCTAGATTCATCTAGGGGTTTTGTAAACACATCAGCAAGCTGTTTTTCAGTGGGAATGTAATGTAATGATATATTTCCACTTTGCACATGATCTCTAATGAAATGATATCTTATGTCTATGTGCTTGGTTCTTGAATGCATGACAGGATTATGAGTTATAGCAATTGCACTAGTATTGTCACAATGAACTGGAATAGATTTAAACATAAAACCATATTTAGCTAACTGATTTTTCATCCATAGGATTTGTGCACAGCAACTCCCTGCAGCAATATATTCAGCTTCTGCAGTAGAGGTTGAAACTGAGTTTTGCTTCTTGCTAAACCAGGAGACAAGTCAATTTCCAAGGAATTGACATGTACCACTTGTGCTTTTCCTGTCTATCTTGCACCCTGCATAGTCAGCATCTGAATATCCCATTAACTCAAAGGATGACTCTTTAGGATACCAAAGTCCCAAATTTGGAGTACCTTTAAGATACCTGAAAATCCTTTTTACAGCTAATAAATGAGATTCCTTAGGATTAGCTTGAAATCTAGCACAAATACAAGTGGCAAACATGATATCTGGTCTACTGGCAGTTAGGTATAGAAGAGATCCAATCATACCTCTGTATTGAGTGATGTCAATACTTTTATCTTTTTCATCTTTGTCAAGCTTGGTTGCAGGTGCCATGGGAGTTTTCATGATGGAAGCTGATTCCATGCCATATTTCTTTAATAGGTTTTTGATGTATTTGGCTTGGTTGATGAATATACCTTCATCAGTTTGCTTTACTTGAAGTCCAAGGAAGAAATTTAGTTCTCCCATCATGCTCATTTCGAACTTACTCTGCATTAGCTTGGCAAACCTTTCACACAGTTTTTCATCAGTTGAACCAAATATAATATCATCCACATAGATTTGAACTAGAAACGATTTATCCTTGTGCTTTCTTAGGAATAAAGTGGTATCTACTCTACCTCTAGTGAATCCTTTTTCTGTGAGAAAGTTAGTGAGTGTTTCATACCATGCTCTAGGTGCTTGTTTTAATCCATATAATGCTTTGTCTAATCTATAAACATAATTAGAAAGAGTTGGATTAACAAAACCTGGAGGTTGTTCTACATAGACTTCTTCTTAGAGTTCTCCATTGAGGAAAGCACTCTTGACATCCATTTGGAAGACTTTAAATCTCATGTGGGCTGCATGGGCCAGAAAGATTCTGATTGCTTCCAATCTTGCAACTGGAGCAAAGGTTTCATCATAGTCAATTCATTCTTCTTGTGAGTATCCTTTAGCTACCAGTCTTGCTTTGTTCCTTGTGATCACCCCATCTTCATCCATCTTATTTCTGAAGACCCATTTGGTGCCTATGACTGGATGTTGTGTTGGCCTTTCAACTAGTCTCTAGACTTTGCTTCTTTCAAAATGGTTGAGCTCTTCTTGCATTGCCTCTATCCAGCTTGAATCTTCTAAGGCTTCTTTTACCTTTTTGGGTTCTATTTGGGAGAGAAAGCTTAGGTAGATGCATTCATTTTGGGTTGCTGATCTTGTCCTGACTCTTGCATTAGGATCCCCAATTATCAGATCTTCAGTGTGATCCTTTGTCCACTTTCTTCTTCTTGGAACATCAGTTCTGGTGCCTTCTTGTCTGAGTTCTTCCAAGTTTATTTCTAGTTCAGGTCGTAGAGACTCATTGTCAGGCATATTGAGCTCTACGTTTGCTTCTTCTTGCTCTGCGATTTCTGCTTCTGGCTCGACGATCGTAGAGCCTAACTCTACGATTTTGGACTCAGTGATCGTAGAGTCCTCCTCTGCTGGATCATTGAGTGAGGAGGTTTTCTTCTTTGATTCCGACTCATCAAATGTGATATGAATAGAGACTTCAACACTTAATGATTCCTTGTTGAATACTCTGTAAGCCTTGCTGTCTGTAGCATAGCCAAGGAAGATTCCTTCATCTGACTTGGGTTGGAATTTGGTTAGATACTTTTTGCTGTTGTTGAGGATGTAGCATAAACAACCAAATGCACGAAAGTAACTGATGTTTGGCTTCCTTCCCTTCCATAATTCATAGGGAGTCTTCTTGAGGAGGGAGTGAATGAGAGACCTATTTTGAGTGTAGCATGCAGTGCTGACAGCTTCTGCCCAAAAGTACTCAGGGAGTTGAGTAGCTGCCAGTAATGTTCTTCCTCCTTCAATCAATGTCCTATTCTTCCTTTCAGCTACTCCATTTTGTTGTGGAGTCCTTGGGGCTGAGAAGTTATGATTGATGCCATTTTCCTCACAGTACAGTTCTACCTCAGTGAAATCAAATTCTCTTCCATGATCACTTCTTATGGCTTTGATCTTCTCCTCTTTCTCATTCATGACAAGTTTGAACATCTTGATCAAGTGAGAGCTTGTTTCATCCTTAGAGCTCAGGAAGAATACCCATGTGAATCTGGTGTAGTCATCCACAATCACCAGAGAGTATTTCTTTCCACCAAGACTTGTTGTTGGGATAGGTCCGAAGAGATCCATATGGAGTAACATGAGGGGCTTATCATTTGAGTTGATTGCTTTGCTTTTGAATGAGCTTTTTGTTTACTTTCCAAACTGACATGCTTTGCAGGGCTTTTCTTTGATGAAATTTAGCTTTGGCAGTCCTGCAACTAGGTCATTGGAGGCAAGTCTTAACATGCTCTTGAAGTTTAAGTGAGATAACCTCCTATGCCATAGATCTTCAGAGGCTTTGGCAAGAAAACATACAGCTTCATCAGGTCTTAACTCTGCAAGGTTGACAGTACAGACATTTCCTTCTCTGGTTCCTATCAGCTTCAATGAGTTGGTCGTCATGTCTCTGACTTGACACTGATTGTTGAGAAAAGTGACTTGATAATTTTTATCACACAGTTGGTTGATGCTGAGAAGATTGTGTTTTAGTCCTTCAACGTATGCCACTTTGCTGAAGGACACAACACCATTCCCAGCAAACCCATATCCTCGTGTCTTTCCAGAGTTGTTATCACCAAAGATGACTGCAGGACGATCCTTTTCTTCATAGTTTATCAGAAGAGCCTTGTTGCCTGTCATATGTCTAGAGCATCCACTATCTAGGTACCATGTTGATTCAGTGGAGCTTTGTACCTGCAGAAAGGATCAGCTTTCATTTTGGTACCCAATATTTCTTGGGTCCATATTCATTAGTAACCTTGGGAACCCAAATCTGTTTGATGTTGGGTCTGTGCAGTACAGGATAAAAATAGGTGAGATGACATTTTGTAGATTTATGACCATGTTTATGGCAGATGTAACATTGAATGTAATGCATGCTTGTGTGTGAGTATGAATTCCTTTTTGTCTTAGGAAGACGTGGATGGTAGTGACTTACACTCTTCTGCTTTCTTCTATGATTCATGGTTTTCATAGAGTGGAGGTTATCTCTACGATCCTTGTGGTTCGTAGAGAAGGTTTTGACATACTCTACTACCCTTTGTGGCCTAAATGCAGATTTTGACTTATTCTTTGAATTCTTGAATCCTAGAGTTGTGTGGGAAACAGTATCTTGGTTTACAGGATTTGAGTGCAGTGTATTAACAGTCTGTAAGGATTTAACAAATACAATTCTCTTATTAGATTTAGGAGAACTATTATCATTAGCTTCCAAAGGTCTGACCACTGAGGTTTCCGAGGGAGAATTGCAGAAACCTAATCATGATCTGTTAGCCACTGATCTTTGGCTAAAGATCATGGTATCTATATACAGAGAGGATTTGTTCCATGCTGAAATAGTCTTTTCTAGTTCCTGGATTTTGGAGACTAGAGTCAGTTCTCTCTGAGTGTTAAGCTCATTTACCTGTCTTAGGCTAGCATTCTCTACTTCAAGCTTGACACAAGAGTTAGCAGTTCGTAGAGCAATTTCCAACTCTACGACTATTTTCTCTTTTTCCTTTTGAAGAAGAGAGTGATCCTTTGAAAGAATTCTAAATAATTTCATATATTTGTGCAGTTCTATCATAGAGTCATGCATTCCTTCTCTAAGATCATCAATAGTTAAATCAGGAGAATAAAAGTCAAATACCTAATCCATATTGAATTCCTTCTTGCTTTTTCCTTCTTTGGCCATTAAGCATAAGTTGGCTTTTTGAGTTTCTTCATCTTCTCCAGATTCAGAACTTGAGTCGTTGTCTAAGTCACTCCATGAACTTTCAGCGACGAACCCTCTTTCCTTTTTCTTAGCCTTGAAGTGGTTTTTGAATTCTGATTTCTTTTTGTCCTTCTTTGGATTATTTTTTGGAGGCTTGGGACAGTTTGCGATAAAGTGTCCTAGTTGTTTGCAGTTGTAGCACAAGTCATTCACTTGTTCTTTAGAGCTGCTACTGAACTTCCTTTGTCTGTTATTTCTGCTTATAAACCTTTTGAAGTGTCTGACCAGCATAGCAACTCCTTCATCATTGAGTTCGTCATCTGAGTCAGCTACCTTTGAAGTAGATGCTTTTAGAGCAATTCCTCTCTCTTTCTTCTTTCCTTCTGACAGAGTTTCTGCTCGTTGGGTCAGTTCCAGTTCATAAGTGAGAAGATTTCCATATAACATCTAAACAGTCATTTCATGAAGATTCTTTGATTCTCTGATGGCAGTGGTTTTGGCATCCCACTTGCTTGGTAGTGCTCTCATGAACTTGATGATGAGATCTTTGTTTGGATAGGTCTTTCCATATGCTCGAAGAGAGTTGAGTAGTACGTTGAATCTTTCATATGTGGAAGTGATGTTTTCCCCTGAGATGTGGGTGAACATTTCATACTGCTGAGTGAGCAAGGACTGCTTGTTTTCTATGACTTCTTCTGTTCCTTCATTCATAATCAGCAGTGCATCCCATACTTCTTTAGCTGTTGTACAGTTGACCACATATTCAAATAATTCATCTTCTAGAGCCATGAACAAAATATTTTTGGCTCTTTTGTCTAACTGAACTGTTTTCTTCTCTGCATCAGTCCAATCCCCTTTTTGTTTGATTGAGACTTTATTTGGATCTTCAGTGGTTAGCGTCAACTTGGTTGGTATATAAGGCCCATTGAGGACAGTATCAAACAGATCCTCGTCAATGGCATCCATGTATGTCTGTATGCAAACTTTTCAGTTGGCAAATTTGTCCTTGTTGCACATAGGCGGCTTGTTTCCTCCGCCTTGCTCAGATCCATTTCTGGTTTGTGCCATTGATCTACTCAAGCGGGATAGGCTTTACTAAGAGAACCTGCTCTGATACCAATTGTTAGTTTCCAGAGGCACAAAAGATATCTAGAAGGGGGGGTTGAATAGATTTTTTAAAACTTTTGCGTTTCTTTTTCTTTCCAAAGAGATGACTTAACAGTTTTAGTTAATATATTCAATTACTAAGCACAGCGGAATATAGTTTGTAAGAACCCCTTGTAGAAATGGACTGGTAGTAGAGAATGTAATGAAGCAGCAATGAAATAGTTATAGCAGTTATGGCAGTTGATAAGTGCAAAGAGATAGAGACAAGACTTTAAGTGGTTCGGAGCAAACAAGACTCCTACTCCACTGTTCTACTCCTCGAGTAGCAAATCCACTAAGGATATCGTTACAACTGAATCACAAAGATTCTTTCAAGACCCTCAGTCTTGGAACACCAGTACTCAAACATACTCTTCAAAGCCAGCAGCCTTGGAACTCTGTAAACTAAGACCAACAGCCTTAGAGTCTCTTGTACCCTCTGGTACTCAGCAAGTCCACCAGACTTGACTTAGGTTGGTCACCTGTTGACCCTTTCACTTGATAGAGAGTGATTTATGTTGTTGCTACTAAGTTGCCTGAAGCATATGATTGATAAACTTAGCAGCGAAGCAAGATGCATCCCTTTTGGGTTGTAGAATGATGTTTCAGATGTTATCTTCTTTTTGTTGTACTTGCTTGATCTGAATCTTCATTCTTTCTGCCTTATGTAGATGCTTCTGAGAAATCTTTCCGTTGAAATATGTCCGTTGCATCTATTCTTTTTGTTGAGATATGTTGCTAAGCATAGGAATAGTTTATTCCTTGTTGACTGCAGTAGTGGGGTGAGTCAGCTTCAATTAGCCTATATCAAGACAGTGGTAAGGGTAATGTTCTGACTGTCAGCAGATTGTGGCTGTTTGCTCCCCACTCGTTGTTTAATATTCAGCAACTATCTTGGGCAGGTCATTCCACTGTTTATTCGTTATGGGCAACTTTAGAGTATTCATTCTTAGATCTGGGTTGTTCATCTGACATCTGACTCTACGTTCTTGCTTAGCCATAGTGTCGTCAGTGTGTTTAGAGTTGCAGTTGCTTTTGGTGTTTGTAGATATTTACTGTGATCTTCGACCTTCATTCTGATCAATTTGGAAATAGCCTCAATGCTTTCCCTTTATGTTCTTCAATCAAAGGTGCTGATCAGACTGTGAGTACTGGCATAGACTATTCGTCGTCCTGTCGAGCAGGCTCTACGTCCTGAAGTTCGAGGAAGCTCTACGTCCTTCCGAGACAGCTCTACGTCCGGCCAAGGAAGCTCTACGTCCTGACGAGGCAGCTCTACGTCCTGCCGAGGAAGCTTTACGTCCTGCCGAGGAATCTCTACGTTCTGATGATGAGGCTCTACGTCCTGGTGACAAAGCTCTACGTCCTTTTGCTTGGAGTATGACAGTACTCTACGATTAGCATACAAGATCAACCTAACAATTTTGATCTTTTCTATTCTAAGTCCTTTGTACATCACCTTCAAAAAGGACTTTACAGTTTGCTAGGATGTGTCATATATTCAATATAGCTTAGATCAGCCTAACACGTTTGATCTTTTCTAAGTCCTTGTACATATGTCTTTCATTTAAGGACTTTACAGTATTTGGCTACGGATTCACATTTTCATTAAGAACACAACATCAAATTTAAACCATGATTCCTAACATTATCTACTATCACTAGTGAGTATCCTTTTCCTCCAAGACTGACAGCTGAAATAGGCCCAAAAAGATCCATATGCAGCAACTTCAAGGGCCTCTCATTTGAATTCACTGCCTAGCTTTTGAATGAGCTCTTAATCTGCTTCCCAAGCTGATATGCCTTGCATGGTCTTTCTTTGACAAAACTAAACTTGGGTAGGCCTTTTACTAGATCCTTAAAGACAAGCTTTGACATACTTTTGAAGTTTAGGTGTAACAATCTCCGATGCCACAACCAGCTCACATCTTCTAAGGCTTTAGCGAAAAAGCAAGTTGTTACTGATGAACTGAGTTCAGAGAGATTGACCACGTATACTTTACCTTCCCTTGATCCAGTCAGCTTCAAAAAGTTGGTTTCTAGGTCTCGAACTTGACACTAGTTGTTGAGGAAGATGACTTGATGACCTTTATCACATGGTTAACTTATGCTCAGCAGGTTGTGCTTCAACCTATCAACGTAGGCAACTTTGTTGAATGATACTGCTCTATTCTCAATCGAAACATAGCCTTTGGTTTTTCCAAAGTTGTTGTCTCCAAAGACAACTGTTGGACCATCTTTTGCTTTGAAATTTGACATGAGAGCCTTGTTGCCAGTCGTATGCCTTGAGCATTCATTATCGAGATACCAGATAGATTCAGTGGAGCTTGGTTCCTGCATACAAAATCATTCTTTATTTTAGTATCCAAATTTGTTTGGGTCCTGCCTTGTTAGTACCCTTAGGGACTCATATCTGCCTGACTTTGGGTCGATAATATGTAGAATAATAATCATTATGATAGCACAATGTAGCTATATGCTCATACTTATGACAATTATAACATTTAATATGCTGCATGTGTGAGTGTGTGTGTGGATATCTTCTCACTTGGGACACATGTGGGGGATCTGCATAACCAGCCTTTCTTCTAGGCTGAAATTCCTTTTGCTTCCATACTGCTCTACGATTTTGAGGTTTCGTAAAGTAGAAGCCTACTCTATGCGTAGGACCTGGTTGGTTCATAGAGTGAGTTTTATCTGACTTGACGATCCTTTGAGGTACATTCGTAGACTTTGGTCTACTCTGCGACTTGACAAAACCTAGACCAGTATATGATCTGTTGTTCTTGGGAACAACAACTTGGTCTGCAGAAGCAACCCCTGTGGATTTCACAAACACAATGCTTCTATAGGGAGTAGAAGCACTGCTTTTGTTAGTCTCTAATGAATTTTCCATACTTGAGAATGAAGATGAATCTCCAAACCCTAAACCTGATCGATCAAAGATAGCTCTCTAACTAGTGATCAACGAGTCCATTGATGAGGAGGAACAATTCCACATCGAGATTGTCTTTTCCAGCTCCTCTATCTTAGATATTAGAGCAGACTCTCTTTATGCATTAGCTTCAGTTTTCTGCCTCAAATTAGCATTCTCAACTTCAAGTTTGGATAGAGAGGCAGTGCTTCGTAGAGCTGTTTCCAACTCCACTTGCACTTTCTCTTTATCCTCTTGAAGAAGAGAATGGTCCTTTGATAAAACCCTGAACCACTTCATATATTGATGCAAATCTAATGTTATATCATGCAATGCAATTCTAAGATCATCAATATTAACATCAGGAGAATTGAAGTCAAATACTTCACTGATGTTAATTTTTCAACGATCAGTGGTCTTGTCAGCATCTGGTTTTATAGCCATCAAACAAAGATTGGCTACTTGGGGTCCTTCATCATCATTGGACCCTGCGCTGGTATCATTTTCAGAATCTCTCCACGATCCTTCAGCTACAAACCCTTTTTCCTTCTTGTGGTACTTCTTAACCCTTGAATTCCTTCTTTGGATAGGACTTCTTATCTTTCTTTAACTCCTCTCGCAGGGGCTTGGTGCACTCTGCGATGTAATGACCAGACTTCTTGCAATTGTAGCATAAATCTTTATCTTGTTCTCTGCTACTGCTGCCTTTATTGTTGAAGTTCTTCCTTGGTTTTTTGTTACTGCTTTTGCTTTTTCGTATAAACTTCCTCAGCCTTCTAGCAAGCAGCGCTATGTCTTCATTATCATATTCTTCAGCACTATCATCATCAGATACTGCTTCTGCTGGAGCTTTGGAGGCAGCTTTAGACGCCTTTAAAGCAACTCCTTTATCTTTTCTCTTAATCTCTAAGATGGTCTCCGCCCTTTGATTTAGCTCAAGCTCGTAGGTAAGAAGATTACCGTAGAACTTTTGTACGGTCATCTCATGCAAGTTATTCAACTCGCGAATGGCAGTGGTTTTAGCATCCCACTTGCTTAGTAGAGCCCTCATGAACTTTATGTTCAGATCTTTATTTGGATAAACCTTTTCATAGGTTCTCAGGGAGTTGAGCAGCACGTTGAATCTTTCATAGGTTATTGTGATGTTCTCTCCAGGTACATAAGAAAATATCTCATACTACTGTGTCAAGAGAGACTGTTTGTTCTCCCTGACTTCTTCAGTGCCCTCATGCATCACCAACATGACCTCCCAGACATCTTTGGTCATTGTGCAGTTAACAACATTCTCAAAAAGCTCATCTTCTAGAGCCATGAACAATATGTTCTTGACCCTCTTGTCTAGCTGCATCAACTTTTTCTCATTTCCAGTCCACTCAGCTCTTTGCTTGACTGCTACTTTGTTTAGATCATCTGTTGTTGGTACAAGCTTGGTTGAAATGTATGGACCATTGATAACAACATCAAACAATTCATCATCTATTGTGTCCATGTATGCCTGCATATGAACCTTCCAGTTAGCAATTTTTTCTCTATTTAGGAGGGATGACTTATTTCCACCACCAAACTCAGAACTGATTTTATTTAGTGCCATAGATCAACTCAAAGTGTTTAAACTTTACATTCGCGAGAACCTGCTCTAATACCACTTGTTATTTTCCAGAGGCACAAAAGAGATTTAGAAGGGGGGTTGAATAGATCTTTTAAAAACTTTTTCACTTGATTTAGGATGAGTTACCAAATAATTAATTAGTCAATGTTAATTAAGCACAACGGAATATTAGTTTGAAAACCCCCTTAAAGATTTACAGAAATCACAACTCTGAATTTAATTCTTATGGATTTTAGCCACAACAGATATAACTGATAATATATAGAAAGTAAAGACAAAAAGTAAACGACACAGAAAATTTTAAGTGGTTCAGAGTATGAAAAACTCCTAGTCTACTCTTCTAGTCTGCGCGTAGGAAATCCACTAAGGATGTAGATCACTAAGATCTAATACAACTGAACCACTAAGGTTCCTTCGAGTCACTAAGTCTCGGTATAGTCACTAAGATTGGGACACTTAGTCCAGATCACTAAAATCTCTTCAAGTCACTTAGACTTGGGATATGGTCACTTAGACAATGAATCACAGTTGATTGAATATTGTTATGAGGTGTTGCTAAGATTGCAATAAGCTTGACTTCTTCAATACTTAGCAGCTTGAACAAGTAGTTCACTATTATAGAGTGGAGCTCTTTTTACTTTAGCAGAATTTTAGCTTTGTACTTCATGATCCGTACTTGGATTTGAATCCTCGTACTCTTTTATAGTCTGCCTTTAGAGTTTTCTGTTGCAAAATTGTCGTTTGAGCATTTAATGCGTTGATCCTAGAAGATCTTGATGTTGACTTTTAGGAGAGCTGTGTCAGCTTACTTAACGGCTTTGACCTATCACACCAGTCTGCAACTTCACCAACCACATGGGTGGTGTTGCTTTCACCAAACTAGCTGTTAGACACAAACATGCTCTGATCTTCGATTTAAGCCAAGGATGTTTGGTAACAACATTGGGTCCTCTGATCTGAAGCACTCCTTATTGTCAGTCATCAGACAGTCCTAACTAGTTCTACGAATTTGGCTAATCATAGAGTTTGGTGAGAATCGTAGAGTCTGGGCTTGAATTACTCAACGATCTAAACTCTACGAATCTGTTCTACGATTACTTGCTCTACGAGTATAGAGACACTTTACGAAGTGCTCTCTACGATGAGCATTTTATGATCTTATACCAGACTCTGCAAACTTCTCTTTACTCTGCAGTCTTAGAGCGTACTCTGCGATCTCAGCTTTACTTTACGATCCAAGAGAGCCTCTACGAGCTGATCTGCAAACTCTGCGAACTTGACTTAACTCTGCGAACGCTTGGCAGACTCTGCGATCTTCCATTCGCTGCTCTACGAACTAAAAGTTTACTCTGTGATCTACATTTACACTACGAACTTGAGTGAACTTTATGTTCTGATTGCAGGCTCTGCGATCAAACGCTTGATACTCTACGAAGGCATAGTTTACTCTGCAATTCTTACTAACATTACGAAATGCCAGAGTAGCTATAAGATCATTTAACAAAACTATACGATCTTTTTGATCGTATCATCTATATATCAATTCATCTCATAAGATCAACCTAACAAGTTTGATTGTTATATTCTAAGTCCTTGTACAATATAAACATTTTAAGGACTTTACAAAAGCTACTGGTACAAGTACACATTAATCGTATCATCAAATTTATCATGCAGACTCTAACAGATACTAAAAGTTCTAGTATAATTGGGACTCAAAAGTCGCCTCATCAGATCCCTTATGGGATTTATAAATCTAAATCTGTTAGGATTGGATCACATTCTCCTTTAGAAATTGATTTTTCAATTAATGTAATTGAATTTGTTAATAACACTAAATCTGAATTTGTTATTGATAGAAAAGTTATAAATGATGAATTTAATGAAGAGAAAACTAAAAAAATTCGAAATTGGTATTTTAAAAATTATTCTAAAAAAGAATTAGTCTTGTTTAAAGAAGAATATTATACTTATTTGGAAACAAATAAAGTAATTATACCTTTTATAGATTGATTTTTTTTTAATAAAAGTCGTAAAGGCAAAGAAATTGGTATGATTGAAATTTTTTATAAGACATGGGAAACAATTGATGGGAGAAAAATTACATTTATTCATCCTCCTCAAAATTCCTTTGATTTTAAAAAATTCTACGGGAAATGTGATGGAAGCAACTGCTTGTTCTAATGCAATTAGAATAAGTGACCCAATTGATTTTACTCAAAGTATTAGACAAAATGATTATCCTAATTTATGTCTTTAAACTGTTGGAAAAAAATTGATCATAATTGAAGATAAAATTAATAAAATCAGTTTTAATCAAGATTGTGACGCCCCCAAATTTAGACACCTCTGTCTCGAACTTGGTGCTTCACGATGCAACTCATATTATAACTAGTTACCATCTTACAGCGGAATAATAAGACTTTCATTAATAATATGACATAATATCTTAATACACTCCCAGGTTTTCGCAACCATCACTAGTACATATACACTTAATACAACATCTAATATAAGTCTTAATACAATCTATTAACATTGCCTCTTAATAA
The DNA here is from genome assembly GCA_034770075.1 of Aralia elata. Lineage (NCBI taxonomy): Eukaryota > Viridiplantae > Streptophyta > Magnoliopsida > Apiales > Araliaceae > Aralia > Aralia elata. The sequence continues at coordinate 50,108,629 of CM068379.1, forward strand.
TTAACAAGTCAAATTAATCCGTAACTTTGCCCTTTCCTTTGTCCTTTCCTGAACCACTGCCCTGCTCGGCCTTAACTGTAAAGTTTATAGTAAAGCAAGAGTGAATAACGAGTTTACTCAACAAGCATGAGGCCAACAACGGATTAATCATAATAGGATTTCAATAATAATAGAAGTTTAATCAACTGAACAATAGAGTATGAAGTAAAGTGAACAAACATGAGCAGAGGAATATCACAATTCCAAAATCAACAATTCACTACTGAGTGGTCATTAAGAACCATGAACACATAGAAGGATTGTCAGTTTTTTTACTGCAAACCTCTGAAACAGGCACATGAGGTGATCAGCCCCGTCGTATCCACATTATGCATAACGTTCAGTCATAGCGCGCGAGTCGGTCCCCCGACATAAACAATAATAATACCCCTACTATGAGGGTTGTTCATCTCAGCTTTTCATAGAAGTCCATATCAAGGTAATTGAATTGGACAGCTTCTCAAAAATAGAATTAACTAACATTCTGTATAGTTCCTAGTCTAGCCAAATCAATTGGCATAGATGTATTTTCCAAAGTAATTTCATACATGAACAATCAGGCTGGAACAACTTTCTAAAGATATGGTTGATTCACCAAATTTCTTAATGTCTAGCCGAATCAAATAACTTAAACTCATTTTTCAATTTAATTCAAAATCGATTAGAGTTCCAGATACCATCATTGGATGTTTGAATATAAAACTATATCAGAATGGACAATGCCATTAATTTCACTATGACTCAACTTCTCAAAATCACTCAAATATTTGCATAATTTGGTGGAATGCACGAATTTAGGGGGCTTATAAGAAGCCTAGAAACTTGCACATATAATACAATTGTTACAAGTTAAGAAGCTTGTACAATACAATTATATATATCAGTTACTTTGCTTAAAGTAAGAGAACTTGCACAAGATATAAAGGTTGTGTAATTTAGGAAACGTGCACATAATAAATGGCACAAGTTAGGGAACTTATCTAGATTGCTGCTACTGTTATATTCTAATTTATGTTCTTCACTTGCCATAAATCATTCTAGAGGTTAATCTCCATTGAATCATCTCAGTTAATTCAACTTGATAGCTTACACAGCTAAAACTCATAGACATCACATATTCATTAGCATTTCACCTTTTTAGTTATACTCCTAATATTTCACCTTTGTTGGGGGTAAATAAAATTCTATTAACAGGCCTAAGTTATTCGTCCCATACTAGTACGTAACAGGTCATATTAGTTACTACATTTCTTCTGTCATTGCTTTTCCTTATCATTCTCAACTCACTTTTGATACTTAGATTCATTATTAATAGGTATTTGTTTGAGTTTAGGAATGATTGAACGGTAAAACTTGGTTCCCTGTTATTCTGCAAAACACTCTGCGATTCGTGTAATCACCCTACGATTTGGTGAAATCACCCTACAGTCAATGCATTCACTCTACGATCGTGTAGAGGTAATTTTATGGTCTTGTGCCTTACGATCGCTGAATGAAGCTCTACGATCGTAGGGTTGAGTGTCACTTTACGATCAGTGGAGTCATTCTACAATCAGTAGAGTCACTCTACGACTCATTGGAATCGTTCTATGACTTGGTATAGTCACTACGATTTGATGTTACTACTCTACTATCATGTAGAAATACTCTACGATCGGTGAGTGGAGCTATACGATCTCAGTGGAGTCACTCGACGATCGTGTGGCTCACTGAAAAAATATTCTTCTATTGACTAATTGACTCTACGATTGCAGGGAAGTACTCTACAACTGACTGGTGTACTCGACGATTTTATTCTACGATCGTAGGGTGGAGCCCTACGGTCGGTCTGCCTAGCGCTCTACGCTTTTTGAACTAGGGAAAAACTTTATGAAGTTTAAGAGACATTCTTGGGCTTATTGTTCAGAGATCATACTCTACGATTTGGACTGGCTTATGAACATGGTTGGGTTTGTCTTTGAAGTATTAGCTATTTGGCTTAAAATCTATGAAGGAACTTCAACAGTTGTTGGAAGTTGGAGACTGATATGGTAACTAACTTTGGTCTGTTACTCTACGCTTATGGAACTTGGTTATCACCTACACTTTTTAGGATTCAAAAGGAAACTGAACTTACTCAGTGATTAGGTTATTGACAGTAGTTTAAGCTAGCAGATTGACAGGCAGTTTGGGTTGTCTTGGTAGGAAGGTCACTACACATGACAAGGTTAATATGTTTCATTTGGTCTAACTGTCAAAGTTCATACAGAGCACTGTGCTCATTCTCAACTTTTGTTTTATTTTTCAAAATTATTACAGCAAAGTATTTTCTTGTTGTTCTTTTTATTCAGCTATATGTGGTTTACACATCTTAACACATATCAACATGTGATCTCCATCAACAATCACCTTATAACTTCGGAATCCACCATGATTCCCACACATAGTCCTCCCACAAACAAGTATGCAAGATTTCTCTATAACAGACTCACATTGCCTTAAGTTAAAGAGTTAAAGTTAAGGGTTCGTACCTCTTTGAAGCAAGACTCGAGTAAGTTATTCACTCTCTTCTTTCTTCCTAACTCCTCTGATTACCGATCTGCAAGAGCTTCTCTTGAGTTCTCCTTTTTATCTCTCAACTCTTTATCTCTCTCTATACTAGCATTTATCAGATGAAAGTAACTCTGTAAAATGGTTTGGGAGGTCCTATTTATAGGGAAACTCCTATACGTATATTACCCTCATACTGGTACTCATACGTGTATAAATCCAACACACTTTTGTATTACCCGTTGGTTAAGAGGGATTAGGTAAAAAGTTTCCACCAAACTACCATTAGGCCATACTGCAGATAATTATGCTTACTTGTCTGAGATTAGGCAATATAGGGAATAGGCCATTGGTCTAATGCAGAGGGTGTACTATTATTATTATTATTATTATTATTATCATCATCTCTTTTCTGGAAATTGGACTCTTGGTTCGGATCAACTGATTGGGCTCCTTACTTCAATTCCTAGTGGACTTAACAACAATACAAAGCTGCTTAATATTATTGGACTTGTCCATTCCCACCTGCACAATTCGTTTGGGTTCTAACAACCTGCTCATAGCATAATCGATTGGACTACTTTAATGACTATTGGACTCAGTCTTAAGTATCTACCTATAGCAGTCCATTACTCTACAAGTCAGATTATTTAGATCCTTCCACAACTCACGATTATATTTAATTAATCATATAATAACTTATCACAATCAACTTTTAATCATGTCACATGTCTCATTCCATAATTCGTGGCTAACTTCTCTTCCATAATTACACACTTACTTTGATTCGTCACGAATCATTATGCCACACAAGATTCATTCTTATAAGCTTAGTTAATTCATAACTTAAGCTCATCACACATTATAGTTCCATCTTAGCTTCTGTTCATAATGCACACACAATTCAATTCCATTGACCAATTTCATAATCACATATTACACACAACCACATAATTATTACAAATAATTCTCATTTTCATTTATAATATTCCTTTCGAATTTCTTGGATATTACAAAAAATCTCCTAAGTCTCAGTCTATTCCTTTAAAAGGAATTGTTTCGATTAAATATTAAACCACCTACTGAATCTAAGTTCAATTTAACCCCTACAAGGGATGAAGAATTTATTAAAAAAATAGTTAATCAATTGACTAATTTAAAGATAAAAGATAGTCCTTCTTCTTCAAAACAACTTTATATGATTAATAAAGAAAATTCGGATTCTGACTCAGAATATGTTTCTTTGAACAAAATATCTGATCATTTTACTCAACATAGGATATAATATACAGTAAATGATAATATCTTACAAACTCCTTTTGATCTTAATAAGATTGATTTTTATACTAATTTTTTTTAAAAATAAAATTCCTTATGGTAGGTATTATTATCTAAGACCTCTACTCCTATGAATATTTTATTTGAAATTTTTTTTATACATTCTGATAGATCTAATTGTAACGCTGATAGCATTTATGAATGAAATATTGATAGTTTATCTGAACATGCTATATTTATTGTTTTACATAAAATGCTTATGTATGCTAGTGTCTGTAAAACTAATAGAAATACTAATAAACAAGTGACTAGTTTTATCAACTCTAATTTTACTGGTCAATTAAAAAGTTGGTGAGATAATATTCTCACACCTGTTCAGAAATTTGATATTGAGAATGCTATAAAAACCGCTAATATGACAAATCTTTCGACATCTATTGTTAAACAAGAAATAACTAAAGACAATGTTTATACACTAATTCAAACAATTATAAAACATTTTGTTATGCATGCTCTTTCTAATATGGATAAAAGTAAAGAATTATTAATAAATTTAAAGTGTCCAACATTTACACACTTTAAATGGTTTAAAAATGTGTTTTTATTTAAAATAATGACGAGAACAATGATAATTCTGTCTTCTGGGAAGAAAAATTTATATTTGGATTATCTGTTTTATTTACAGAAAAAGTCAAAACTAAACTTAAAAATAAAAATGGTGGATTGGTTATACCATATGATAACTACTTAAAAATAAAAATGGTGAATTGATTATACCATATGATGATAACTTTACTTATGATGAATTAATAAGTGAAACTATTGCTGATAAAACCAGACCACCTCTAATCTGCCGAATAGATGTGGTTATACCTTCGCAAGAAGGTAGCAGTCATCACTTTACGCCTAATCATGATTTTGTTTTCCTCTAAAATCAATAAATCCTTCAAAATTTTCTGATGAAATGCAACAGCAGATCACCCTGCCAGTTGAACAAATTTACAATCAGCTGTCATATCAATACAAAATTCCAAAAAAAATCACACCCAAAAAAATATACAAAGTAGAATATAAAAAGGAATACTTTCCGATAAAGGATGCCATTTTGCAAACAATTTGATAGATCAGCATAAACTTTTTGATGTAATTTTTGAAGAAATGATGCAGGGATTTAACCAAACAGTTAACTAGGACTAGAAACAAACAAAACAAAACAAAACAAAACAAGACAAGGGTGCCCAACACCCAGACATGAAATATTTACACCATCAATATTATATGTTTGTAATCATATTTTCAAGGGTTAACAATAGATTTCATATCATATTAAAGAAAGTAATTTTCTCTCTAAGAAAACTTATTTCACCGTACCACACCTCATGAAATTCATTAGCAAAATCTTCAATCTTTCAGTGATATCCGAGGGGCGCTGGAGAGTCCTTGAGCTCATGTCCTTGATAGTGAATGTCCTGCATTTATTACAATTAAGTGAGTATTCTTTAGGAGACCTAAAACTGAGGTACCATTCAATAATATTAGTAATTTTCCCCCCTTTTTTTTCCTACCAAGAAGTATAGCTAAAATAAGATTCCGAATGGTACCTACCCAAATAAATTAAAAACAAAAATCGAAGTAATTAGACTAAGGGAAAGAAATGGTTATATGGTAAGTACCGAAGCAAAGTGGTTAACATCTCGGTGGTGAGCCTCATCTGCTCTGATCACCACGACGACATCTCTCAGAGTGGAGTCAGCCGGGAGGCGCCAGTAATCAATGGCAATAGCCGGAGCAGGGACATTCTCAATGTTACCTTTGTCTAATTCCTTGAGGAACTCTGTGTACGAGTGAATTGCTTCCTCCTCTAAATACCCCACCACACGATGAGCCAGTTTAGGGGAAATCAGATAGGCAAGGAAGTAGGCATTGAAGAAAACGCCTTGAACTGTGAACACAAGCGCACGCTCATACCATCTTGGCTTGGACACCTCCATGAATGTCATGAGGTGCATTCTCTCGTTTTCAGCTTCGTCCAACAATGTTTTGATCCAACCGCCGCTGTGCTCAAAGCGTCTCAATGACTTGCAGTGCAGAAGCAATCCACCAACCATACCAGGCACAGCAGCCACAGTTTCTAACATCATTGCACGACATCCATATCGCCTCTATGAAATAAAAATTAAATAATAAAAAAAAACCAAGATCACAATTATTGCATAACTCTATTTTACATGGTAAAATATTGAATTATTTATATATCATCAATAGAGTAATAAGTTGGAATCAGTATTACGTCACCCAAATACAATTGATGTTATGATCTAGTTTTTATCATGTTTCCAATGTTCTTGGTCCTCTAGGATAATTCATTTCCACAATTGATTATTAAAAACACAAGCAAATTCAATTAATGGTAAGCGATTATAGATACAGTTTCGAATAAACAATAACTTACCAAAGAACATAGAATAAAAAAAGTACATATTGTCATTTCATTTTGAAAAACAGCTAAGCTTGAAATTATATAAGACATAACTTCGTCAACAACTACATCTGCAAAGGTTTATGGCCTTTTTTGCCACTAAAAGAAACTTACAGATAGTAAGAGTTAAATACAATTAGAAAATGTGAATACCACAAAGAAGAAAATCATATACACAACAAAAACCTAATGATTCAACATGGCCCAGCAAAAATCAGAACATAATGTATACTGAAAAAATAATGCTGTGTTGAATCAAACTTTTCCTAATGCCATGTTGGATCAGAAATATCACAAGGAATCAAAATATACCCAAATATGCCCAGCAAACTCACATGATTATAAAATTCCTAATATGTTTGATCAATCTTTTTCTTAAAAAAAAAAAGAAGAAGAGGCTCGAAACTGAAAATAAGAAGGTAGATCACATTAAAAATAGATTAAACCAAAATAAGAAAACTCCCACATGTTAATCCAAAATAATCATTTAATTTTTTATGAGTTAAAAAAAAAAATAACACAAAAAAAAAAAATTACGTCAAACAGGTCCTAATTCCTTTATTCCATGAATCTGGGAAAGCCATAAATATCTCACTAAATAAAAACAAAATAACTCCACTACTCATAACAAATCAAAAATTAAAATAATAGAAATGAAACCTACCTGAAAAAATACATCCGTAGGAAATCTGAGAGACTTGACTGTCCAGTATGCAAGTTTGTCCAAGAATGTCACAGGTACATGGTGCTTCTTTAGATCTATTGACAGGTCTGCCTTATAAGTCTCCCATGGCTTCATTTATTCCATTCAAAACTCAAATCAATAATCAAAACAAATAAAATTAAAAATTCAAGCAAAAAAAAAAACTAACATAAATATAAATATAAATATAAATATATACATATAGAGAGATCAAATATATTCATACCCTGAAGCAGTTCCATTTCCAGAGTGTACCATCTTCCTTAGTTATCTTCGCCGGCTCAACTCCCCAGTAACTCACAACAGCTTTACCACCATCACCACCGGAAAATCCACCGGTCGAACCGGTACCCTGTTCCTTGTCTACCTCCTTTTGTTCTTTCTCACCCAACGTCAAAGTGCTGCAATTACGCACACCCATTACCGGAAACCGACTCCACGTCACCGCCGCCCTATCCGAACCCTTCAAAGCGTCAACAAATCCGCCGGCGCCGGAAAGAACTCCGGCACCTATCGGCTCAATCGCCGCAGAGCGAGCAGTTGCCGTGGCGAAAGAGCGTGGGCCCACTTGACCCATCATCAATCGGGCAACCCGTGTAGAGCCCCGACTCATCATCTTTGCTGATTGATCAAACGAAGAATAAGATGAAATTAAAATCACGAAATTCAGGAATATCCGAGAAATTTGGAAAGATGGTTTAAGGGATGGGGGTTTATATATTTTGTGAAAGGCGGTGGGAATTTATTTATTTTTCTAATTTGAGGTCATTGAATATTTGAATTCCTTTTTCTGTTAAGTGTGATGGAAACGGCAATAAGGTTTGATCTGATCTACAGAATTTAAATGACTATAATGTCCTTAAACATAACTTTTGTTTACATGGGTTCGGGTTGATCTCGAATGGGCTCTGGATAGTCCGAATGCTATTGCATAATTGTATTAGTCACATGTGTGCGTGTATAATTAGTGGGAAGGTAAATAGAAATCTTATTTTATTTAATTTAGAGGACAAAAAGTGAAAATGTATAAAGGTAAAGTTTGGGAGAATTAATTAGTAATAAATCTAAAGTTTAGATATAAAGTGACATAAATATTTGTGATCCAAAATGACGGCAAATACCAAGAGCTCAAGAGAACCGTTCTATTAACGCCAACAGCTCAGGAGAACCGCTCTATTAATGAGATAAATTAATTATATTTTCATTTAACTTTAAAAGTAGAGATATATTTTAACTTTTTAAAATTAATTTAAAATATTTTAAAATTATAAAACTGATATAATTTGATTAAGTTATAAAAATAAAATATAACAATAAATCATATTTTATAATTAATTTCCAATTACTATAATCATCTATATATCTATATCTTTCAACCCTAAACAATAAATCATATTTTATAATTAATTTACAATTATTATAATCATCTATCTATCTATCTATCTATATCTCTTCACCCTATATTTTAAGAGTGGTCCTTCAATCTTAAAATTTAACAATAGAAACCTAAAATTTAGGAAAAATGACTATTTTAAAAAAAAATTATTTGATATAAAAAATTTTACTTCTACATTCTTACCATTATAATTATCTACTTATGACTATCTTTTATTCTTATAATTTTTTTTTTAATTTAGTTAGTCTTCTTCAAAATTCATATTCTTGATAACAATTATATTTAATTATATAATATTTTTTAATTATGTATTTGTAAACTACTAAATCCTTTATTTAAATATAAATACTAGCATTAATATTATATAAATAAATAACTATTATCGTAGATTTTTAAATTTATTTAATTTTCGTCAATAATTAGTTATACATTATTAGTTAAATAATATATTTTAGAAGAAAATAATTTTTTTATAAAAATTATCTACACAATATTAATTTATTATTATTATAACTAATATATTAATATAATATAATATTACAAAGTATTAATAATTATTACAAGATTCGTGTTCCGCACTAAATTATGAGCTAATTGGTATTAAAATTAAAGAAAGCAATAGTATACGAGACAGGATGGTAGGACTGTTGGGTTTTAGTGTAGCGTACAACTATGCTATTGGCCTAGTAAAGGTACATGAAAAGGAAAATGAGGGTGAGAAAACAATTATTTAAGAAAATACAGGGACAAAGGGATATATAAGGGAGGGGGGTTTAATGACCCCGTTGAAAAAAAAAAACTTATTTTATAATATATGACAAATTAAAAAAAATAAGTATAATTAATAAATTAATCCTATTAAAATTTTATAAATTTTCTAATCTACGAAGTTAAATTAAAAAATTATAATTTTCTCAATCAAATTTCAATCCTATATCATTCCTACCCTCCCTCTCTTATATATGTATCTCCTATAATATTCTTAAACTAAATAATAATCTAATTTATATTATTTTGCATAATAGTTAAGAATCATTTATGAACAATTTGTGACTAAAAAAACCTATTAAGAGTGTGTGTGTGTGTGTGTGTGTATATATATATATATATATATATATATATATATATATATAAGGTACACAAATCTTACAATAGGAAAATAAATTAGATTTTTGAATATATATTTATAAGTAAGTATATAATAAAATTGTTTTATAATTTATTGGTTGATTTTCATTATGGACTACTTTAATTTATTTAATTTTAACTTTGCATTAAAACGTAAATAGATAAAAAGTAGCGCATTCATCACATCTCCTTGTAAATATTACCATTAACTTAATAATTACAAGATCCATATACAAGCCGGTCAACAAGATTAAGGGAGTCAAACCTGGGGACGTTTTGGGAATTAAGAATATAGTATTCTGGAGTATTCCTACAAGGAAAAGGAAGTGCATTCGAGATTTTCTTGGCCGCCAAGTTCTGAAGGGTTTCGTGAGGCTCAAGATTTGGTCTAAGATAGTTCAACCACGTGAAATTACGGAATCCAGATAAGCATTATTACCAAATTGTCAAACTAAATGGCTGTTTATTGAGCCACGTAATCGAGTCAAAATTTGTTGTCCGAAAGTTTAAAGTTGTCTTATTTAAGTTTTCACTTTATATATCTCTATTAATAAAACGTTTAGCTTTAATAACTTATGATTAGAAAACGTAATAATTACTGTCTTTTAAAAATATTTACACTTTATTTCTTTTTATTTTTTAATTTTCTCTTCTCTCTTTCACACTATATCATCTCTTAACTTTCTAAATAAATTATTTCTCATGAATGTTATAGACCGCAATAAATTTCTAAGTTGAAAATTAATATATGAAACTAATGCATATCATAAATTCATAAATTCAAGTTTAATTTCTCCATACATTATGAACTATTTCAACTTTGTGCATACGATAAATCCACCATAAATTGGTTTATTAAAAGTAAAATCCAAAAAATAATAGAATATGAGAAGATTACCAAACAAAAAACAAACTGATATATATATATATATATATATATATATATATATATATATATATAATAATAATAATAATAATAATAATAATAATAGCACGTTTAGTGCCCAATATTAATTTAATTACCGCACTATAATAATATATATTAATTACAATAAAAACAAAACCTTTTCATATTTGTCCATACTTTAAATCATTTTTAAGTTACTTTTACAATTCATCAAAATTTAAAGTATTAGAAAGATATATCATATAAACAGCATCATCAAAACAAATTTAAATATTAAAAGATTTATTACATGTTTCAAAATTTTATTTTAAGAAAAAAAATAAAACTAAAAATTTGTGGTTAATTACTAATTTCATTTAAAATCAATGTCATAGAAGCAACCGTTAGAGATCTTTAATTTGCTATGAAAGAATATATCAATTTTGACTATGTTGGATATATTTTAAGAAAATAAGAATATTTACAATTATTTATTGAGATTTATTGTGTTTAAATATGAAGGTTACAAATTTTATTATGATGAGACGTTACAATTCATAACTGTTGTTTCTCAAAGCCACGAGAAGATCTAGAAAGGGGAGTTTGAATAGATTTTTTCAAACTTTTGCTTGTTAAAGATATATTACCAGATAATTAATTAAGCAAATTAAATTACTTATGCACAACGAAATATTAGTTTGAAATGCCCTTTAAAGATTAAATAAAAATCTCATCTCTAAATTTAGTCCTTGTAAAAATAAGTCACAAACAAATATAGCAGATAATGTAAACGCAGGAAAGTAAATGACACAATAAATTTTAAGTGGTTCGGAGTTTAAATGACTCCTACTCCACTCTTCTACTCTACGAGTAGAAAATCCACTAAGGATGCTTGAGAGTCACAAAGACCAGATCACTAAGATCAATTATAGCAATGAATCAGTAAGATTCCTTTAAGTCACATAGACTTGACAGATGTCACTAAGACAGGGTCACTAAGACCAGTTCACTTAGAATTCTTCAAGTCGCTTAGACTCGGAAGGAATGTCACTAAGACTAGCGAATCACAATTGTTGAGTTGTTTTCAGAGTTGCTACTTACATGGAGATGTAATTGACAAAAGTTGTCTACCTATTGAATAAATATATAGTTTGTTGTGCACACACAAGACTATATATTTATGGCAATAAGATCCTTTCTCACTAGCGGATTTTTAATTAGATCTGCTGAACTGTATATGGAGGGTCATATAGTTTGAAAAAAATAATGAGAGACACCATTTAATAAATACCTAATAATTGGTGATTAATAATGAATGTATGCTAATGTTGTTAAATTACAAATTTCATTTATAGAATTTTACAATGTCTAACTCACTATCACTGCGGAGCATATTAGATGCTAATAAGTTAACCGGACCGAATTATACGGATTGGTTAAGGAATTTGAGAATAGTTCTCACGGCTGAAAAGCTATCTTATGTCCTTAATTCATTTGTCCCTGCAACGATTGTAGACAATGCCTCTAAAGAAGAGATTGCTACTTTTATAAAGTGGCAAGGTGATACACAATGGGCTCAGTGCATCATGTTGGCATCCATGAGTAACGAGTTACAACGTCAACACGAGAAAATGGATGTACCTACCATTTTATTGTACCTTCAAGATTTGTATAGTGAGCAGAGTAGGTCTACCAGATATGAGATATCTAAGAAGCTCTTCCAATCTAGAATGACCAATGACACTACAATGTAGACACATGTCCTCAAAATGATCAATTTGATTGAATAATTGGGATAACTGGGTTTTGTCATGGATGAAGAGTTGAGCTAAGATTTGATCTTGCAGTCACTCCCAAACTCTTTTTCATAATTTGTTGTGAATTTTCACATGCACAAGCTTGATGTCAGCCTGCCTGAGTTGCTTAACATGTTGAAAACTGCGGAGAGTCACTTTCCAACCAAGAAAGACCAAGTCTTACTTATAGATGATTCTTCCAAGAAAAGGAAGAGGACCAAAGGATCTTCTGAAAAGAAGAAAAATTCAAAGAAGGCAAAAAGAAAGGCAAAAACCAAGAAAAATAAGATGAAAACTAATGCGGATAGCAAAGGAGTTTGCTTCTACTACAATAAGCCTAGACACTGGAAAAGAAACTGTGAGGAGTATCTTGTAGAGGCTAACCAGAAGAAGCTTAGTGAAGCTTCGATTACAGATACAGGTCTGTTCATGATTGAAATAATCTTTTTTGTAAGTTAAGGTTCTACTTGGGTATTGGACATCAGCTGTGGTTCTCATATATGCAATTCTTTGCAGAGACTAAGCAGAAGTAGAAGGCTAAACAAAGGAAAAGTAACCCTACGTGTGGGGAATGGAGCAAAGGTTGTTGCATTAGCTGTAGGAACTTATAATTTAGCGATCCCTACGGGCAAGTCTATTAAGTTAGTAAATTGTTACTATATCCCAGTTCTTATTAGAAACATTATTTTTATTCCGTTGTTAGACAAGGAAGGTTTTGATATTATATTTAAGAACAATGGTTGTTCTATTTATAATGATAATATTTTGTTTGGAACTAGTAGATTACTTGATGGACTTTATATACTTGACTTACAGGAAAAATATTTTGTAAATTGAACAAATTAATAAAAGAAAAGAGATGATTATTCAAGAATTAAATATATGTATTTGATAAAATATAAGTCTGATTCATTTGAAAGGTTCAAAGAATTCAGAAAAAGTAGAGAAACAAACTAACAAGAGTATTAAGATTCTTTAATCGGATCGAGGAAGGGAATACTTGAGCAATGAGTTTCTAGATCATCTCAAAGATAATGGTATTCTCTCGCAATGGTCACCTCCTGGTACGCCACAGTTAAACGGTGTATCTGAAAGGAGAAATCATACCTTGTTGGACATGGTGCGGTCCATAATGAGTTTTACCGATCTTTCAATATCCTTCTAGGGTTATGCCCTAGAAATGACTACATATCTACTAAATAAGGTACCCTCAAAATCCGTTCCTAAGACTCCATATGAGTTATGGACAAGGAGGAAACCTAGTCTTAAGCATATTAAGATTTGGAGTTATCCAGCTTATGTGAAAAAGTTTCAAGATGATAAGCTTGGGACAAGATCTGACAATTGCAAATTTGTGGGATATCCTAAAAAAAGTTTAGGGTATTATTTCTATAATCCTACTGAGCAAAAGATGTTTGTTGCGAAACACACTACCTTCTTGTAAAAGGAGTTTATCCTTGAAGGGGCTAGTGAGAGAAAAATAGATCTTGAAGAAGTTCAAGAACCACAAACCATTATAAGTTAAACCGAGGAACCTATAGATAAACCTATTGTACCACAATCAAATCGTAAATCTAGAAGAATACTGAAGATACCTGAAAGGTATGGATTCATCATAAATGATGATAATGAGGTACGCATCATAGAAAATAATGATCCAGTTACATACGATGATGCTATGAGTAGTAGAGACTTAGAGAAATGACAAATAGCCATGAAATCCAAAATGGAATCCATGTATGAAAACCAAGTGTGGACTTTGGTTAACCCTCTAGAAGGTATAAAGCTTATGGGGTGTAAATGGGTCTTTAAGAGAAAGGCTAGAGCAGATGGCAAGGTGGAGACCTATAAGGCCAGACTGGTTGCAAAAAATTTCAAACAAAGACAAGGCATTGACTATGATGAAACCTTCTCACCGGTAGCAATGCTCAAGTCCATTCGGATTTTGCATGCAATAATAGCTTACTATGATTACGAGATCTGGCAAATGGACGTGGAGACGGCCTTCTTCAATGGGAGACTTGAGGAGAATGTATATATGATACAACCAGATGGATTTGTTTCATTAGATAGAGCAAATCAAGTATGTAAGCTACAACGATCCAATTACGGATTGAAACAAGCTTCTTGAAGATGAAACATCCGTTTTGATGAGACAATTAAAGAGTTTGATTTTATCAAAAACGAGAATGAACCATGTGTGTACAAGAAGGTCAGTGGGAGCGCTGTGACATTCATAGTACTATATGTTGATGATATACTACTGATCATGAATGACATACCAATGCTACAATCAGTAAAGATATGGTTGTCTAAACACTTCTCCATGAAAAGATTTGAGAGAAACATTCTATATTTTGGGGATAAAGATCTATCAAGATAGACCTAAAAGGATGCTCGACTTGACCCAAAGAACGTACATTAATTCGATGCTAAAGATGTTTAACATGGCCAACTCCAAGAGAGGACTCATGATGATGAGCCAGGGAGTACATCTCTTCAAGAAAATGTCCCAAAAGACACCAGAAGAGAGAGATTACATGAGTAAGATACCTTATGCTTTGGCGATAAGATCTATCATGTATGGGATAATATGTATGAGACTTGATGTTGCTTATACACTAAGTGTGACAAGCAGAAATCAGTCAATTCCTAGAGAAAAGCACTATAAGACAGTGAAGAACATCCTAAAGTACTTAAGAAGAACTAAGGATGTGTTTCTGGTGTATGGTGGGTCTGATTTGAAACTAGAGGGCTATAGAGACTCAAGTTTTTCAAACTGACCAAGACGATAACAAATCCACTTTAGGGTATGTGTTTACCTTAAACGGTGGTGCAGTGAGTTGGAAGAGTTTTAAGCAGCAAGCGGTTACTAATTTAGTGACAAAAGCAAAGTACATAGCTATAAGTGAAGCTACAAAGGAAACTGTTTGGACGAACAAGTTCAGAACTTGTAGTGGTTCCTAGCATACAAGGATTAGTGTCTGTATATTGTGACAACATTGGGGCTATTGCACAAGCCAAGGAACCTAGGTCTCATCAGAAATCCAAACATGTGTTGCAGCGCTTTCATTTGATTAGAGAAATCATTAAAAGAGGAGATGTCACCTTAGAGAGAGTGGACTCTCAGAACAACATTGCAGATTCATTTACTAAAGCATTATCTCAGCAGTAGTTTGATCGTCACTTAGAGAAGATGGGTATGAGATACCAGCGCGATTGGCTTTAGTGCAAGTGAGAGATTGAAAGTAGTATGCCCTTAAGCCAATCACATTGGATGTGATAAGCATTTACTTTATAATCTTGTTCATTTATTAATAAAATAATTTATTTAATTAAGGGCATTCTTTATCTATGTTTATTGGTTGAATTAATAAATGTGATAAACCCATAGTTTTGGAACAATACTTTTAGAATCATGAAGAGTTCATGCTAATGAGATCTAAATTTTAGATAGCTCAAAACTAAAATATTCCTAATCGTTGGATCACTAATGTGGGGTTACTGATTCCGGATAGATTAGTACATACTATGCTCGCTCTGTTGAAGAGGATGATTGATCTCATAATCATTTATGTGGAGATACTAAAGCAAGTATGTGGGTGCTTATTGGAGACTAAGTTCACTAAACGTGACTCGCTTAAGGAACACCTAATGGAGTTTTACTTGCCTGACAATAAGAGTTCCTACAGTGATAGTAATACATGTGATCCTTGAATTTGAGATCATCATAGTACCTTGTGTATTCTGAGTTATACTTTGTCATATTCCTTAAGACTTATTGGGTATATCAAAGGGTATGTTCGGGTATAATAAAGTGTACATGAAGGTAGGTGAATGATCAACAAATGATCTACCACTTCCAGTAAAGGGAGAGAATGTCCCATGCGATTCGATAAATGACAACTAAGAAATCTTTGACCAAGGTGAATGGAAATTAGAAAGGAGTTTCTAATTTACATTAACTGAAGTTGTGCATTTTAGAATCGAAATGCATATGATTAAAAAAATAAGACTTGTCAGTAATTTCATATCTTTAGTTTAATCGGGACATTGTATGGTAGAAGGATTGAATTGTACGGTAACTATTTACGGAATAGGTTCTTTGTGATTAAACGTTGATTTCATATTATCCGGATAGTCATGATATGTTGAGAGGTGTCCCTCATGATGTAGAATAAATATTATTTATTTATATTTGAATTAAAGGAGTTTAATTCATTATAAATAATATTAGAACGGTTCTAATTTATTTATTCTACTACCGGTATAATATTGAACCTAAAAGGTCACATCATAAAAGAGAAATATATAATTTTAGAAGTAATTGGCTTAATAATAATAATTTAGTATTTGGAAAAAAACTAATTATAAATTAATAAGAGAAGTCTTATTATTATTATTATTATTATTATTATTATTATTATTATTATAAATAATTTAATTCCTAAATAGTTTGGGAATTTAATTAAAACCCTAAGTCCTAAAGAGTTTAGGAGGAAGGAAAGTCTATATAAGGAGAGACCTTATGATAAATTGAGGGTTGACACAACTGTGAGTATAGAGATACTACGTAATAATAATTCTCTATAACCTAAGAAGTTAGGAGAGAGAGAGAATTAGGGCTAGCCACCCAAGGTTTTGGAGAAAACTTAAATTCACTTCTTTAATTATAATCTCTAGGTAGATCACCTTTAGAGCGTTGCACACACTAAGTAACTAACGTTTGATCTGAGGAATTGAAGAAGCATGGAGGAGCAAATGATTGGAACTTGAAGATCACATCAAGGAGTTGATTCATCTTTGTAAAGGTATATCTTTTATCCTTCCTCGATTAATAATATCACATCAAAGTGATCTTGGGATTGCGGTAAAAATTTTAAATATGATTTATGTCATACTTCCGCTTTATATACATGTGATTGTATGTATGTTCTTAAATCTGCAAACCAACAGTGGTATTAGTGTCATTCTTGTGCGAATTATTAATTATTTTGATTCGATATATACATTGATGTGTGTTTAGAACAATTTAATTGGACATGATTGTTGGTATAAAATCATATTTTTGGAGGAAAAACAACAAAAATAGCGATGTAGAAAAGCAAAATCGTGACTTGACATCGCCGCAGCACCCAAAGGCAGCGCCACAGTGCTGGGCAACCTACATAGTGCCGCAACGCTTGGCCCTTAAGCGCCGCAGCGCTTGGGCATCAGAAAGTTCAAAGTTTTGATTTTTCTAGCAATTTCGAAATTAAAAATAAATGAGTTTATTTTGGACTTTAAATTGGATTTCATGCAAACTTTTATTGCCATTTAAATGATATCAATATATATAGAATGTTTTAAATTTATGAGATGAATATTTTATTGATACATATGATGATATGTATGATAATAAAGGGGATAATTATGAACTATTGACCAATGAGATTGAATTTAATTTTTGATGGATGCTTGAATGAATGAGGTTTTCATAAATGGGGTTTACGTACCTCGCCTATCTAATTTTCTGTTGTAAATTCTATTTTTCTCCTATGTACTTCCCATTGACTGCTGATTAAGGTTTCTGTTTTATTAAAAATAGAATGTAATAGGGTGAATTACTTAGAAAATTGGAGCTGAGGAGCAGGAGCATTGAAGACCCATCTTGTAATGGAGCCTGAAATGAATGTAATAGTTATATTTATATTTATTTTTGCACTCTAGGTTTGACATTTTAGTTCACTTGGTGGCTCGAGCGAACCAAACTAGAATTAAGTCCATAATCATCCTAAGTAGAATATAGTATTCTATATGTGCATGCTAGTTATATATTTATATATTATTATATATGAGATGTATGTTTAATATGACATGTATTTATATATATATATATATATATATATATATTTGTATGCGCGCTTAACAAGATAAGACATTTAATAATAAATCCTTCAAGAAAGAAAATATTAAGTTAATTACGTTCAAAGGACATTAAGAATGTCGAACGTAGCCTTCTAGCATGGTGAAACAATAAAGTATCGAGTATTTAATATGAGTTTGTTGTGCACACAAATGACTTATATTAAATATTGGAGATATTGCTTTATTACATTAGATGTTTATAAGGAATTGAACAATATATGTTTTGTTGTGCATACACAAGGACTGTATTTTTCTCTTCACTTATATGAAAACGCTAGGTCTAACTTAACTTAGATAATATTAGTTCGGATGTGCACACACTTGACCATTATCATCTAAGAGGCAAAATAAAAGGAGTTATATGAAGATGTAATTGACAAAAGTTGTCTACCTATTGAATAAATCTATAGTTTGTTGTGCACACATAAGGCTATATATTTATGACAATAGGATTCTTTCTCACTAGCGGATTTTTAATTAGATCTGCCGAACTGTATATAGATGGTCATATAGTTTGAAGAAAATAGTGGGAGACACCATTTAATAAAGACTTAATAATTGGTGATTAATAATGAATGCACGCTAATGTTGTTAAATTAGAAATTTCATTTACAGAATTTTAAAATGTCTAACTCACTATCACTGTGGAGCATATTGGATGCTAATAAGTTAACCAGACCGAATTATATGGATCGGTTAAGGAATTTGAGAATAGTTCTCATGGTTGAAAAGCTATCTTATGTCCTTAATTTTCCTATGATGAGTGAATTTTATATATACTAATTAGGTAGTTTTGACTTAATATTTTTGCTAATTCTTGAGTATTTTTAGTTCGTTTTGATGCATTTTAGTGTTTTTGTGCAGGAAGTTAATTTTAGCCTATGATGGTGTAAATTACGTTAAATGTCGTAGATTTAGCCTTGATGTGAAGCTTCAAGTGATAAAGATTGTTGGGCGATAGCTTGACGGGAGCAAATAACAAGTAGCTGGACTTCATGTGGCGAAAGTTGACCAAATGGGCGCGCAAAGGGAGAAAAGAGAACTTGTAGAAAGTGTGGAGCCACGATGCTTAAGGCATGAGCCATGACATTGTCCTTAAAGCCGCGGTGCCCGAAGCTTGAGCCGCGACGCTCTAGTGTTTCCAACAGGTGCGTGGGTTACACGTGTGCGGCTATCTGGGAGTGGTTTTTGATTGGTTGCGTTCCTTTTTATGTGAACACTTATTATACGACACCTGAGCAATTAAAAAGACGGGAGACTGAAGAATTAGGAGATTATTACGATTTTTTTCATCAGATACAGAGAGTTACATAGTTTTTCTAGAGGCTAGGGTTTTCATCAACTGGGAAGAAAAGCATTGAAGGCTTGCAAAGGAATTCAGGAGAGAGCTTGAAGATTGACATCGACAAAGTTTATTATTCATTCCTATTCTTTATTGCTTGTATTCTTACTATGCTTTCTGAAAGTATGATGATGTGTTTATCTGTAATTGTGAACTAAATCTTTATTTAAGGTTACAATGGAACCCGATGTTATTTTACCTTAATTTGTTCTCTCTTGCGTTTTAATTAAGTATCCTATGAATAATTTATTATATCTTGTGCTTAATGTTATAATTATCTGATCAACAATTATTAGATATATCTTAGATAATATTGGAAAATGGAATCTAAGATAGATCTGAATATAATAACTTGTGATCTAAATTATTCTATTAGTAGAGTATCGGATTTTGTGTATAGACTAGGGATAGATTTGTATGCCACAATTGGCTCTTTTGAGAATATATGCTTTATGAATTTGTTTATTATTAATTCGCGTAGGAATATGTTGAGTTAATATGAATGAATGTTTTTATATAATTACTTGACAGTAATATATGAATAATTATTAATTCTCTGTCAATGGTTCTATGTAATTAATTTATCATGATGGGAATGAATTAATCTGAATGATACATCGTGGGAAATTGTAACCTTAATCTTTTAAATATGTGAAAAGTCTTCATTATTCATTTAGTTTAGTTAATTTAATTAATTTTATAAGAGTGCATTTGTTTAGATAGAATTGAATTGGTGCATGATTAGTAGTCGGATTGATAGCTTATTATTCACTCCTCGTGAGATGGACAACTCTACTTACATTATATTACTTGTGGACCGTGTATACTTGCACGTGAATTGCTAGTATAAATTTAGCCCAACAAGTTTTTGGCGCTGTTGCCGGGTAGTAATTGATAAGTTATTATTCCGATATTAATTTCCATCCGTTCGATTTTAGTCTAAATATTCTAATTTTGATTGTTTGGCAGGTAGCTTTGATCGTATATGTAAACGCATTCAAAGGGAAAAGAAGTAACACCTTTGGTAGACAATATCGAGAAAAGACTCCGAAAGTCTAGGAGGAAATTGTTTAAAGAAGCAGAAATAGAACAAAGTCCAGAAATCATGGTCATTGCACAACAAGAGTAGTCGAAATCTTTAAGAGACTACGCTATGCCGCAAGTTACTAAAATTCACTCGAGTATATGGAGGCCACCTATACATGCAAATACCTTTGAGATTAAACCAGGAACGATTCAGATGATTTAGAATTCAGTCCAATTCGGGGGGTTAGCTAACGATGACCCGAATGAACACCTTGTTAGTTTCCTAGAAATATGTGACACTTTTAAATATAATGGGGTGACCGATGGCGCTGTGAGACTTAGGCTCTTTCCTTTCACACTCCGTGACAAGGCGAATAGTTGGTTACATTCGTTACTAGCCGGTTCGATCACTACATGGGATGATCTAGCACATAAGTTTTTAGCGAAGTTCTTTCCGTCAGCGAAGACGGCAAAAATGAGAAATGAAATTACATCTTTCACGCAACAAGATTCTGAATCACTTTATGAGGTGTGAGAGAGATTTAAGGATATGTTGAGAAGATGTCCTTATCATGGACTCCCAACGTGGCTGCAGGTACAAACTTTTTATAACGGGCTGTTTCATACAACTCAGACTAGCATTGATGCCATAGTAGGTGGAGATTTGATGGGCAAAATTTTTGACAAGGCTTATGAGCTGCTAGAAATGATGGTTGCGAACAATTATCAATGGCCCACAGCTCGAATGAATCAGTCTAAGGCAACAGGGAAATTTGAAGTAGATGCAATAACTGCCTTAGCTGCACAGGTGGCAAATTTGACGAAAGAATTTGACTCGTGGGGAACTCAGCCTATTCATCAGGTAGTTGTGGTGTGTGAAACATGTGCAGGAAGTCATCCTACGTCAGTGTGCTATAAGTCCAGAGACGATCAACTATGTCGAGAATTACAACAAACAGGGCATGTATTCAAACACATATAACCCCGGGTGGAGAAACTATCCAAACTTCTCTTAGAGCAATAACCAAAACCCATCTTCAGCTTTAAGACAGTTTAATCCATCGAGCTTCCAAGGTCAGAATCAACAGCAACAAGAACGAAGGCCAAATTTGGAGGAGTTAATCACCAAATATATTGCTCTCAATGATACGAGAATGAATAGTTTGGAAGTGTCGATGAGAAATTTAAAGAATCAGATGGGTCAACTAGCAATTGCAATGAATAACCAACCATAAGGTACTCTTCCGAGTAATACTGAGGTTAATCCGAGAAAAGAAAGGCAAGAGCAATGTAAAGTAATCACACTCCGAAGTGGGAACAAAGTACAAGAGAATTCGACATCAAAGAAACCTAGCATTGGAGAAGAAGAGGAAACAAAAGATAATAAGAATGAAAATGTTAAACAGAGAAGTTCAGCTTTACCATCCAAAGATGGGCAAAAAAGTTCGACGATACCACCCGTACCATTCCCGGAAAGGTTGAAAAATCAAAAATTAGAAAAGCAATTCATGAAATTTTTGGAGGTTTTCAAGAAACTGTAGATTAATATCCCATTTACCGAGGTGTTAGAACAAATGCCAAGCTACGTCAAATTTATGAAAGAGATCTTGTCTAAGAAACGTAGGATAGGTGAATGTGAGACCGTTGCTTTAACAGAAGAATGTAGTGCAGTTATTTAGAATAAGCTTCCACCGAAATTGAAAGATCCGGGAAGTTTTACGATCCCATGCATGATTGAACTAAATTTTTCGGGAAAATATTATGTGATCTAGGGGCAAGTATCAATCTCATGCCGTTATCATTATATAAGAAGTTGGGGTTGAAAGAGGCTAAGCCGACGAGTGTCACTCTTCAGCTGGCAGATAGGTTAATAGCGTATCCAAAGGGGATCGTAGAGGATGTCTTGGTCAAGGTAGACAAGTTCATCTTCCCCGCAAACTTCGTTGTGCTTGACGTGGAGGAAGATCAAGAAGTTCCATTGATTTCGGGAAGACCATTCTTGGTTACAGGTAGAACGTTGTTTGATGTACAAAATGGAGAGCTAACGATGCAAATTAATAATGAAGTGATCAAGTTCAACGTGTTTGAGGAAATTCGAGTCCCAAACGATGTAGATGATTGTTATTTGGTAAAAGAGAACAAAGGTATGGACCATGATGAGAAAATGCATGGTCAAGATATAAATTTTGCGTCAAATAAGGAAGAATAGACAGAAGAAAAAGAAGTTATGAAAGTAAACGGGCAAGGCTGGAAGATTGGCATGGGATGTGTAACCGATGACATTCCAAACATATCAATTAGGCTAGAGTAACAGAATTGAAAAAGTCAGGCTGATGACTCTAAAACAAGCGCTAATGGAAGGCAACCCAAGGGTTTATTTTATTTTATTTCAGCATTATATTGCATTTTAATTATTGTTAGGAATTTAATTTAGTTTAAGTAGTTGTTGCTTAATTTTCAATAAAAATCGGGTTAAATTGCATTTTAATGAAGTTTTAGTTCATTTAAGTTATTAGGTTTATTTAAATTGAATAATGACTGCAAATTAACAATATGATGATATCAGGTGTCAATTGGAATCGATGCAAGGGATGTCGATAGACCAAATTAGACGAGGCAAGACGAGAGGTGAGCACAAGTAATGCAAAGGCTAATCAAGGCCAAGGCATGGCATGGAATGGGCAAGGAAGGCTAGGGATGGAAAGGTCAGGCTTAAGGGCACGCGCACTGAACTAACAAAAGGTTCAACGCTGCGGCGTTCCTTCTTAAGAGCCGTGGCGCCAGACCCAGAGCCGCGGCACTCCAGGTTAGGCCAGGGCATTATAGCGGATTTCAGTCAAATAGTTGAGGAACCAACAAAGGCCATGCACCCCAAAAATTCAGCCATTACACTCCCACATCCTCTCACACTCTCCAAAAATCACCTAAAACTCAACTTATTCCAATTCTCAAGAACCTACTCAGGGGAACTTCTAATTGCATTCAAATTCAGCAATTCAAGTTATAGTAGAGATCAAATTGAAGAGAGCAAGGAGGAAACTAATTGCTTATAAATTGGGGAAGGATTAAACACAAAACACTTAACTTTTCATCCTCTTCAAATATCAGAGGTAATTGGTACATTCAATCAATTTGCTTCATCTTTATGGTTGAATTCTGCAACTTGGATCCTTTGTTGGTGTTTGATATCACAATTAGGGAGGTTTGAGGCAATCTAAAGCTTTGAATTGGAGAGAAAATTGAAGTGCATGCCAAGTGTTCGACGAATTGCCTCAACAAAAGTTTTCATCAATTTGGTTGGTTTTTTAGCAACTTGGTGCATCGGCATGGCTCCCAAAAGACAACGTGGCGAGGATTCACCATTAAGGGCTACAAGGAATTATGATCGGACTCGTTTTGTGAGTGAGGTCGCGTTAGAGCAGTTCAACTCATTTCTTGTGAACAAAAATTTGATTTAAGAACGGGGCTTGGTTACATAGGAGTATAATGAAAGAGGGATAAGAGCAACCATAACCCACCGTGGATGGGAGGTTCTAATAGCGCAGCCAGAGGCTGTCGTGGTGGCGGTAGTGAAAGAATTTTATGCAAACGAGCTGGAGGCAAAGAATAAGGTGGCCATTGTTCGAGGCAAGTCGGTGCCATTTGATAGTATGGCCATCAATGCCTACTATCAACTTGCTTCGATTGAGGACAACGAGTTCATATACTATAGATAGGAAGAGCTTGATTGGGACGAAGTGATCAAATGCTTGTGTATGCCCGGTGCTGAGTGGATCTTACGTGGTGACGAAGCGGTGTCTTTCTCAAGGAGTGAGCTGAGCCAGTTTGGTAAGGCTTGGTACTATTTTATTTGTGCAAAACTGATGTCGTCTTCACATGTTTCAGATGTGATCAAATCTCGAGTAGTTCTTCTATATGCTATAGTTACAGGGAAAAGTATAGACGTGGGCAAGGTCATCTATGGTTCTATTCTCTATGCACTGGGAGGGGGCTCAACGGGCGGACTTCTGCACACATCTCTCATATGTGGGTTGTGCAGGAACATCAGTGTTATGTGGGCTGCAGATGAGATATTCAAGTAGCTTAAATCGATAATTAACAACCGGGCTATCAGTCGATTCAAAGAGTGGCAAGGAGGCATTCCTGACTTGAGGGGTGCTGGATATATT
Source organism: Aralia elata (assembly GCA_034770075.1). Taxonomy (NCBI): domain Eukaryota; kingdom Viridiplantae; phylum Streptophyta; class Magnoliopsida; order Apiales; family Araliaceae; genus Aralia; species Aralia elata. Next base: position 50,133,307 of record CM068379.1, read on the forward strand.
GTTGGTGCTGAGGCAGAGGTTGTCGCTGCTGCTACTGCTGCTAGAGGTGCTGTGGGGCAATCTCAACCACCCCATCTGACTTGACATACTACTGGTGCTTCTTCATCATCAGGAACGACCATGGACTTAATACTTACAGATATTAGGGAACTTCGGAGGGCGACTGATAACTTGGGACTAGGTCAGGAGAAGTTGTTGAGGTTGTCTCCCCAACAGACATGCAGGGTGGTCCAGATAGCGGGCTGCGTGGATAATTTTATGGATTACACGAACGAGGTCATCACTGCCTTCGCTAATAGATTTAATATGGCCGGTTCGGAGCCAATTCATTTCCCGCCACCACCATTGTTCCCTAATATGGCGTTCGAGACGGAGGAGGAGACAAACGAGGAGGATGATGATTGAGATCCTCAAGGAAGTATATGTTTTAATTTGAATATTTTGATGAATTTGTGATAGCCGATGATAAGAGATGATTAGAGTTGGTTAATTGTGAGTACATTTTGAATTATTTGTTAGTTGAGATATCAATTTAGAAGTCGATTTTGCGTAGTTGTGATCCCTATACTTTTAAAGCACTTATATGCCACTGTCAATTAACTGTATCTTAGGGAGATTATAGGATGAAACCTTGGTGATAGATATTGTCAAGACTATAGGAGCGTATTTCGGTTTTAATTGAGGCAGGGATAGGCATTCGTTCAAGTTTGGGGGGAAATAATTTAAAAATAATAATAAATTAAATATTATTCTTCCCAGAGTTGTAGTATATGGTGGGTGAAAATGAGCTTAAAAGCACACTCCTTGGTCAACTACAAGAACGAGATGAAGCGTAAAACACACGCGTTCAATCAAATGTGAGGAGCGTAAAACACACTCACCGAAAGGAAAAATTAGAAATTATGAATATATATTTGGGAAGGATAATTAATCAGGAAAAAGAGTGGTATTTTCCCGAGCTTGAATGATGTTTGCCTTTGCTGAAATTATTATTTGTGATATGTTTTTGGAGATATTGATAGTTCTTTTCTACTAAGTGTTTATTGTATAATCTTGCTTAAGGTATGATTAATTGAGGTGGAGGTCACACACACACATTTTGGGATCATGATTATTGTGAAATAGATGACTAAGTTGATTGACAGGCTATGCATGATTTGATTTTATTTGCTGAGATTTGTTTATATATGATCTTGGAGGCTATGTTCAGATTCATTGTTAATAGTAGATAGCATTTTAGATTTTTAATTTTTAGTTTTGTTGTTAGGTTTTGCTTGAGGGCAAACAAAGTTTAAGTTTGGAGGTAATTGATGAGTGAATTTTATATCTACTAATTATGTAGTTTTGACTTGATATTTTTGCTAATTCTTGAATATTTTTAGTTCGTTTTGATGCATTTTAGTGTTTTTGTGCAGGAAGTTAATTTTAGCCTATGATGGTGTAAATTATATTAAATGTCGTAGATTTAGCCTTGATGTGAAGCTTCAAGTGATAAAGATTGTTGGGCGATAGCTTGACGGGAGCAAATAACAAGTAGCTGGACTTCATGTGGCGAAAGTTGACCAAATGGGCGCGCAAAGGGAGAAAAGAGAGAACTTGCAGAAAGTGTGGAGCCACGATGCTTAAGGCATGAGCCGTGACATTGTCCTTAAATTCACGGTGCCCGAAGCTTGAGCCGCAACGCTCTAGTGTTTCCAACAGGTGCGTGGGTTACACGTGTGCGGCTATCTGGGAGTGGTTTTTGACTGGTTGCGTTCCTTTTTATGTGAACACTTATTATACGACACCTGAGCAATTAAAAAGACGGGAGACTGAAGAATTAGGAGATTATTACGATTTTTTTCATCAGATACAGAGAGTTACGTAGTTTTTCTAGAGGCTAGGGTTTTCATCAACTGGGAAGAAAAGCATCTAAGGCTTGCGAAGGAATTCAAGAGAGAGCTTGAAGATTGACATCGACAGAGTTTATTATTCATTCCTATTCTTTATTCCTTGTATTCTTACTATGTTTTCTGAAAGTATGATGATGCGTTTATCTGTAATTATGAACTAAACTTTTATTTAAGGTTACAATGGAACTCGATGTTATTTTAGCTTAAGTTGTTCTCTCTTGTGTTTTAATTAATTATCCTATGAATAATTTATTATATCTTGTGCTTAATATTATAATTGTCTGATCAACAATTATTAGTTACATCTTAGATAATATTGGAAATAGAATCTAAGATAGATATGTATATAATAACTTGTGATCTAAATTATTTTATTAGTAGAGTATCGAATTTTGTGTATAGACTAGGAATAGATCTGTATGCCACAAATGACTCTTTTGAGAATATGTGCTCTATGAATTTGTTTATTATTAATTTGCATAGGAATATGTTGAGTTAATATGAATGATTGTTTTTATAAAATTACTTGACAGTATTATATGAATAATTATTAATTCTCAATCAATGGTTTTATGTAATTAATTTATCATGAGGGGAATGAATTAATCTGAATGATACATCGGGGGAAATTGTAACCTTAATCTTTTAAATTTGTGAAAAGTCTTCATTAATAATTTATTTTAGTTAATTTAACTAATTCTATAAGAGTGCATTTGTTTAGATAGAATTGAATTGGTGTATGATTAGTAGTCGAATTGATAGTTTATTATTCACTCCTCATGGGATCAACAACTCTACTTACATTATATTACTTGTGGACCGTGTATACTTGCACGTGAATTGCTAGTATAGATTTAGCCCAATAGCTTGTCCCTGCAACGGTTGTAGACAATGCCTTGAGATTGTTGCTTTTAGAAAGTGGCAAGGCGATGCACAATGGGCTCAGTGCATCATGTTGGCATCCATGAGTAACTAGTTACAACGTCAACACAAAAAAATTGATATACCTACCATTTTACTGTACCTTCAAGATTTGTATGGTGGGCAGAGTAGGTTTGCCAGATATGAAATATCTAAGAAGTTCTTCCGATCTAGAATAACCGATGGCACTACAGTACAGACATATGTCCTCAAAATGATCAATTTGATTAAAAAATTGGGACAACTGGGTTTTGTCATGGATGGAGAGTTGAGCCGAGATTTGATCTTGCAGTCACTCCCAGACTTTCTTTCACAATTTGTTGTGAATTTTCACATGAACAAGCTTGATGTCAGCCTGCCTGAGTTGCTTAACATGTTAAAAATTATGGAGAGTCACTTTCCAACAAAGAAAGACCAAGTCTTATTGGTAGATGAGTCTTCCAAGAAAAGGAAGAGGGCCAAAGGATCTTCTAAAAAGAAGAAAAATTCAAAGAAAGCAAAAGGAAAGGCAAAAACCAAGGAAAATAAGATGAAAACTGATGCGGATAGCAAAGGAGTTTGCTTCCATTGCAATAAACCTGGACACTAGAAAAAAAACTACGAAGAGTATCTTGTAGAGGCTAACCAGAAGAAGCTTGGTGAACCTTCAGTTACGGATACAGGTTTGTTTATGATTGAAATAAATCTTTCTGTAAGTCAAGGCTCTATTTGTGTATTGGATATGTAGACACTCGAAATTTGGCTTTCTGTTATCTAACCCTGACAGGAGGGCAAAAGTGTCATTTCACCCTGATGACGAGGACTATAAAACAGAGAATTGCAAGGCTCATAACAAATATAGGAGGCTATAACAATGACCACCGAGTGACGAACTACTAAAGGCATGGCGGTTGACTAACTAGCATCAATAGAAAGATCCATTTCTGCATTTTTCTTTATCTTCCTGGATCCGAAATTGGCCAAACTCTATGTCATTGCGTAGCTCTCAGAAAGAGCTTTTTGGAATGGTATGGCACGTCTCCCAACTCTTCTCGGATTGAAAGATATAGACGTTTCGGCAAACAAGATGAAAAGTCGACTGCATGACATGAAAATCGAGGCAGGTGGGCGGCCAGCCCCAGAGTCTATATAAGGCAATTTTCAGTAGATTTTTATAAAGAGCAAATTTATTGAAAAAAGAAGAGAATTTAAAGAGAAATTAGATAAATTCTAGTGAGAGATACACTATAATCAATCTAGATCTATTAGATCTCATCACATTTGTAGCTAGATTATTTTAGGATCTTTCAAATCAAAGCTCAAGAAGGAATTATTCTCTCACCCCAAGGTGAAAGTTTCAATCTTTTTATGTTTATAGCATAGATTTGGCTTAGATCTAATATATATTGTAGTCATCTTGTGGTTTGAATTCATTTGTATTATAAAGATTCAATCTTTGAGATCTTCCTAGTCCATTAAAGTTTGATCCTTGGACTAGGGTGGCTAGAGAGGATTTCTCATGAATGCAATTTCCTCATAGCCACCCGATGATGTCCCTTTATAATTTATCGCGTTTATTTGAGATTAGCTCTCTTATTTTGATTTGTTTTATGGAGAGTTGATTATTTTTTATGGTTTACCCCGTGAAATCCTAGATCCATATCTAATGATAAAGGGGGTCCCACCTACCCGCCGTCAAGGGATTCTAACAAACTGAATCACCTAATAGCCAGTTTGGGATATATTATCGATTAATTCCCGCCTATGTCATCAATGGATCTATAGGAATCTATATCTTTGGATCTCATTCTCCTAGATTTTAGATCCTTTTAGCTAGATCTCGATGATGCATAGTTGTCCCTCGATGTGTTGGTTCCGATTGTTCGATTAAAAGATTAGGGTCATTGGGAGTCCTTCTCTTATATCATCGTCGTTGATTATATATATATATATATATATATATTATATTTCGTCTTGTTGGGATTTTAAGTATGTGAGCCTAAGAACGAAGTCATAGCTTTAAACCTTGTGTTTAAACATATCTTGACGTAATTCCCACGATTGACGTCTTTTTCGATTGTAATGATAAGATGCGATCTTTTTGTATATGTAATTTTGGGCCTTAAAACGGTATCGAGGGTTCCATACCACGAAAATCGGATTTAAGTCCCCATAATAATAAAAATTTGGGATTGTGGATGTCAGGGGTTATTGAGATGGCTTTCATGCCCACGAATGCCCCCGATTCCTTTTTGATGTTTAATTTCCCATTTATCACCAAAAAACAATTTCTAAACAAAACAATGAAGATATTCTAAAATCAAACTCAAATCGCTCGAGTTAGTAAGACCACTTTAAGCTAAAATTGAACGTAACAAAAAATCTCGATTCTTATTTGACCAAGGATTTGAAAATCATGTTTTCCAAAACGTCACCCAAAAAAGGTTTTTATCAAAATCATAAACTAAAACGAATCTTTTCTTTAAATCAAATCCCTCGTGCATAGGTTCAAAGAGGTTTTAAGTTGCTTTCAAAATAAGGCACTTCTCATGATTTTGATCCAAAATTAGATAACGATTTTCCTTCAAAATCATACATACACACACACACATAGGAAACATTAAGATGCAGTAACCATATTTGCACGAAAGTCAAAGAGTGCCTAACACCTTTCCCTTGCTTAAGTAAGCCCCCGAACTTTATGAATCTCGGTTTCAAGACGAATTTTACGGAGTCACATATTGGGCCATATTGTGAAAATTCTAAAAAACCGGATGAGTTGGTACATCCATTTAAATCTTTACTAACTGGCGACTTTGTCTAATTGGCCCTTTAATAAAATCAACCTTTCAAAATCCTATCGACATTTATGTCGGCCTTTTTCCTAAAAATCACCCTCTAAATGAAATGAATAAATCAAAATCTTAAAAAAGGGTAGAAAAGCAAAATAGGAAAATTGTCCCGGCATCGACAGCTGGCGACTCTGCTGGGGAAAGTAGAAGGCTTAAGCCGCGGTCAAAACTTGTTATTTTCCTTTTATCTGTGCGTGGTGTGAATCATTTAAATGTATGTGTGATGAATGCCTTATATTTTTGAATGTTTTATTTTTAAATGTCATCATATGCATGCGACGAGGCTCGATGAATGTATGCGAATGTATATTGAGTGATTCCTCTACCAGGAGGCGAACCCGTCGGTTGTTGATTACTGAACTCAAGGGGGCGTTCCCCCACGAGGCTTAGGAAAGGCACCACTCAGATCCGCTCCAATTGAAAGATCGGATTCATTCCCATCGAGTAAGTTGCCAAGATCTGGGGACCTTCCTACCGAAAAGCCCGCAAGAGTAACCCTAGGGTAGGTCAACCTCAGATAAACTCAACATTACGGGAAGTCTTTTCATGCCCTGTTACTCCTTACATATGCAAAATGTCATCCTTCTATTGAGTATTAGTCATCTTCTTATCCTGTCATAAAATCGCTAACCTTGTTTTGCAGGAAAAGATTAAAAAACCTTCAAACAAACCTTGCATTAGCATGCATCCATCTTTACGAGTCCTCAATACTAAACTACGTCCTGTTAATTGTGTAGATTGGTCCAAGAACCAGACTCTGACCTCATAAGGTCTGAACACCCTATCAAAATGGCTGAAATTTTTGCACCAGATTATATCCCTGTTTCTCGAGAAGAGTTCAAGAGTTTTAAGAAACAGATCACTTAGATAACCAGTCTATTAAAAGAACAGTACAAGACGACTAAAGATCAACCCGAATCCTCCGCTCAAGGAGGCAACAAGACTACGGACATGCAAGTTCATGCCCCTGTGTTCCAATTCAGCAGTAAGAGTAACAAGGGTCCTGTAGATCAGACGAAAGAAATAATCAATGTCCAGGATGATAAGGAAGATGGAGGGATAAAAAAGAAAGTGAAACAAATGGAAGACACCATAAGATCCATAAAAGGGATAGGAAATTACAGGATTGTTCAATACTTCGACCTATGCATATTTCTAGGAGCCAGATATCTTGATAAGTTCCAAGTGCCAGACTTCGAGAAGTATAATGGATTGGGAGACCCTTACACTCACTTAAAAGTTTACATAGGGAACTCAGATCTTATGCCAAAGACGAGAGCCTTAGAATGCAGCTTTTCCAGAAGAGTTTGACTGGGGAAGCAAGAACCTGGTATGCTCGACTTGATAACTCCAAAATCCATAACTGGAAAGAATTAGCCCATGCCTTTCTAAACCAATACAACTTTTAGTCTCAAATGACTCCGGATAGGTATCAAATGACTAAAATCAAAAAGTAACCCAATGAGTCATTCCGAGATTATGCCCAAAGATGGAGGCGGATGGCTGCCCAAGTAAGCCCACCTATGAAGGAGAATGAAATGGTAATGATTTTTATCAACATTCAAGAAGCTCCATACTATGAGAGGGTGTTGGCTGGCATCGGTAAGCCATTTTTTGAAATGATAAAGCACAGAGAAATGGCAGAAATGGGTTTGAAAGCCGGAAAAATCAAGGATCTCACTGCATTAGAAGCTGTAGTAGAGCACATTCAATTCGACAATTATGGGAATGCGACCAAAAGGAGCCACAAGGGGCAATCCCGAAGGAATAGCAATGCTTTGCCCATTCGAATGCAAGACAATCATCCTTTGCCGCAACAGTCGACATTCTGTCAAAATCAAACCCAACAGAAAACCGTTGAAAATAGGCGTAGTCATGAATTCACTCCTCTTAGTGATTCTCTTGAAAATATATTGGCTTTGTTATTAGCTCAGAAGAAGATTACCGAACATACTCCACCAGCCGATCCCAATAGCAAGAGGTATGATCCCAGTAAGAGATGCGCATACCATTCGATATCCCCTGGTCATGATACTCAAGAATGCTAGTCTTTGAAACACAAGATTCAAAACCTGATAGAAAATGGGGAGATTGTGGTGATGCCACCAGAGCAGGCCAATGTTCACACTGACCCTCTCCCTCAGCACAATACGGAAGGGGTTAATATGATTAGCTCCGGGAAGGTTGGAAACCACAAATATCTGAGGAAAGTTGAAGAATATCCTTCGCGATTCAAGACGAATACTCTAGGAGGGGAGTATTCAGAAAGCAGCCATGCAGTGAAATAAGAATTAGCAATGGTCAATATGCAGCTAGGTCGACTAGTCGAATTGATCGTATATCAACACCAGCTCACGTTATAAATGATTAGTCAAATCTCAAAGGCCAAATCAACCGCAGTTCTTCCCAAAGTCATCCCCCTCACTAAGAAGGATCAGGTCAGGCTCCAAGAGCAAGAAAGATGGGCAGATAAGATAGCTAGAGAGGCCAGACTATTGAGTAAAGAAAAGATAAATAACAAATTGCCTATAAATCAAAAGTTTACTCCTTTGGGACAGTCCAAGGAGGAAACATTGCACCTGTTGATAAGGAAAGGAAAGGTCATGAAACTGCTGCTGCCTATAAACCCTCGATCGGAGAGATATGATCCCATAAAGATTTTCCTGTATCATTCAAATTCACCTGGCCATGCCACAAAAGAGTGTTGGGCCCTCCGGCACAAGATTTAGAACTTCATTGAAACTGGGGAGTTAAGAATATCAAGCAATATCGAGGTTTTCACTGAAAGTAGTATGCACACAAGCCAATCATATTTGATATGATGTAGCATATACTTTGTAATTTTATTCATTTATTAATAAAAGTATTAAAGACATTTTACTTTATCTACATGGTGCTGTTATGTTATACGTGATAAACCCATAGTTTTGAGCAATGCTTTTAGAATCATGATGTGATCATGCTAATGAGATCTAAATTCTTAGAAAGCTTAAAACTAAAATCGTTCCTAATCATTGGATTACTAAAAGGGGATTAGTGAATCCGGATAGATTAGTACATACTTTGCTTGCTCTTAGGAAGAGGATGATTGATCTCATAATCATTTGTGTGGAGACACTAAAGCAAGTATACAGGTGCTTATTGGAGAATAAGTTCACTGAACGTGACTCGCTGAAGGAATACCTAATGGAGTTTTAGTTGCCTATTAATAGGAATTCCTCTAGTGATAGTTGTACAAGTGATCCTTGGACTTGAGATTATCATAGTATCTTGTGTATGATGAGTTATACTTTGACATGTCCCTTAAGACCTTTAGGGTATATCAAAGGGTATACTTGGGTATAATAAGTTGTACATGGAGATAGGTGAATGATCAACAAAGAATCTACCATATCTAGTAAAAGATGAGAATGTCCTATGTGATTCGATAAATTCGAAAGGAGTTTCTAATTTGCATTATTTAGAGTTGTGCATTTGGGAATCGAAATATATATAATTAAATAAAGTAAGACTTGACAGTAATTCTATGTCTTATATTTAATTGGGACATTGTATGGTAGAAGGATTGAATTGTACGGTAACTATTCACTGAAAGGTTCTTTTGTGATTAATGTTAAAATCTATATTATCTGGAAAGTCGTTGATCGCTAAGGGGGCTTACCCTTATTGTAGAATAAATATTATTTAATTAAATGAATTAAATAATTTAATTTATTTACTTAAATAAGATTATAATTGTTCTAATTGATTTATTCACAACCGGTTTAATATGGAGAATCAAAACGGTCACACTGCAAAAGGAAAACATTTATTTAATAAGTAAATGGCATAATTATAATAATAAATTAAGTCTAATAGAATAAATTAAATAGCTTAATATTTATTATTTAATATTTTAGAAATATTAAATATGAATTAATAAGAGGAGTCTTATTATTATTATTATTATTATTATTATTATTATTATTATTATTATTATTATTATTTAATTCCTAAAACAGTTTGGGAATTAATTAAAAGAAGTACTCTCATAAATTTTTAATTAGATTAGGAGTTTAATTAATTAAAATAGTTTAATTAAAATAAAACCCTAATCCTAAATAGTTTAGTAGGGTTACCCATATCTATAAATAAGAGGAGTCTTATTATGTATTGGTGTTCCACACACTTTTATAAGATTTGGGAGAGTACTTACAACTTCTATAGATATAAAAACTAGAGTTTTGCGAACACCTATCTTTTTGAGTACGTATTATTCCTTGGTGTATCACCTTTAGAGGCCAAACACTTGGGTGGCTAACGTTAATCAGAGGAAGGAATCTCACTGTTGAATTCAAGGAGAACGCGAAAGGATTTGGAGTTGAACTTGTACCCGAGGAAGCACGGTTCTACGAGGGTATAATTCTTATTCTCTGTCTCTTTCGTTTAATTGATAATTGAGCACAAGGAAAGATCATGGTGATGGTTTGTATAAAATTTTAAAATCCGATTTTATCGTGCTTCCGCTATATTTATGTAATTTGATTGCATGCTCGCGCTATATACAAACCTAACAGTGGTATCAGAGCCAATCCTTGTACTAATTATCGATTTTGATGATTCCATGTATGTATCGGTATGTGATTTGATCAAATTTTCTCAGCGAACCAAGTTTTCTGCATCTGCGATGCAGCGCGACCGTGCTGCTTCCAGTTCATTCTGGAGCGTGGTCGCGCCTGAACCCAGAAACCGTTTCTAGGGGTGCAGCGCGGTCGCGCGGCTCCTAGTTCATTTTGAAACGCGGCCGCGCCGGTCTGCAGAGTTTGAAAATTTTGTTTTTTTTTCAGTTAAAGTAAATGGTTTATTTAATTAGAGTATGTTTAAAATAAAAATGTTTATTTTGTCTGGAATGGGATTCCAGGTTGCTAAAATTGAAGGAGTTTAATTTTTATTTAGTTTTTGATTAAAATAAAAGAGTTTATTTTGTTTCAAAACTAAATATTAGCAAACTTTTTGCCCATGAAATGATATCGATGTATATATGGAATGGTTTTATTATTCATGAGATGAATATTATTTATTGATGCATATGGTTATATGTATGATAATAAATGGGATTGATTATGGACTATTGACCAATGGTGATTGGATTTTATTCTATGAGAATGCATGAATGAATGAGTTTTATAAATGGGGTCTGCGTACCTCGACTTCTCTAATTTTTCTTAATGTAAATTCTATCTTCCTCCTATGTACTTCCCCTTAACTGCTGATCAAGGTTTCTATTTATTGTAAATAGTTTATGTAATAGGATTAGTTAAAATTAATTTTGAAGAATTGGAGATAAAGGAGCAAGGAGCGCTTGAAGACCCGTTTGTAATGGAGTCCGGGATTTAAATGTAATAGTTATATTTAAATTCAGTTCTTGCACCCTAGGTTTGACCTTTTGGTTCACTTGATGGCTCTAGTGAACCAAACCAGAATAAAAGTCCATAATCAATCCGGATAGAATATAGTATTCTATCTGTGCATGTTTACTATATATATATATATATATATTATACAACATGCTTCACATGTTAAATAATATAACGCGTATTTTATATATATATATGTGTGTGTGTGTGTGTGTGTGTGTGCATGCGCGCTAAACAAGATGAGACAAATAATAACAAAACCCTCAAAGAAATCATATTAAGTTGTAATGTTCAAAGATATTTGGAATATTGAACGTCGGCTTCTAGCATGATAAAATAATAGAGTATCATTTAATCAATATAAGTTTGTTGTGTCACCACAAGACTTATTTTAATTTTTTTGAGATGTTATTTTATCATATATGATGCTTATAAAGAAGTTAAACGATGTTGTTTTGTTGTGTCAGCACAAGGACAGTGTTTTTCTCTTTACTTATATGGAAGTGCAAGGTTGGACTTAACTTGGATAATTTTGATTCGGAGGTATCACCACTTGATCAAAATAATCTAAGAGGCAAAAGAAAATGAGTTACATAGTGATGTAATTGACAATAGTTGTCTGCCTATTTATTTATATATAGTTTGTTGTGTCACCACAAGGCTATATACATTTGAAATGAGATCCTTATTCTCACTAGCAAGTCTTTAATTAGATTTGCCGAACTATATATTGAGGGTAATATAGTTTGATGAAAATAGTGGGAGATACCAATTGAAATAAAGACATAATTTATTTTGGTAATTAATAAAATGAATGTATGCTAAAATGTTGTCTATTTCACTTGTAGAATTTGAAAATGTTAAGCTCACTAATATCACTGCGAAGCATACTTGATGCTAACAAACTGACCGAACTAAATTACACGGACTGGTTAAGGAATCTGAAAATTGTTCTCATTGCTGAAAAGATTTCTTATGTCCTAAATTCGCCCGTCTCTGTAACTGTTGCAGAAACAGCCTCTGAGGAAGAGATTGCTACCTTTAGAAAGTGGCAAAATGATGCAATTGTGGCTCAATGCATCATGCTCGCATCCATAAGTAACGAGCTTTAGCGTCAGCATGAAACTATGAATGCTCCTACTATACTCCTGCACCTCAAGGAGTTGTATGGTGAGGAAAGTAGGACTGCTAGATATCAGATATCTAAGGAGCTCTTCCGATCTCGAATAGCCGATGGCACTACCGTTGAGACTCATGTCCTAAAGATAATCAATTTGATTAAATGTCTTGGGCAGTTAATGTTCGTAATGGATGGAGAGTTAAGTCAAGATTTGATCTTGTAGTCACTCCTAGACACTTTCTCACAATTTGTTGTGAATTTTCACATAAATAAGTTGGACGTCAGCTTGCCTGAGTTATTTAACATGCTGAAAACTGCTAAAGGTCATTTCCCATTCAAGAAGGACCAAGTCTTATTGGTGGATGATTCTTCCAAGAAAAGGAAGAGGCCCAAGGTATCTTCTGAAAAGAAGAAAAAGAAGAAGGCTAAGGGCAAGGCGAAAGTAAAGGATAATATGAAAGCTGATCCAGATAGCAAAGGAATATGCTATCATTATAATAAGCCCGGTCACTGGAAGAGGAACTGCAAGGATTATCTTACGGACCAAAAGAAGCTTGGAGAAGTTTTGACTTCCGATCTAGGTTTGTTCATGATTGAAATTAATTTTTCTGAAAGTCAAAATTTTACTTGGGTATTGGATACCGGCTGTGGTTCTCACATATGTAACAATATACAGGGACTAACAGAAGTAAAAAGTTGAACAAGGATGAAGTCATCCTACGAGCGAGACATGGAGCAAAGGTTGTTGCATTAGCTGTAGGAACTTATTGTTTAGCACTGCCTACGGGCAAGTCCATTAGTTTAAATAATTATTATTATGTTCCAACACTTATAAGAAACATTATTTTAATTTTTGTATTGGATATGGATGGTTTTGATATTATAATAAAGAACAATAGTTGTTCTATTTATAATAAAAATGTTCTATATGGTGTTGGCAATTTACTGAATGGACTTTATGTACTTAACTTGCATGAAAATATAATTCAAACTGAACAAACTAAGAAAAGGAAAAAAGGTGATGTTAATTATACCTTTATGTGGCACTGTAGACTCGGTCATATTAATGAAACAAGATTAATCAAGTTGCATAAAGATGGACTTTTAAAGCTATCTGATTACGAATCATATCTAACTTGTGAATCTTATCTCATGGGTAAGATGACTAAATCTCCTTTTAGTGAAAAAGAAGAAAGAGTTACAGAGTTGTTAGCATTGGTACACACAGATGTATATGGACCTATGACAACGACTACACGAGGAGGGTATTCTTATTTTATTACTTTCACTGATAATCATTCAAGATTTGGATATGTGTATTTGATGAAATACAAATCTGAATCGTTTGAAAAGTTCAAAGAATTCATAAGTGAAGTAGAGAAACAAACTGGCAAGAGTATTAAGATTCTTCGATTGGATTGAGGAGGGGAATACTTAAGCAATGAGTTTCTCAATTGTCTCAAAAAATGGTATAATCTCATAATGGACTCCACCAGGAATGCCACAGTTGAATGGTGTATCTGAAAGGTGAAATCGAACATTGTTAGGCATGGTTTGTTCTATGATGAGTTTTACCGACCTTCCAGTATCATTATGGGGTTATGCCCTAGAATCGGCTGCATACCTACTTAACAAGGTACCTACCAAATTCGTCCCAAAGACTCTATATGAGTTATGTACAGGGAGAAAATCAAATCTTAAGCATGTTAAGACTTGGGGTTGTCCAGTTTATGTCAAAAGGTTTGAAGATGATAAGCTACAGACTAGATCCGACAAGTGTAGATTCGTGGGATACCCTAAAGAAACATCAGGGTATTATTTCTATCATCTTACTGATCAAAAGGTATTTGTTGCGAAATATACTGCCTTCTTGGAAAAAGGAGTTTATCCTTAAAGGGGTCAGTTGGAGTAACATATATCTTAAAGAAGTTCAAGAACTACAAAATACTACGGATCAAAGTCAGGTACCTGACCAAGTGAAAAAACCTACTGTACCACAACCTATTCGTAAATCTGGGAGAGTACCGAAGATACCTGATCGGTACGGATTCATCATAGAGGATGATGATAAGGTACGCATCATAGATGATGATGATCCATTGACTTACGAAGAGGCTATGAGTAGTAAAGACTTAAAGAAATGGCTAGAAGCCATGAAATCCGAGATGAACTCCATATATGAAAACCAAGTATGAACTTTGGTTTCAGCACCTGAGGGCATTAAGCCTATTGGGTGCAAATGGGTCTTTAAGAGAAAGACTGGAGCGGACGGTAAGGTAGAGACCTATAAGGCCTGACTGGTTGCAAAAGGTTTCAAATAGAGACAAGGTGTTGACTATGATGAAACCTTCTCACCAGTAGCTATGCTCAAGTCCATTCGGATTTTGCTTGCGATTGCAACTTATTATGACTACGAATCTGGCAAATGGACGTGCAAACGACCTTCCTCAATGGGAAGCTTGAGGAAAATGTATATATAATACAACTAGAGGGTTTTGTTTCAACGGTTGGAACAAATCAAGTTTGTAAGCTACAACGATCCATTTATGGATTGAAGCAAGCTTCTCGAAGGTGGAATATTCGTTTTGATGAGATAATCAAAGAGTTTGATTTTATCAAAAATGAGGATGAACCTTGTGTATACAAGAAGGTTAGTGAGAGCGCTATTTCATTCCTAGTATTATATGTTGACGATATATTACTGATAGGGAATGATGTTCCTATGCTACAGTCGATCAAAATTTGGTTATCTAAACACTTCTCGATGAAGGACTTGGGTGAAACATCCTATATTTTGGGGATAAAGATCTATAGAGATATATCTAAAAGGATGCTAGGCTTGTCCCAAGGAAAGTACATTGAATCGATGCTAAAGAAGTTTAGCATGGAAGATTCCAAGAGAGGTCTCATGTTGATGAGCCATGAAATATGTCTCTCCAAGAAACAAGCCCCAAAGACACCTGAGGAGAGAGACCGTATGAGTAAGATTCTTTATACTTCGACAATAGGATCTATCATATACGGTATGATATGTACTAGACCGGATCTTACTCATGCACTTAGTGTAACAAGCAGATACTAGTCGAATCCAGGAAAAGAACACTAGATGATTCCAGTAGACGCAACATACCGCGTCTTTAAGACTATTATGTTAACTCAACATCTTTCGTCACTTAACCAATGATCCCATAATCATATTGGTTGAATTAGTTTATTACAGACTATAAAATTATAAATTTCTTTTATCTTCATCCCTCGATCTTAACTTGATCTCGATCTCATTCTTTCTACAAGTATCAACTTGTAGTTCATTCATATATATGGATTATACCATATATATCGGTCAAATTTTTAACCTTATGATTTAAACATTTTATACTTCCATATACCCAGGGTCCACAACATTAATAATAGGATGGTTCTTAGGAACAGAAGAATCTTACGATAAATGTTTGCATCTTTATCCGTGACAAGATTCCTTTTCTTTACAGAACATACCGTATTATTCAATACCCTCACTTGAATACATATTGTTATAGAGATATCTCTTTATATCGATATTCCCTATCTATCTGAAATTCACAGTATTAATGATAAGATTATTCTTGGAACCGAGGGGCGCATTCCGGTAAAGGTGGCACCTTACCGGCGCTCATTAAATGTAATCTCGGTGCTTATAAAACTCCCAATATCATTCAATACCCTCACTCAGATGTATAGTTCTTTATCAATATTATATTAATGTTTTACTATTTATCTAAAGTTCAGAGTATCGATTTAACATGATCAGTTTATATTACCAATACCCTTATTCAGTTTAATAGATCCTTAACAATTCTAAATTAGATCAAAGTAAAGACATAACACCATTTCATGATAATAAATAATATCATTGATAGAACATTCGGTTACATGGTTTGCTTGTTCGTATTACAACAGTCATTATGACTTAATACAAATAACAAGTACTTAACATGAAAACCTAATCTACACTTCTTCTTTACGTTCATGATCTTCTTATCATTCTCTCTTAACTGCAAATAAAGTTTTATTCGCAAGAATGAGCACTACGGCTCAACACGTCTAACTAATAACACATAACCAGTTTATGCTTTCATATAAACTTTAACATGCCTTGACACATCACATATATCAATTTGATATTACAAATAACTTTTCATTCAACAGTTTATATCACGTTGTCACATAAAGCGTATAAATCACATATATATAACTTATAAAAATAACACATAAGAGTTAGAATACTTGCACATAGTTTAAAGGAATAGAAGACTTGCCTTGGTGTTTAGTATAATAAACACTAAGCGTAAACTTGTTAAAATAACCCTACACAATCATATATTGCATAAGCGGTTAGATTCATCGTATTATATAACTTTATATGTCATATAATAACTTAACTCAACTATTTTCATAGGTGTTATAAGCTTCTTAACACCCTAACTCAAAATCACACTTTTAGGCCCTTAAATCCGAGAGCCTCCAAGAAATTTGAAGCTTTGACATCCTTTACGGAAATTGCCATAACTTTTTCATAAAAAAACATTTTGACGTGATTTTTGAGTCTAAATTCATTAGAATTTCCCCCTCTACAATGTTCTTTTATATTGCTAAGGCAGATTCTGACTTAAAGTTCTCGGAAAATGGCCAAAAAGGTCAGTGAGCCTACTTTGATCAAAATATCTTGGGTTAGCCATGTGAAACATGGTACCACTAGCATTAATTTGTTAACATAACATGTTCTAAGACTCAATAATACTTTATAAAATAAAAATATCAAAATCATAAACCTACTTGTGTAAGATTTATGACTTTTGCTCAAGAACACATGAAGAACACGAAGAACGAAATCGTACATGGTAACGACTTATATTCTTGAGTTTAAGGTTCTTATAGATGAAATAATTTGGGCATTATAATGGCTTACATATATGGTTTATGATACATTAAACTTGAAATAACATAAACTTAAATATATATATAAGATTTGCTCAAGAACACATGAAGAAACACCGAGTTGGAAAACCGAACATGGTAATGACTTATGTTCTTGAGATTTCTACTATACTATTATATAAAATTGAACATAACAACTACTTGCTCAAGAACTTATGAAGGACACAGAGTACGAAAATCGTATACATGTCCACGACTTCTGTTCTTGAGCTTATAGACTATAATATGAAAGAAAAATGAGCATAATAACGACTAGGAATTTTACCTCTTGTAGTTGCAAGTTTAACTATTTTTTTGCAACTTTCAATACTTGAAATATATCTAGAGAGTAATTTTGCTCTTTGATTTACTGAATTGGTGAGTTTTAAGCTTGCAAAGCCTCCTATTTATAGGCTAGCAAGAGTTGGGGTAAAATGGTCTTTAAGCCACAAAATATCTTCCAAGCTCCTCAACTGAAAATATCTTCTAACCTCGACAATGTAGCTTGCAACTGAAAATATCTTCCAAGCTCCTCAAGAAAAATATCTACCAAGCTCGACAATGCAGCTTGCAACTGAAAATATCTTCCAAGCTCCTCAAGAAAAATATCTACCAAGCTCGACAATGCAACTTGCAACTGAAAATATCTTCCAAGCTCCTCAAGAAAAATATCTACCAAGCTCGACAATGCAGCTTACAACTAAAAATATCTTCCAAGCTCCTCAAGAAAAATATCTACCAAGCTCGACAATGCAGCTTGCAACCGTAAGCACGACAAAGCAGCTTGTCACCGTAAGCATGACAAAGCAGCTTGTCATTACGGATATATCCCCAAGCTCGTCGGTGAAAAATTTCTAAGCACGACATTTTATGCGTTTTTCTCGAAAAATATTTTCAAATATAATTCATCGTTATACCCAAATAATCACATAATACATAGTTTTGGGTTACTAAATTAACCTCTAACCATATACGATTGTATTTATAAGCCTCATAAATATTCGGGGTATTACAAAGGTAGTGAAAAACATCCTAAAGTACTTAAGAAGAACTAAAGATGTATTTCTTGTCTATGGTGGGTCTGAATTGAAACTAGAGGGCTATACAGACTCAAGTTTTCAGACGGACCAAGATGACAGTAAATTCGTTTCAGGGTATGTATTTACCTTAAACGGTGGCGCAGTGAGTTGGAAAAGTCTAAGCAGCAAACAATTGCTGATTTAGTGACAGAGGTAGAGTACATAGTTGCAAATGAAACTGCAAAGGAAGCTGTTTGGATGGAGAAGTTCATAACTGAAATTGGAGTGGTTCCTAGCATTAGAGGAGACGTACCTTTATTCTGTGATAACACTGGAGCTGTTGCGGAGGCTAAGAAACCCAGGTCTCATCAGAAATCCAAACACATGTTACGACGGTTTCATTTGATAAGAGAGATCATTGAAAGAGGAGACGTCAGCTTAGAGCGTGTGGACTCTCAAGACAACATTGCAGATCCATTTACTAAAGCTTTAACCCAACAGTAGTTTGATCGTCACTTAGAGAAGATGTTTATTAGATACCTTGGCGATTGTCTTTAGTGCAAGTGGGAGATTGAAAGTAGTATGCACACAAGCCAATCATATTTGATATGATGTAACATATACTTTGTAATCTTATTCATTTATTAATAAAAGTATTAAAGACATTTTACTTTATCTACATGATGCTGTTATGTTCTATATGATAAACTCATAGTTTTGAGCAATGCTTTTAGAATCATGATAATGATCATGCTAATGAGATCTAAATTCTTAGAAAGCTTAAAACTAAAATCGTTCTTAATCATTGGATTACTAAAAGGGGATTAGTGTATCCGGATAGATTAGTACATATTTTGCTTGCTCTTAGGAAGAGGATGATTGATCTCATAATCATTTGTGTGGAGACACTAAAGCAAGTATGTAGGTGTTTATTGGAGAATAAGTTCACTGAACGTGACTCACTGAAGGAATACCTAATGGAGTTTTACTTGTCTGTCAATAGGAATTCCTCTAGTGATAGTAGTGCAAGTGATCCTTGGACTTGAGATCATCATAGTATCTTGTGTATGATGAGTTATACTTTAACATGTCCCTTAAGACCTTTAGGCTATGTTTGTTTGCAAGGATTACACTTGGGATAGGACTATTAATCCCAAGTGTCTTGTTTGTTTTTAAATTTGAGCTTGGGACTATTAGTCCAAGGATTATAAAATAGCTTAAGATGCGGGATTATTTAATACCATGTCTAGCTAGGTATTATAATCTCATCATGAAGGATTAAAACATAACATGGGATTATTTTAAGTTATCCCATGAATAATCCCATGAAAAACAAACATGTGATTAGGACTATTTAATCCTAGGATTAATAGTCTTGGGATTATAATCCATAGGATTATAATCCCGGGATTATAATCCCTGCAAACAAACATGGCCTTAGGGTATATCAAAGGGTATGATTAGGTATAATAAGTTGTACACGGATATAGGTGAATGATCAACAAAGAATCTACCACTTCTAGTAAAAGATGAGAATGTCCTATGTGATTCGATAAATGACAACTTAGTAGTCCTTGGCCAAGGCAGAATGAAATTAGAAAGGAGTTTCTAATTTGCATTTTTTAGAGTTGTGCATTGGGAATCGAAATACATATAATTAAATAAAATAAGACTTGACAGTAATTCCATGTCTTATATTTAATTGGGACATTGTATGGTAGAAGGATTGAATTATACGGTAACTATTCACTGAAAAGTTCTTTTGTGATTAATGTTGAAATCTATATTATCTAGAAAGTCGTTGATCGCTAAGGGGGCTTACCCTTATTGTAGAATAAATATTATTTATTTAAATGAATTAAATAGTTTAATTTATTTATTTAAATAAGATTAGAATTGTTCTAATTGATTTATTCACAACCGGTTTAATATGAAGAACCTAAAGGGTCACACCGCAAAAGAAAAATATTTATTCAAAAAATAAATGGCATAATTATAATAATAAGTTGAGTGCATTTAATTTAATTTATGATAATAGAATAAATTAAATAGCTTAATATTTATTATTTAATATTTTGAAAATATTAAATATGACTTAATAAGAGGAGTCTTATTATTATTATTACTATTATTATTATTATTTAATTCCTATAACAGTTTGGGAATTAATTAATAGAAGTACTCTCATAAATTCCAAATTATATTAGTAGTTTAATTAATTAAAAGAGTTTAATTAAAATAAAATCCTAATCCTAAATAATTTAGGAGGGTTACCCATATCTATAAATAGGAGGAGTCTTATTATGAATTGGGGTTACACACACTTCCATAAGATTTGGGAGAGTACTTACAACTTCTATAGAGATAGAAACTAGGATTTTGCCAACACCCATCTTCTTGAGTACGTATTATTCCTTGGTGGATCACCTCTAGAGGCCAAACACTTAGGTGGCTAACGTTAATCAAAGGAAGGAATCTCGTCGTTGAATTCAAGGAGAATGCGAAAGGATTTGGAGTTGAACTTGTACCCGAGGAAGCACGGTTCTATGAGGGTATAATTCTTATTCTCTATCTCTTTCGTTTAATTGATAATTGAGCACAAGAAAAGATCATGGTGATGGTTTGTATAAAATTTTAAAATCCGATTTTATCGCGCTTCCGCTATATTTATGTAATTTGATTGCATGCTCGCGTTATATACAAACCTAACACTCACTGTTGCGGAAAATACTATGAAAATGAAGGGTTTGTCGTATCCATCAGAAATAGAAAGTTCAGACGAAGTTATAGCCGTGATTACTTATTTGGAAGGCGCAAAAACTGGACCCCTTGTAGTTCGGGGAGCAGCAAGTGGAACAAAGAAGATTCCTGAACCCCTTGTGTTAACATCAAGGCCGCAATATCTCGTCATAAACTTGAAGTCAGTTCCCTGGAATTATAGGAAGGAAATGGGAGAAACTTCTGAATGTACAGCCGTTTTGCCCAAAGATAATCATTTATATCTACCGAAGCGAGTAGTGAAACCTATAATGAAACCGCAAGGAAAGTACCAAAAGAAAAGGCGACCGAATTCCTCATCAAAATGGGACATAATGAAGTGAAGGTTGTGAAAACACTTGAAGAAGCTCCAGCTCAGATCTCCATCTTTGACTTAGTATTGGCATCCGAGGATCACCGGAGATTATTAGTCAAAGTCCTGGAAGAGGTGCATCTCCCTAAGATGGTGGTCACGGAGAAATTTAGCCACCTGATTGGTCATATCCTCGATAGTAATGTAATATCCTTCACCGATGACGATATACCGACTGAAGGAACCAGGCATCATAAATCACTGCACATTGCAGTTATTTCATCGGGATATGTGTTGGGCAGAGTACTGATTGATGGGGGATTAATCCTGAATATTTGTCCTTACGATACCTTGAAGAGGATGAAGATCAACCCTAACTAAATCCGAAGCAGCCACATAGTGGTAAGAGCATTTGACGGATCAAAGAAAGATACTGTTGGAGAAATTGAACTCCCTATGGAAATAGGTCCATACCTTCAATATTTCTTTCCAAGTATTGAATTTCATTACGGGATATAATCTGTTGCTAGGACGGCCATGGATCCATATGGCCAAGGCAGTGTCGTCTACTCTTCATTAACAAGTGAAATATATCATTAACGGGAATCTAGTGACCGTTTCAGTAGAACCCGAGTATCCCTCGCATCTCCACGGCGATACGAAGGTGTCGAACTTGCCAGTTTTTAGGCTTTTGAAGTTAGTACTGCCCAGTACCGGTCCATAGGCTCTCTTGCTCTAAAACTGAAGGTATCTTCTGAAGTAATGTCGGTAGCTCGAGAAATGATCACCGCTCAGTTTCAACTAGGCTAGGGATTGTGAAGAAATGGCCAAGGAATTAAAAGTCTGATCCATATACCCACTCAAATAGGAAAAGCAGGGTTAGGCTATTATGGCAGTTCTAAACGAAGAAATCCCTACAAGAAGGTTCCTCCCCAACTAGCGACCATCCTTATGCCAAAATTCAACGGCTTTAGTCCCAAGGACCCATTAAAAAAGATCCCTATGCATATATCGGGCCTTTTGATACCCAAAATCGATGGCCCAACTGGAGAGGCAATTGATGATGAAGACATCTTAATCTCAACCGATGAACAGAAAGTAAAGAATGAACAATTCCTACAAGAGATATAATAGCAATTTGAAAGCTAGTTCCGTCTCTCCCAAGTTCAAGGAGGAGATGAAGAAAAAGAAGACGATGATGACGTCAATCTGCGCGTTAACTAGGAAATCATCCATTTCATTGACTGGACTAAAGTAGGTATCCCAAGAGTGTGGCAGTCCAGAAAATGAACAAGTCGCGGCTATCATTTAAGACATCGCCCTCCAAGGTCTCGCTTCCATCTCAGTGATTAATGACTGCATGATTACCAACAATTGGACAGTTGAGCCACAGATAGTCCACAAAAGGTAAAGACGGGAGATCGGTTGTAGAATCCCTAGAGTATAGGGTGTTATTACCTCTGCTTTCTTTTACTTTCTGCACGTTTATGTTATAGTCATCTCATTAAATGAAAACTTATGTATTGAAAAATAATTGTTATATAATGAGCATTTACGTTTTATTATCAGGTGTTCCGATTTGAATGATTTTAGCCCTATTGATGATTGGCCAAATCCGAAAGATGATTACAATTTCGATATAGAGATGTATTTTGATTTGACGGGGATCGAACAAGAGGAATTGGATGACGAAGAGGTGCGCGAAGAAATCAAAAGATGGGTCGAAGACAAGCCCAAACCTAACCTCGAACAAACCACTACCATCAATATCGGAACCTCTAAGAACCCCAAAGAACTCCAGATAGGATCAGATCTTACACCAAACCAAAAAGAAGAAATGACCCAGCTTTTAACCCGATAAGAAGAAGTATTCGCCTGGTCGCATGAGGATATGATCAGACTGTCCACTGATATAGTCGCTCATCGATTGTCGATTAAGGAAGAATTCAAGCCAGTCAAGCAAAAGTTGAGGAGGCTAAAACCCGAATGGAGCGTAAAAGTTAAAGAAGAAATCATCAAGCAGTTTAAGGTGGGAATAATCATAGTATCTACATACCCCGAATGGCTGTCTAACGTGGTCCCAGTACCAAATCAAAGAGGGAAAGTTTGAGTCTGCATGTGGATTATCGAGATTTCAATAAAGCCATCCTTAAAGACAACTTTCCCATGCCATTCATTCACATCTTGATAGATAACACTGCACAATTTGAAATGTACTCGTTTGTTGACTATTTTGTCGGCTATCACCAAATCATGGTCACCGAGGAAGATAGAGAAAAGACAACTTTTATCACCCCCTGGGGCACATTCTGCTACCGACGTTTAGCCTTTGGCCTCACCAGCACAGGAGCCAGCTATCAGAGGGCTATGATGGCCTTATTTCATGATATGATGCACAAAGAAATTGAGGTCTACGTAGACAACATCATTGTAAAATCGAAAAGGGAAGGGGAGCACACGGTCCACCTACAAAAGTTGTTTGATCAACTACGTAAATATAATTTAAAATTGAACCCCGCAAAGTGCGCCTTCAGCATCAAATCAGGTAAACTTCTGGGATTTCTTGTCAGCAACTGAGGCATTGAGATAGACCTTGGCAAGATAAAGGCCATTACTAAGATGCCGACGCTATGTACCGAAAAGGTAATACGAGGATTTTTGGGAAGGATCAATTTCATCAGTCGATTCATATCACAATTGACAACGACTTGTGAGCCAATTTTCAAGTTACTAAGGAAGAGTTCCTCCGGATAATGGAATGAAGAGTGCCAAAAGGCCTTCCGCATCATCAAGCAACAATTGATAAAAGCACATGTCCTGGTACCCCTGAGGGAGGGAGTTCCTCTATTCATGTACATCTTTGTTAATCCCAACGCTATGGAATGCATGATAGGACAAATAGACGATATGGGCAAAGAAAGAGCCATATATTATCTCAACAAAAGGTTTAATAATTGCGAACAGAACTATACGTTAATCGAGAAAACCTATTGTGCATTAGCATGGGCCACCATGAGATTGCAGCATTACTTACATGGCCACACTATGTATCTGATTTCTCGTATGGATCCCTTGAAATATATTTTCGACCGCCCTATGCTAAATTGTCAATTAGCAAGATGGCAGTTAATCCTCCAGCAATTCAACATCATCTACGTGACCCAAAAATCTATTAAAGGTTAAGGAATTGCAGATCAACTGTTCGAGGCACCTTCAGGAGGGTTCGAACCGTTGGAAACACATTTTCCCAATGAAGGCGTGATAATCGTCCAATCGACAAGGCGCAAAGACGAAGGCCAATTTTGGAGATTATACTTTGACGGCGCTATGAATATGGAAGGGGTTGGAGCTGGGGCAATTCTCGTATCCATCACAAGAGAACAATACCCCGCGGCAGCAAAACTACAGTTCAACAACTCCAATAACACGACCGAGTACGAGGGATGTATTTTGGGATTAGAAATGGCTCGAATAATGGGAGTCAAGCGATTGGTCGTTTTCGAAGATTTAGAATTGGTCATTCGGCAATATATGGGAGCATATAGCACCAAGGAACTCCACTTAATCCCTTATCATCGATACATTATCAAAATGGCGAAGGAATTTAAAGACATCGCCTTCAAGCATATTCCACGGAACAGAAACGACTTGGCAGATACATTGGCCACATTGGCAACACTAATCCATGTGTCTAAAAGACAGGAGGCAGTTGTCATCAAATTCGCCATACAACATAACCTTGCCTATCATCACTATGTCGGGGAGATTTCAGACAAAATACCTCAGCCTAAACAACTATGGTACCACATCATTAAGGAATATCCGTGCGACGGATCCATCCCTGCTAGGGTAAATTGAGCCAAGAGATAATGGATCCAAAAGATGGCATTGAAATTTTATCTAAGCGGAGATACCTTATATAAGAGAGACATCGACATGGGGCTCCTGAGGTGTTTAGACAAAGATCAAGCCCAAAAGCTAATGAACAAGATACAAGATGGAGTATGCGGTCCGCATATGAGTGGCCTGCTCCTTGCCAAGAAGATCCTAAGAACGGGGCATTATTGGTTATCATCCAAAGTGGATTGTGATGTTCACGTCAAGCGATGTCATCAATGCTAGATACATGGTAATATCATCCATATATTGCCCAACGATCTATATTGCATGATTTCTCCTTGGTCGTTCTCTATATAGGGGATGGATGTGATCGGCCCAATTGAGCCCAAAGCAAGCAATGCGCATCGATTCATATTCACCATGATCGATTATTTTACTAAATGGATAGAAGTAGCATCTTTCCCCAAAGCGATGAAGGAGGTGACCGTCGGTTTCATCTGAAACAACATTATATGTCGATACGAACAACCAAAAATTCTAGTATCAAACAATGCCAAGAACTTGAACAATATCATGATGAAAGAGCTGTGCGACAGGTTCGAAATTAAACATCTCAATTCAGTCATTTACAGACCAAAGATGAATGGAGCTGTAGAAGCTGCAAATAAGAATATCAAGAAAATTATGGAGAAAATGACAGCTAACCATTAAGGATGGCCAGATTTCTTACCTCTTACCTTACTTGCTTACTGAATGTCAATAAACCTTAGGTAAGGGTACTTTAGGCTTTAACCATAGTGAAGATAATGAAAATAGTAAAGAGATAAACTCGGACAGAGTTTGATCTATAAGAAATAAATTTAGAAGATTCATAAAGAAAGGAATTAAGGTATAAACATGATGGTTCACAGAAGAATCTCGAAGAACTATAATAAATTAAAAAGAAGAGGATCAGGGAACATCTGACTCAAATTATAGAAATTCAAAGAGATAATGATAAATTTAAGCTGAAAAGTATAAATGAAATCATAATAAAACATGATCAAAGAGAAAAGTACGAAGATCGTAAGACGAAATGATCGTAAGATAAGAAAGAAAATCGTAATGTAAAAAGATGATGAAATAAGATCACGACGTGATCAGATTAAGTTGTGAAATGTCAGGTGATCTATTAAATGATTAAAAAGATAGTACGAGGTAAACTCAGAAAGAGTTATAAATGAAAAAAATACGGATTAAGAACATTCGTATTAAATAAAGAGAAGACTAAGATTATGTGGGGTTTCAACTGAGGACTTGTGTGGTGGCTGAGTTATACAAACCTTTGTATGAGCAGGGGTTGTGCTTGGTTTAATGACCACTTAGTTTATCACATTGATAATCGTTAAAATGTTAGGGTTACGCTATCGATATATATATATGGTGAGAAACTGATTCTTTTCTCATATGTATATTTGATTATTAGAGAGTATTAAGATTAGGTGCGAGTTCTTGAAACGCATGCTTATGGTAAGTTTGTGACTTATAATCATATGGTATGTTTTTGAGCCCTTAAGTGTATGGACAGTCCCTGATTTGTTCTTGGACTACGTATTGTTAGGACAAGTTCTTAAACTCATATTATTGTGGCAAGTTTTTGAACTCATAATGTGTGGTAAGTTGATGAACTATACTAGGCTATAGGAAGGTTATAAAACTAAGAATTTTTAGTGTAGTGAGCATTGATCGTGCTAGAGATAAATAAAATTGTTACATAGTAGGACAATGGAGGAAGCTGAAGTTGATAAAGAAATAAGGATACTCCAGATCTTCTAGCTATGCTAGATTTCAAAATTTATTGACATCGTGCTGATAGTTACATTTTTGAAAAATATTAAATCAGGTTATATTGAACCAATAAGTTTTAAAAAGTCCTATTATTCATATGTCTATGCTAATTATTTCGACTAGACAAAAATGATTTGAAATTATCAAAATATATTTTATATAATCATTTGCATCATTGAACATGGTGTAGAAATGATAAATGATGGAGTCATCAATGCAGTCTAACCTAGTGTTGGATGTGATCATAGGATCGTCAACCCACTATGGTATGATATAGTATGATAAAGTCATAAAATGACGGAATCCTCAACGTATTGTCAAGACGGTGCGGTATCATGACGTCATAAAATGATTTTTGGCTTTTGTTAACCTATCAAAAAGTATTCCAGTTAAGTTGAATAAAATATTTCGATTAATGTCCGAATTATTGATGTATGTCTAAGCTATTTGATTCGGCTAGACGATTGTTGAAAGATATTTATGAAATTTAAGCGTTCTTTGAGAATTTATGCCAAACCAAATTATCTTGGTGCGAAATTTTGTACTAAGTCTGAGGTGAACCAACCCTATAATGGGGGACATATTATCGTAGACTATAGTTCCGAACTACGCTTATGCATTAATACATTGTGCATAACGTAGAGTACAAAAGGTTGATCACCTAGCGTACGATAGGATTTGTCTATAGTATTATGACTGTTAAAGGTTATGGTAGAAATACCTATTAACCTAGGACAAGGTTCAAGTCTCTATGACTTCTCAGCATAATATCAAAAAGAAATTTTTTCCATTCCTAATTGTTCATACTGCTTCACAATTATTGAACAATTGTTAAAGATTCTTGAAAGTTGTTCTATTCTTTTGAAAATGGTTGTTAGGAAGGGGTGATTTTCTTAGAGAAAAGTGATAAAAATGTTTGTATAACCCGATGAATAAGTGAAGATTAATATAAAAATCTATTTTTGACGAATCGAACGAATGAAGATTAGTGAGTTAAAATTTCGAGGACGAAATTTTTAGAAGAAATGGTGAATGTGATATCTCGAATACTTATGATTTTAGGAAACGATGATATTGAACTATTATGACGAATTGAGGCTTACGATGATCCTTAGAAGAAGGAAGTTATCGAGTTAAAGAATAAGTAATACTTGGAATATAATCGAGTTTAAATAAAGATTATGAAATAAAACCTATAAGAGTTAGTTAAGAGAATAAATGAAATGGGCGATATAAAACCTATATTAAACCAATACGTGGAAATAATTCAAGCTATCAAGATTTCGGAAAAGGATATAAGTAGACCGAGTAAAGAGGTTTCGGTGATCGTGATTTCAATGACAGAATCCTTATAAGAGGGGAAGAATGTGAGAACCCGGATTTCGGGAATTATTCAAATAAGAATTTAATATATAAAATTCTTATTATGATCAGATATAATGGGCTTGGATATATGAATATATATGTGATGTATACATTTATATGATTTATGTGGTAAATTTAGAATGTATATATAATTATGAAATATATACATTGAAAAATAAGATTTAATAGTGGATTTAACTATTAAATTAGTTAGTTGAGTTAAATACGAAAAGAAATATGAGGCAAAGGAAATTAACTAAAAAATATTAGTTAATTGAGATTAAGTTAAAAATTATATTATGAAACAACATAATTTGAATGTCAAGCCTTGAACGGCAATGAAGTCATTGCGAATTAAATTTCATAAATGAGGTGATTAATTCACTTAATTAAAATAGTGAATTAATTGAATATGTAATTGTTGTATAATTAGTAAGGTGAATATTATACATGTTATTATTGTATAATTATCTAAGTGTAATAAATAGTTTATTTATGTAATATATGTATTTATTATATGAATTGTATTTATATTGTGTGTGATGGAGGTATTATATATATATATATATATTGTGTAATGCATTAGTGGAGGAAGTATAATATGTTATATAAATGTACTATAAAGCATGTTAGATTAAAGTTGGGAGTTAGAAATTAAGAGATATTTACATGAGTTAGTGGATTTGATGATTCATAAAGGCATGAGTTAGTGGATTTGATGATTCATAAAGGCAAGAAGGAGGTGGCAGTTAAGTGATTGTTTATTAAGCCACTAATCTAAACCAAAGTAGGAGCTGGCAACTCCTTAAGGTTATTAGTGAACTACTAAACAAATACTCCCATCTGTTTCTTTTCCTTCTTCAAGCTCTGCCCTATTCTTTCTCATTTCTCCACAAACCGAGTTCCATATGCAACAAAAGCTTGCCAAATTTCCTTAAGGTCCGGTCATTGTAGTAGTTCGGCCAAAGAGAAGCAAGAGTGATTGGTTCGAAAGGAAATCACAAACAAGAGAAGTGAGTAAAGACTTGTAAATCAACACCAAAGCTAACATTCCATTAAAACTCAGTCTTTACAAGGTTAGTACTATATTATTTCATTCGAAATTAGAAATTAAATGTTATTCACGATGAGGGTTACTTTGATTAAGCTAGTAATTGGACTATGATATCTATGTGTTAGCAAAAAGGAGACTAGTTGTTGTGCAGAGTAATAAGAGAGGAAAAATTTATGGGTTTAACAAT
The DNA here is from genome assembly GCA_034770075.1 of Aralia elata. Lineage (NCBI taxonomy): Eukaryota > Viridiplantae > Streptophyta > Magnoliopsida > Apiales > Araliaceae > Aralia > Aralia elata. The sequence goes on from CM068379.1 coordinate 50,162,785, forward strand.
CCTTAAATACCTATGAACCCTGCCCCTAAATCGAATGCACATATGATGTTTGTTAAAAGTCCTCATAGGGGTTGTTTAGCTTAAATACTGAAATTAAGTAAAGTTTAAGGCCAAGAACACTTGTAAATATGTTATATGAAGATAATTGAATGACTTGTATAGGTTGAATTAAGTGGGAAAGCTATTTTAAAGAAAAAACATGTTAATGTTTAGCTCGAAAGCTGTTTCGGCAGGGCAGATTGGGTACTCAATAAAATCTATTTAAGTGGCTTGTTTCGGGTATGTTATATTTTCTAAAAATACCTTGCAATGTGCTCTATAATGTATCAAAGTTTTTCTTTAAACGAATTAATGGTCTGTGATCTATAAATTGGCAAGACTAGCAAATCGATCATGGACTGGGCTGGGCAGCAGCAGCCACGCGCTCGGGCGCGCTGCACTATGCTGCTGTAACTATCTCAGCTGGGTAGTTTTGGCTCTGTATTAAACCTGTCTAGAATGCCTGAATTCGCTAAGTTATATTTTTTTTAAATACTATGATATACCCTTTATAACATGTTAAAGTTTGGTTTCTATTGGACATGTGGTTTGTAAACTAGAAAATGGAGAAGGGGGTAGGAGAGCATGGTTGGTTGTAGCAGTTGACCTGTTGTGGCTGTTCCGGCTAAACTGTGGTGGTCTATTTGGGGCTGTTTCGAGCATGATGCTATATGAGCTATAATAAATAACTAAACTAGTTTAATATGTTATAGTTAATATTGTTAATAACTTTAATAAATATAGTACATTAAAAGATGTGTGATTTAAATAAAAAATGCAAACTTGATGCTAAGATTATTTAAGATAAATGAGTAATGATCTATATTAGAGTTTTAATGGAGAAAGTTAAGTATAAAATGTATAGTTAGCTTGAATTTAAATCTAAATTCATGAAGAATGAGTATGTAGGATTATTAAATTACTAGAAACTTATAAGATTTATATTACATAAATGTGTAACAAGTTTATTAACATAAGAAAAGATAGAAATAAAATATTTAACTTGTAAAATACAAGTTTAAATAGAATTTGTATGAAATATGGTATTGTTATGTATTGAAATAACATTATGTGTTCATAGGTGCTATATGGGAGCCTAATACTTTGAATTCGTATAATCGCATAGAATTAATAGCTTCGCACCAAAAAGGCAAGTATAGCAACTTTCTTATTGAATTGAAAGTCTATTGCAAGTTTTTCAGTTTACTTGTGTTATGTGAACTTGACATTGGTTATGTATATGTACTATAGTGAAATCTTGAAAGTATATAGAAATACATGTTTTGGTTTGCAATGCTATATGAATTGTTGAAGTCAAATTATGACTGAAGTTAATTGAGTTATGGAAACTCAATTTGATTGTGTTATGCAATTAAGATTTGTGAAAAATGTTAAATTTGATAACGTATGATGTATGATCTAAATGCAATATAATGAAATTGATAGCTCGCATATAAAATATACATTATGGGAAGTGGGGAGCATAGGTAGATGCCTTGTATAATTGTTAAAATGTATATATATAGAATGCATAGCACGAACAATATAATGCATGACTGAAATGTATAGTATGTATGAATGTGATATATGAAAACTATTGGACTTGCTGAGTCGTCGCGCTCATACTTGCAAATAATTGTATTTGCAGATTAAAGATGAAATACTCTAGTAAACATGGCGATAAAGATTTCAAGCATAATATGAAGCAGACTTTTCCTTAGTCAGATTATATTAAGATTAAATGATTCTTGTAATGTACATGAGCAAAGTTGTATAAACTTTGAGTTGTAAAATAAAGAATATTTGTTTTGAATATGAGATATAACTGTACAGTTACTTGGTAACTAATTTAAATGACAATAATGACAATAATGGAATATATGATTGTTAAAGTTTAGTTCAAAGGTATAAAAGAATGGTGTGCATATTAAAGGTCGAATTTTTAAATACTTATGTTTAACGTATTGAGAATAAATCATAGTATATACTTGATTTTGAGATAAGATGAATTGTAAAGGTTATGATTTAGGTAATAAGAAAGAAAATCATAAAAAATTTAAATTTTTTCCACATTTTATCAATTACTCCCTCTGTCCCATAGTTATAGGTTGATTTCTTTTAGCACATAGTTTAAATAATTCAGTTTAAGTGGCAATTTTTAACAGAAATTTTCCACATATACCCCTTAATTTGGAATTAATGAATAAGTTAATTACTCTTTACTTATCACACTGGAACTCTCAACTTAATTGATTAACGTGTATTGACCATTAAAGTCCTTAACCACAGAACTTTAACCAAAGATGGAGTTTTTAATCTACATAAACTTTCAACCAATCACAAAACGTTTATGTTATTCCAAATTCTTATTCACCCGCCTTCTTCCAATTTTATTTTTGTATTGTCCGCCAATATCTGAAATTGTAGTTTAAACTTGCCCGCTAACGTTGGTTTTTATAGAGGTTTCAGTATTGTGGACTCATCCCTATATATACTTCTACTGCAATCAAATTTAATCACAAGCCAAATGAGTAATCTTTCACAGGTTAATTCGAATCATTCATCAGAAGATGTTGTCATTGATTTGGATTGTCAGGCTGAAGACGAGAGCTCTCTTTCTAATACTCATCTCAACATGACAAGACCTGCAAACAAGAAGAAAATTTTCAGTTGCAACAAGAAGCGGGAGATTCTTGAAATGCTACTTAAAGAAAGTAAAGATAGAAAGCTACCTCGAGGAATGATATCAAAAGTTGCTGATCACTTTTTAATTTCTCTAAGATCTGTTTCTCGGATTTGGCATGATGGAAAGCAGTTAATTGCAGAAGGTCTCCCGAATACATACTCAATGCCTGTCAAACGTATTGGTCGTAGAAGAGTTGAAATAGATTTAGAAAAAATCAAGGACATTCCTCTTCGTCGACGAACCAATATACGGTCTTTATCAAATGCTATGGGTGTGCCAAAATCTACCTTACATCAAAGAATCAAAGAAGGATATATCATAGCACACTCAAGTGCCTTAAAGCCATTGTTATCGGATGATAACAAGACAACGAGGCTAGAAATTTGCTTGTCAATGATCGATGAAGGTACACTTTCCTTTAAACATTTGTTTGTTGACATATTCGATCGAATTCATATTGACGAGAAATGGTTTTTTATGTCTAAGACATCACACAAATTTTATCTCCATTCGGAAGAAAAACAGCCTTATCGCACATGCAAAAGTAAGAGATTCATAACAAAAATCATGTTTTTAGCAACCGTAGCTCGTCCTCGATTTGATTCCAATTCCAACAGAGAATTTGATGGGAAAATTGGGATATGGCCTTTTGTCTTTAAGGATAAAGCCAAACGAAACAGCAAAAATCGTGCAGCAGGGACTTTGGAGACGAAACCAGTTTTATCAATCACTAAAGAAACTATTCGTTCATGTTTGATTGAGAAATTGCTACCTTCAATCAAAGAAAAATGGCCATGTTCTAGTTCGGGGACCATTTTCATTCAACAAGATAACGCAAGGCCACATTTGAATATAAATGATACAGAGTTTCTTGAAGCTGTGAGAAAGGCTGAATTAGATGTTCAGTTATTTTGTAAACCTCCAAAGGCCCAAATATGAACGTTTTAGACCTTGGTTTCTTTCGAGCTATTGATTCTCTTCAACATCAAGAAGCTCCAACAACAATTGATGAGTTTATTTTAGCTGTGGAGCATACTTTTAACATATTTCCATCTAAGGAATTAAACAATGTGTTTTTGACATTGCAATCATGTATGGTTGAGGTGATGAGAAATTTTGGTGGGAATAACTATAAGATTCCTCAGATGAACAAGGATAATTTGATCAGAAATGGACAACTTCCAGTATGCATTGACTGTGATTTTGAAGTAGTTAATGAAGCCAAGGCATCTCTGTTAAACTCTCACTAGTCATGTTTCCTTTTCTATTCTGTTTGCAATTTGTATGTGTTACTTCATTTTGAAGGTTAATGCAGAAAAGACAGAATTCCTTTGTGTTATCAATGAATTCAATTTTGTTATCATTGCAGCTAATACAACACTTGAAAGTTGAAAATGACAGAATTCCTTTTCAAAATTCTTTTTCTGCAATGAAAATTCATGATATTGGTACAACTACTAAAAATCATTGCTCGCTTTCCCATCGCTCCATGAATCCATTGAACCAGAAAATTGCAAGGGACATTTAATAAAACAACAAAAGTTATTGAAACCATAGAGTAGCTAATGAGACATTTGCTAACTTTTTCAACTAAAATAATTTGGGAAACCAAATTTTTAACATTTTACAAACCGTAAGTTGACGATGTTGTGCCGGAGAAATGAATCCTTCCTCTTTGGGTGTCGAATTCAAATCAAGTAATGGTTTCACTTGACGATCTTGTGCATGAATCCTTCATCTTTTGGTGTTGAATTCAAATTATTTGCCGTGGTTGCTTTAGTAAAATATTGGGAATGTTCTTCCACTATTTTATTCATAGTTTAAGAGTAAAAAAATTGCCGGTATAATTGTCTTTTATACACAAAATATGTTAAACTAGTAAAGCCTAAAAAGTTGAATTCTTTTATTGAGAATACAAAAACATTAAATGTGGTGATAAAAATAATGACATTGAATGTTGTTTCTTCAAAAAAAAGTAATGGTTGAATATTTATTATAAGGGCATAAAAGTAAAACAATGAACCAACTAAATTTTATAAATAGTAAGTAGCCTATATATTGGGACATCCCAAAATGGAAAATCAGCCTATAACTATGGGACGTAGGGAGTATAATATTGATTATTGACTAACATTAGAATAAGGCTATAAGTTAACACACAAGATCGGGTTTGATTATAAGCCGGATTTTGGTGGTGTTACAGCTTGGTATTAGAGCTGTAAGTTATAAACCTCAGGTAAGGGTACCTTAGGCTTTAACCGTGGTGAAGATAATGAAGATAGTAAAGAGATAAACTCGGACAGAGTTTGATCAATAAGAAATAAATTTAGAAAATTTATAAAGAAAGGAATTAAGGTATAAACATAATGATTCACGGAAGAATCTCGAAGAACTATAATAAATTAAAAAGAAGAGGATCATGGAACACCTGACTCAAATTATAGAAATTCAAAGAGATAATGATAACCTAGGTTGATTTAATTTTACAAGATCTTTGTCATTTTATTCAAAAACCGTTTTTCGTGTCAAAAGATAAAACCAAGCATAAAAAAAGGGTTGAGGTCACCCATGGGCATGTAAGCCGTCTAAATAGCCCCAAGAACCCACAACAATAATATCCACAATCACAGGGCCTTAAATCTAATTTTCGGGGAATAGAACCCCGATATCATTTTAAGGCCCGAATTTACGTGTACAGATAATCACAAATGTTACAATCGTAAGCTATGTCCATTATGAGAATTACGTCAAGGTCTGATTTGAAGGCCTTAACTCCATTCCTAGGCTCACATGATCAGAATCACAACAAGCAATACATCGAGATTGAGAAACGAAAGCAAAGATCTAGGAAAAGGGCTCCCGTAGACCCTAACTTGTAGATTGCATAACGAATCTGACATTCTGAGGGACTATTATGTGTTAACTAGATCTAGCAACGAGATCTAGAATCTAAGAATTGAGATCCATAGATCTAGGATTCCGCAGATCCGATGATGGCGTAGTCGGGATCTATTTGCCTAAATCTATACTAGCAAAATACGCAAGTATACGCAGTCCACAAGTAATAAAGTGAAAGTAGAGTATCGTCCCACAAAGAAAACTGAGTTTAAAATGACAAATTTCAATCCTATATCAATTCAATTTTATTAAACAAATGATCAAGGATTTCTGAATTTCTGAATTTAACTAATTAATTCTAATTTAAATTACTACCACGAGTTTGGAAACAGATTTTTAAAGGCTTAAGACTACAACTTCACTTATTGCTTCACTTTGCTCGACACACTTCCCTTTGGATTATGCTAATTATTTTGGATTGTTAATCAAGAACTCATCAGTATTTATGACCATCTCTCAATGTTTCATAAACAACTCAACTTAAATCCACAAATGATAGATTCAAGATAATCACCCTAATTAACTAACTCACTATATCTCTATGTGAATTACAATTAAAAAGGATTTAAAGTTCAGGTTCCCTATCAGATTAGATGTGGTGAATAGGTATATCTCTATCCTAAACACAAATTATGAATTCCAACGACAAGCAGAATGCACAATCGCATGCTATTATGGTCAGATCTAAACCTATACTTCATCTCTCGAGTTCATATAGATTATCCGGTAATTACTGGCCAGATAATTAAGCAATTAAGTATAAACCATAATAGACAATCCATTAATAATTAATCATAATTATCCAGGAAGCATGTCAAACAAAACTACACAATAAGATCCATTATAGCCTTAAAAAGAAATTTAGTTCATAATTAAACTAGAATCCATCATCCACAAATTTAATAGCATTCAAAAGTCAAAATAAAAGAAAGAGAGAAGAACAAAAACTGTTGAGTAATCCCTGAATCTCTCTCTAGCTTCTGCTTTGAATTCCTCCTGCTAGCAATTTGCTTCAAGTCCTCCCAATTTGCTCCATAACTAGGGTTTACTAATAATAAGTTCAACAACATTGAAATTGACTTAAAACAACTATTTATAATATCTGATAAGAATCCTAATTAATTAAGAAGTCTGAAATCCAAGTACATATCAAGTTGCTTTAATTAATGAAAAAGTCAACTCTGGTCAACTCCCGAACCGGCGCGGTCGCGCTGGAAATAAGCTTGAAGGGCCCGCGGCCGCGCTGCACTGCCAGCCAGTTAATTTCCAACTCTAAAGACCGGTGCGACCGCGCTGCTCCCTAGGTCATTTTGGGCACGGCCGCGCTGCACCAAATTCCTGCAACTCTGCATCTGCAACTGCTGAATCCACTCAACTCTCGCCAAATCAATCCCCAACATGTGCAACCTACAAAAACACATAAAATGCATGAAAAGTAACTATAAACCATGGAAATAAACAATAATCCGCATTCATTGGTATCTGATTCGTAGGTATCAAACTTACTTATCAGGATCTAATCGATAATACATCCCAAAGTGGCTATCATGAGATTGAATTCATTAGAATCCCTTGTCAGCCAAAAGGCGGGATCCCCTTACTGCTAAATATGAATCTTCTTGAGCTTGGATCTAGAAGGAATCACTCTAATCTAGCAAGGAATTTTATGCAATTAACTAGATGTAGATTGAATTTAGAGAGAATTTTCCAATCTTTCTTCTTGGAAAATAATTTTTTCTCTCTAGGACTCCTCCTCCTCCTTGCAAAAAATGATGAAAATTGCCTTATATAGGACCCCAGCTTGGCTGCAGGTACTCCTGCGGCTGGCTGGGGTGGGGCCCACCTAGTTGGGTTTTGTCTTAACAAAGTTAATTTTTCGTGCTACACGCTGAAACGTTCATAACTTTCAATCCGGGAAGAGTTAGGAGACGTACCATACCATTTCGAAAAGGTATTTCCGAGAGCTACGCAATGACATAAATTTTGAGCAATTATGGATTGGAAAAGATAGAGATAAAGGTCAAAAATCATCCTTCTGTATATGTCGGCTATTCAACTATTTTCACCTGAGTAGTCTGTTGCTCGGAAGTCGTTGCGATGGCTTTGCATACTTGTTTTGAGGTTCGTAATCTTTGCTTGGATATCTTGGCATTGGAGTGAAATGATGCTTTTGCCCTCCTGCCATGGTTAGGGAATAGGTGCAAAATTTTGGGTGTCTACAGATGTCCTTCTTTGTCATGTTTATGCAATGTAATGAAATGAGCATGACAAAGATATAGACACCCAATGCTTGACAAGATATATCAATGATGCAAGATAATATGAGATGATGCAATGATGCAAGTCAATTATAAAAGGATGCAAATTTCAAACCTCGTGATGATATCACCGCATATGTCACTTCTTTGGGGATAATCGTTACGGTATCATCGCTAGGATCGTAAATCATCTGTTAGTGGTTATCGTTGTTGGATGAATTGCATCGTCATAATTGAATATCATTTCCCATAGAATCGTATCGTCATCGTTGGGTATCATCTCCAACGGAATCATATCGTCATCGCTGGGTATCGTCTCCAACGGAATCGTATCGCCATCGCTGGGTCTATCATCTCCAACAGAATCGTATCGTCATCGTTGGGTATTGTCTCCAACGAAATCAAATCGTCATCACTGGGTATCGTCTATAAGGGAATCGAATCGTCATCATTGGGTATCGTCTCCAATGGAATTGAATCGTCATCGCTGGGTATCGTCTCTAACGGAATCGAATCATTATCGCTAGGTATCATCTCCAACAGAATTGAATCGTCATCGCTGGGGAACCCCAATTTCTTTGTTTACTTGTCTGCTTTTCACCGTTTTTGACCCGTTTTCGACTGCTTTATAACTGTCAACGCCTAATGCATGCCAAACACCCAATGTTGCTTTTTGCTACAGAAACATGATTGAACTTCATCATTTATCGCTTTAAACACCATTTCACGTGTCGACGCCGGGAGGAATCGCTTACCGCGGGGGTTGTAACCCTTTTCCGATTTTTAGCCTTTTTGTTAGATGACTTTTTGGAAAAGGTCGGCATTAATGTCGACGGGGTTTTTAAAGATTGTTTTTATGATGAGCCAATTTAACCAGAGTCGCCAGTTGGTATATTTGAAATGGATGTACCAACTCATCCGAGTTTTCATTTTTTATAAATCGCTGGCTCATATGTGACTCCGAATTAATTGGTCTGCGAATCGAGATTCATAAAGTTCGGGGGCTTGCTTAAGTGAGGGGAAGGTGTTAGGCACCCCTCGACTTCCATGAAGCACGGTTACCGCAATCTTGATGCTTTCCTATCCTTTAATTCATGAAATGTGTGTGTGCGCGTGTGTGTGTGTGTGCCTATGTAAGTGTTGTGATGAGTTTGCATAAAAGAATCATTTGGATTATTAAGGAAAATTGTGTTTTTCTTTTGAGAATGCCTTAGAATGTCCATCGGCTTAAACGAGAAAGCTTTGCGAGAAAGGGTTGATTTTAGTTGGCAAAACTATGAGATTTTCCTTAGGTGTCGTTGTGGCAAAACAAGAGTTTTAAACCTTCGTAAAAATAGGAATCGAAATCTATACATTGCCTTCATAAAATGATGGGCAACTTTTAGGATATCTTTCACCCTACGCACCAAGATTTAATAAAACGTTGTTTTATTTTTATAAAACCATTTTTGTGACGTTTGAAAACGACTTTCTTTAGCCTTCTCGTTTAATAGAAACTGACATTCATTAACACCTCCAATTTTTTAGCTACGTGATGCTAACCTCCTAGTTTGCTTGATTTTAAGGAAAAACCTTCCTCGTTTAATCTTTGAAATCATTTTTCGTATCACAAAATCCAATCAAGCATAAACACGCGTCGGGGCTATTCATGGGCATGTAAGCCATCAAAATAACCCCAAACGCCCACAATCACAAGTTTCACTATTTCGGGGCCTTAAACACGATTATCGCCTTGGCGTCGTTTTAAGGCCCGACGATTACATATTTATAATAACGGATACATCCACCCGATTACATACATTCAAAAATGTCCATCATCGGATTTGGACCACGGGGTCGCATTCCTAGGCTCACATCCGAACTTATTGCACAACCGCCAAACGGATATAACGAAAATAAACAACAACGGGATGCCTAACACTCTAGGATATCTTACAATGACGATCGAAATACACTATGAATGATACCATACCATAATAGCTAAGATTTGCACCAAACGGATATCATCGGGCTATTAGGGGGAATTTCATTCCGATGAGACCCTCACTAATAGTCCCTAACCCATGGTTTCACAATAACATATGAGAAAAAACTACATTCAAGGTAATTCGGATGACCAAAAGATTAACAAAATGGTATAACAAAATGCTAAGAACAAATGGTTTTTTCACCTTGCAATTAATCCCCACAATATGTATGAATTTGTGTATTGAGTAGAGTAGAAAATATGAGATATAATCTCACAAAATTGGTACAATTCCTCACTCTTTTCACTCTTTTCTCTCCTAATTTTTGCTGTTTTCTTGCTGTTTTTTCTTCTTCTCCCGAACTGCTGCTGCTGCTGAATCCTCCCTTTTTTCTTCCTGTATGCGAACTGGCCTAATATAGCACTGCCAAGGGCAGCCGCAGATCTATCTGCGGCTGGCCGCAGATATATCTGCGGCTGGCCCTTGGTTCTCCCCCCAGCCGCGCTCGAGTCCCGTGCGCTTCGAGTCCCGTGCTGCCTCGAGTTCCGTCCTTGGCCGCGAATTGATCTGCGGCTAACTGTGCTGATTTTCTCGTTTTCCGTGCCTCGTCTCGATTTTCGTGTCGTACCGTTGGTTCCCGCTGACGGGTTTGCGCTCGGCAGTCCGGAAACCGTCGGGAAACGTGCCACGTCATCCGGGTAAGCACAGTGATCAGTAACTGACTCTCGACATTCGCTTGTTGTCGTGTCGGCTTCAATATCATCCCGTCGTGGTGGTTTTGAGGGTTCGTCTTTATGTCCACCCTTTATTCTCGTGTGCCAGGTCAATTGACGATTTTGCCCTCCTGTCAGGGTTAGTATAGGAAATGCAAAAATCGGGTGTCTACAGCTGCCCCTCTTTATCATGTTTATGAAATGATAAATGGAATGAACAGGATAAAGAATAGACACTCGATGCATGAATGACAGTGCACAAGAAATGACAATACATACGTGATTTGCTTGGATCTCAGCCCTTCCCAGGGTTGTTGTTGGTTTGGATCTTAGCCCTTCCCAGGGTTGTGGTTTGTTTGGATCTTAGCCCTTCCCAGGGTGTTAGTTTGGATCTCAGCCCTTCCCAGGGTGTTAGTTTGGATCTCAGCCCTTCCCAGGGTTTTTGTTTTGGTTGGATGCCTTCCCAGGTTTGCTCACCACTCTGTCGCGGTTTGCTTGGATCTCAGCCCTTCCCAGGGTTTGTTGTTTTTTATCTTTTTTCTTTTGTGGATATCAGCCCTTCCCAGGGTTGCTCACCATCTTGTTGTGGTTCGCGTGGATCTCAGCCCTTCCCAGGGTTTGCTCACCACTCTGTCGCGGTTTGCTTGGATGCCTTCCCAGGTTTGCTCACCACTCTGCCGCGGTTTGCTTGGATCTCAGCCCTTCCCAGGGTTTGTTGTTTTTTGTCTTTTTTTTCTTTTTGTGGATATCAGCCCTTCCCAGGGTTGCTCACCATCTTGTTGTGGTTCGCGTGGATCTCAGCCCTTCCCAGGGTTTTGCTCACCACTCTGTCGCGGTTTGCTTGGATGCCTTCCCAGGTTTGCTCACCACTCTGTCGCGGTTTGCTTGGATCTCAGCCCTTCCCAGGGTTTGCTCACCACTCTGTCGCGGTTTGCTTGGATGCCTTCCCAGGTTCGCTCACCACTCTGTCGCGGTTTGCTTGGATCTCAGCCCTTCCCAGGGTTTGCTCACCACTCTGTCGCGGTTTGCTTGGATGCCTTCCCAGGTTCGCTCACCACTCTGTCGCGGTTTGCTTGGATCTCAGCCCTTCCCAGGGTTTGTTGTTTTTTGTCTTTTTTCTTTTTGTGGATATCAGCCCTTCCCAGGGTTGCTCACCATCTTGTTGTGGTTCGCGTGGATCTCAGCCCCTCCCAGGGTTTGCTCACCACTCTGTCGCGGTTTGCTTGGATGCCTTCCCAGGTTTGCTCACCACTCTGTCGCGGTTTGCTTGGATCTCAGCCCTTCCCAGGGTTTGTTGTTTTTTTTGTCTTTTTTTCTTCGTGTGGATATCAGCCCTTCCCAGGTTTGCTCTCCATCTTGTTGTGGTTCGCGTGGATCTCAGCCCTTCCCAGGGTTTGCTCACCACTCTGTCGCGGTTTGCTTGGATGCCTTCCCAGGTTTGCTCACCACTCTGTCGCGGTTTGCTTGGATCTCAGCCCTTCCCAGGGTTTGTTGTTTTTTGTCTTTTTTTCTTTTTGTGGATATCAGCCCCTCCCAGGGTTGCTCACCATCTTGTTGTGGTTCGCGTGGATCTCAGCCCTTCCCAGGGTTTGCTCACCACTCTGTCGCGGTTTGCTTGGATGCCTTCCCAGGTTTGCTCACCACTCTGTCGCGGTTTGCTTTGATTCGTCGTGTTCGACGTCCGACTTATTCAGAATTTTGTATTTTATTTTCACATAACGAGTCGTGTATGATGCAAGCTTTTTATTCATGGATAGAGAATGACCCCTGTACAGTCTTTTTGATACTATTTTCCACAGGTGTCGTCGCCAGATGTCGTGGTATGCTTGGATCTCGATCCTCCCACAGGATTGGTCGGTGGCTTCTCCGCTGATTGGACGGTTTGTCGCCGGTGACAGAGATATGGCAGATGATCTTCCGGAACGTTCCTGATCCTTATTATTCTTTCTGGTGTCGGCGGGCTTTGCGGAGGGTATTCTGAGCCATTAGGTCCCCGTCCATCCGGTGTTCACGCATCTCGATTACTACCGAGGCTGAGAGGTATGCTGCTCTTGTTGAGAGAGATGCTGCTATCCTGGTCAGGGATGTTTTTCATGCTGATAGAGACGCCATTGTATTGCAGACTAAGGCAAATATAGATGCTCACTCTGAGACCGTTAGCCGAGCGACTGCTTACTGGATCGCGTCGACATGATGGGGCAGCAGATTGCAGGGAATGTCGATGCCTCAGATCCATCCACCATTTTATCCATCCTGCTTCGATTAGTTTCAGATTTGTAGATCATTTTATTTCCTGCATGGACTATGTCAGTTTCATCGGTTATCAAAAGAGAAACCTTGTAACAAAATGACTTATTTATATAGACAGGCATTTAAATTTAGTCGTTTTCCCCTTTTGTCGTATCGTTGCCTTTCATTGGACCCTCATTTTATCCAGCTAACCATGATTTTGATATTTCGCCTTCTTTCTCTTCTCAAGTCTTGATGGGGACTTGTCAGATATTGCCGCATATCCTGTCGATTTCATCGGCTGAGTCTTAGATTCGGGTAACTGCTTGGTTGGGTTAGGGTTAGGTCATTTAAGATGAAACTGATCAGGTGGCTGGTTTCGGGAGAGTTTCGAGGGTGTAGGAAGGTTTTCTGGCTGTTGGGAATCGGTTTTGATAGAAGAAAGGGTTATTTGTAAGGAATGGGACCGTGCCACAATGGCTGCCTACGTACCCCCACAAGTCGGGAGATCAGGTCCTACGTAGTTCGTTCCTTCAAAGAACGAGGAGAAAATGATGATGGATATTTTTTTTTTATTATTATTATTATTTTTTTTTTTTTTTTTTTTTTTTTTTATGCATAGAACCGCTTCACCGAGTCGGAATTAAGGGGCTGTGGGAACACCTCCCCGTCCATTTCTTGCAGTATGAGGGCTCCTCCGGACAACACTTTCTTAATCACAAAAGGCCCCTCCCAGTTCGGGGCAAACTTCCCTTTGGCTTCGTCTTGACAAGGCATTACTCTCTTTAACACTAGGTCATTTTCTTTGAATTTTCGAGGTCTTATCTTCTTGTCATATGATCGAGAGATCCTTTGCTGATATAACTGACCGTGCAACACAGCGGCCACCCTCCTTTCATCAATTAGGGCCAATTGGTCGTACCGACTTTGCATCCAATCCACCTCGTTTATCTGAGCATCAATCAAGATTCTGAGGGACGCCATCTCAACCTCAACTGGCAGAACCGCTTCCATTCCGTATACCAGAGCGTACGGGGTTGCCCCTGTAGAAGTACGTACCGACGTTCTGTACGCCAGCAAGGTGAGAGGTAGCAGATCCGGCCATCCCCGATGATTAGCGGACATTTTCGCCATGATCTTCTTGATATTCTTATTTGCAGCCTCCACTGCCCCATTCATCTTAGGACGGTAAATGACAGAATTGAGGTGTTTGATCTTAAACTGGTCGCATAATCCCTTCATGAGGGCATTGTTCAAATTCTTGGCATTGTCGGAGACTAAAACCTCAGGTTGCCCGTATCGGCAAATGACATTATTCCTGACGAAACCGACGATGACCTCCTGAGTTACTTTGGGGTAAGAAGCTGCTTCTACCCATTTAGTGAAGTAATCGATCATGACGAAGATGAATCGGTGACCGTTGCTTGCTTTGGGCTCTATTGGTCCGATCACATCCATACCCCACATTGAGAATGGCCAAGGGGAGGTCATACAGTGCAGTTCATTGGGGGGCGCATGGATAACATTACCGTGCGCCTGGCATTGGTAACACCGTTTGACGTGATCATCACAGTCGGCTTTCAGCGTCAACCAGTAATGCCCCGTTCTCAAAATCTTCTTGGCCAGCATCGGCCCACTCATGTGTGGCCCACACACTCCACCATGTATTTCGTCCATAATCTTTTGGGCCTGCATTTCATTTACACATCGTAGCAATCCCAAATTGGCATCCCTCTTGTACAGTGAATCTCCGCTCAGATAAAATTTCATTGCCATCTTTTGAATTCTCAATCTCTCCGCTCGGTTGGCTTGGTCGGGAATGGATCTATCCCTCAGATATTCCCTTATGTCGTGATACCAAGGCTGCTTTGGCAGAACCCCCTCGTCCGATAGTACCGCCACGTGCTCCTCGTATGCCGGGGCGTTCTGCACTGCTATCTCAATCTGTGGAACGTTCCTGCTCTTGATTGTGTGGATTAGAGAAGCTAAAGTCGCCAATGCATCGGCGAAATCATTCCGTCCCCGGGGGATGTGTCGGAAAGCGATATCTTCGAACTCTTGCATCAGTTGGATAACACAACGGTGGTATGGAAGCAACCGGAGCTCTTTAGTGTTGTACATCCCGATCGCTTGTCTGATTACCAGCTCCGAATCCCCGAACACTGCTAACCTTTTTACCCCCATATCGCGAGCCAAACGGAGTCCCAATATACATCCCTCATACTCAGCTGTGTTGTTTGAGTTACTGAACTGCAATTTAGTGGCTACGGGGTATTGCTCTCCTGTGATAGAGACCAGGACTGCTCCGGCTCCTGCCCCATTCGCATTCATAGCACCATCAAAATACAATTTCCAGAACTGCCCCTCGTCATCTCCTCTCGCGTGCAAGATCCAGAATACATCTTCGCCCGGCAGAGGAGTGTCTAAAGGCTCCATCCCCCCTGATGGCGCCTCTGCCAATTGATCTGCAATTCCCTGCCCCTTCATGGCTTTCTGAGTTACGTATACAATGTCGAACTGCTGCAAGATTAACTGCCATCTTGAAAGTCGACAGTTCAGCATGGGCCTTTCAAAGATATATTTCAGGGGATCCATCCTTGATATCAGGTACGTGGTGTGCCCATGGAGATAATGCTGTAATCTCATTGCAGCCCAAGCCAAAGCACAACAGGTCCTTTCGATAGGGGTGTAATTCTGTTCACATCGGCTAAATCTCTTGCTGAGGTAGTAAATGGCCTGCTCTTTGCCTGATTCATTCTTCTGCCCCAGCATACAGCCCATCGCAATGTCATTGACTGATATATACATGAATAGAGGGATCTCATCCTTCGGGGGTACTAGCACGGGTGCTTCCGTCAGTTGCTTCTTAATGATCTGAAAGGCTTCCTGGCATTGCTCATTCCATTCTTGGGAGACATCTTTTCTTAACAGCTTGAAAATTGGCTCGCACGTGGTTGTCAAATGGGATATGAAGCGGCTGATGAAATTTATTCTTCCCAGAAATCCTCTTATTTCCTTTTCAGTGCGGGGTGCCGGCATATCCACAATGGCCTTAATCTTGGCCGGATCCAACTCGATGCCACGATCACTAACCAGGAATCCCAAGAGTTTGCCCGATTGCACTCCGAAAGCACACTTTGCCGGATTGAGCCTTAAATTATATTTTCTGAGCCGGTCAAATAGCTTTTTGAGATGGGTCACATGATCAGATTCTATCTTTGACTTCACGATAATGTCATCCACGTAGACCTCTATCTCCTTGTGCATCATATCGTGGAACAGGGCCATCATAGCTCTTTGATAAGTAGCCCCTGCATTTGTGAGACCGAAAGCCAACCGTCTATAGCAGAAAGTGCCCCAAGGGGTGATGAAGGCTGTTTTCTCCCGGTCCTCCTCTGCCACCATTATCTGATGATACCCCGCAAAGCAATCAACGAAAGAGTACATCTCGTATTGGGCTGTGTTATCCACCAATATGTGTATAAAAGGTACTGGGAAATTATCCTTGAGACTGGCCTTGTTCAGATCTCTATAGTCAACACACACCCTCACCTTTCCTCCAGGCTTAGCCACTGGGACCACATTGGACAACCATTCTGGGTAGGTGGACACCATGATGATTCCAGCCCTGAACTGTTTGATGATCTCCTCCTTTACCTTCAAGCTCCATTCCGGTTTTAGCTTTCTTAGTTTTTGCTTGACGGGCTTGAAACCCTCTTTGATGGGCAGCTGGTGTACCACAATGTCGGTGGATAATCCGATCATGTCCTCATGAGACCAGGCGAACACATCCTCATACTGGCGTAGCAATTTGGTCATTTCTACTTTCTGGTTAGGGGTCAGGTCTGTCCCGATCTTGAGCTCTTTGGGTTGGTCAGGGGTTCCGATATTTATGGTGACGGTTTGGTCTAAGTTGGGTTTGGGTTTATCCTCGACCCACCCTTTGATCTCGTCAGGCGCGTCATCGTAATCTGTCTCGTCCTGCTCAATACCCATTAAATCGAAATCCAGCTCGATATCAAAATCATAGTCATCATTCAAATTTGAGGGATCGCTTGTTAAGCAAGGAATACTCAAATTGGTACACCTGACATTGAAACAAAATACTGTCATATATATAATTCATCTTTCCACAATGGTCGCTCTTAAAATAACATGACAAACTAACATAGTTATGCAAAATATAAAATAAAGAACCAAAACTGGTAGACATTCATCCCCCACTCTCCGGGGTCTACCACCCCGACACCGTGTTTTACCCTTGTCTGGATATTATTGGCTCCACCGTCCAGTTATCGGTGGTCAGATCAGCCGGGATGCGACATATGACAGGCGGCTGTGCCCCAGAGACTTCCTTGACGACTACCGCCACATCGTATCCGTCTTCCCTCACAACCTTATTAGGGACAACTAACCCTGACCAATCGATGACAGGCACACTCTGTTGGGCTCCCGACGTTGTGGCCGTATCCTTCCCTTCTCCAATGTTTATTGATGGTCCAGAGATATAGCATTTGGTTTCGAACTGCTGCATGACCTCCCGCAGGAAACTCTTCCTTTTGACTGAGTCATCATCCGCAGGAGTTAATTCTTTACCTTCTAATTCAGACACGGGCTTGTCTGTCCCTTGTTCATTGTGGACCTTCGGCATTAGGATTCCGGTCGATCGAAATGGGGTCTCCCTTTGAGAGTGTTTCCGCTCTATGCCTCCATGATATCCCAACCCTGCCCTGCCTGTTTGGTTGGGCGGTTGAATAGGCGTGGAAATTCCTTGGCTGTCCTTTCCCAACCCCTGCCCAGGTTGAAACTTCATCTTCATCATTTCTCTAGCAACGAAGGTGAGCTCAGGGGAGGCTTTGGATTTTATGGCTGGAGCTCCCAGACCTCTATAGTGGGGAGTGCTGATTTCCAGTGCTTGAAAACTGGCAGGCGCCGCGGATTCGTCCACATTGATTACTGGCAGACCATTCTTGGACGGGAAAGGGTCATTACGCTCTGCGGAGATTGTTACCAGATTCCCGCTAACGATGAATTTGATTTGTTGGTGTAGTGTAGAGGGAACTGCCCCGGCCATATGTATCCATGGTCTTCCCAATAACATGTTATAACTGGCCGAGATATCCAGGACCTGAAAGGAAATATCGAAAGTACACGGCCCTATCTCCACGGGCAACTCTATTTCTCCCATTGTATCCTTCCGGGATCCATCGAAGGCTCGCACCACCACATGACTGGCCCGCAGGCGCTTGGGATTGATGTTCATTTTCCTCAGCGTACTGAGGGGACAAATATTCAGTGCTGATCCCCCATCAATCAGCACCCCGTTCATGACATAACCTGATGAGATCACTGCGATGTGCAGCGGTCTCCGATGCCCCCTTCCCTCTTTCGGGATATCATCATCTGTGAATGATAGCACATTGTTCTCTAGCAGATGGTCCACTAGGCGGCCGAAACTTTCTTGGCTAATTGTCTTGGGAATGTGAGCCTCCCCCAGGACTTTGGCCAAGATTCTGCAGTGGTCGTTGGATGATAACACCAAATCCATGATCGACGTTAGAGTCGATTCCTCGCTCACCGTCCTGATCCCCCTTACTTCCGGATGGTCCATCTTTTCCAAGAACTCCACGGCTTTTTCCTCGGATATCCTCTCGTTCTCTTTTCTCTTACTCTTGAGCACTCTTCCTGGAAGGTACAAGGGATTCCCCTTTGATGTTACGGAAGCACAACTGGCCGCCTCCTCTAATACACCCCCGTAGTTCCACGGTACTGTTTTTAGATTGCAAATAGGGATCTGTGGTCTTGCTGCGATGATGAGAGGTTTTGGAGCCGTTAATTTGATAGGCCCTCCTGTGATACTCCGGCTTGCACCCGTCAACCTAACCGGTGCCCCTTGCATATTCTCCTGAGTACCCGTCATGCCAACCATCTCATCAATCCTTGTCATATACTTTCGCCTTGGCGGTCCTTCGGTTTCGATGGCTTCTATCATATTGACCCCTCCCCCATCATGCTTCGGTAGGGGATTGATTTTAACATTTGGCGGCTCGGGCTGCTCCACCACGATTTCCCCGCTATCAATCAGGTTTTGAATTATGTGTTTCAGCGTCCAACATTCCTGAGTGTCATGACCCGGGGAACCCGAATGATATGCACACTTTTTACTGGGGTCAAATTTTCTTCCCTTCGGGTCACATGGAGGTGCCAAATCGACAATCTTCCTCTGTGATATCAATATTGCCAAAATCTGCTCAAGAGGATCCCCAAGCGGGGTGAATACCCGCCTCTGTGTGGTCTCAAACCTCCTTCGTCCGTTCGTTCTGGGATTATCAAAATTGGGTTGCCGGGGCGGCCCAAATCTCTGTATTTGTACAGGAGGGCTATTCTCCACTTTCCTGGATGATCCCTGCAGCACGAGAGAGACATCTTCCTCTTTTCGCTTTTGGGGCCTGCGGGAAGTATTGCCATAATTCCCACTTTGGATTTGTTCCGCAGCCGTTTCAAGAGCTGTGAAGTCCCGGATTTTACCCGATTTCAACCCCATGTCCACCATTTCACCGTGTTTTATCATCTCGGCGAAAGGTCTTCCAACCCCTGATATGACCCGCTCATAATAAGGTGCTTCTTGTATATCCACAAAGGTCATCACCATCTCTGACTCACTCATTGGAGGATTCACTTGTGCGGCCATACCCCTCCATCGTTGGGCATAGTCCCTGAAGGTTTCCCTTGGTTGCTTCTTGATTTTTGTCATTTGATATCTATCCGGGGCCATCTGTGCCTGAAAGCTATATTGTGTCAGAAAGGTATGGGCCAGCTCCTCCCAATTATGAATCCGGGCATTATCGAGACGGGCATACCAGATCCTCGCCTCCCCCGTCAAGCTTTTCTGGAATAATTGCATCCTTAATCCTTCGTCTTCCGCATAGGACCCCAGTTCTCCAATATATATTTTCAGGTGAGTGTAAGGATCCCCTTTCCCATTGTATTTCTCGAATTCGGGGATCTTAAATTTCTCTGGATATCTGGTTCCGGGGAAGACACACAAATCTGCATAATTAACCCTGCCCAAGGAGCCTATGCCTTTTAGAGATTGGATGGTCTCCTCCATCTGCTTCATTTTTCTGCGAAGGTCATCAGTATCTCCCTCCTCTGGAATCGTGATTACTGTTTTGTTGAGGGCAGGAATGACCTTTGGGAGGACCGGCTCGTCCTTAAGCTGATGTTGGTTATTTTTAAATGGGATTGCATCATCCTTAGGAGGATTCTGGTCACCCCCCCGGCGGTGGTACATTATGCGGTCCCTGGTTTGACGAATCCTGTCTGATTAGGAACTGTTCTTTTAGCATGGTGGCCATTTCCATCATCTGCTTTTTAAAATCATCAAACTCTTCCCGAGAGATGGAACTATGATTGGGAAGATCCGCCATTTCAGAGTTAGAGACCTGGGCTTTCTTAGACTGCGAACGGGTTTGAGGAGCAATCCTGCAGGCAAACGGTTCGAAGTTTCAGTCTTGGGCAATGAAAGGATGCGGATGCATGCTAAAGCTGTAAATTTTGTGTTTTGGTTTTTTTAATCTTTCCCTGCAAAAGAGAAAGTTAGTAGTCTTTTAGTGCAATAACAAACACTAAACATGACTTTATTATGCTTCCCCAGCTGTTTCCTGCAAAACATGGAGGTCAGTATTCTCTTTTGACAACAGGGGATGTAAATGATATTGCATTGGATCATGACATTTAATACGCGTAAACGTAAAAGGGCATGAAGAGACTTTTCCTGCGTTGGGTTTATCAGAGGCTGACCTACCCTAGGGTTACTCTCACGGGCTTTTCGGCATGAAGGTTCCCAAATCTTCGCAATCTACTCGTTTGAGCCCTTTCGATTGGAGCGGATTTGAGTGGTGCGTTTCCTGAGCCATCTCCGGGGAGCAGCCCCTTCGAGTCCAGTAATAAGCAACCGACAGGTTCGCCTCAGGAGGAGGTACTCTCTCAACATGCATTCACATTCATCGTCCTCACCGCATGCAAATGATTACTTTGAAGTAAAGAGAAACCCATTCAAACATTCATTCATTGGACAACAACACACATTTGCACAACAATAAAAGACGTCAAAATGTCATACGCACATACACAATTACAGATTTTAAAGGATAGGATAGCATCAAGATTCGAATGCGGCTTAAGCCCTCTAATGTCCCCAGCAGAGTCGCCAGCTGTCGACGCCGGGAGGAATCGCTTAACGCGGGGGTTGTAACCCTTTTCCGATTTTTGCCTTTTTGTTAGATGCCTTTTTGGAAAAAGGTCGGCATTAATGTCGACGGGGTTTTTAAAGATTGTTTTTATGATGAGCCAATTTAACCAGAGTCGCCAGTTGGTATATTTGAAATGGATGTACCAACTCATCCGAGTTTTCATTTTTTATAAATCGCTGGCTCATATGTGACTCCGAATTAATTGGTCTGCGAATCGAGATTCATAAAGTTCGGGGGCTTGCTTAAGTGAGGGGAAGGTGTTAGGCACCCCTCGACTTCCATGAAGCACGGTTACCGCAATCTTGATGCTTTCCTATCCTTTAATTCATGAAATGTGTGTGTGCGCGTGTGTGTGTGTGTGCCTATGTAAGTGTTGTGATGAGTTTGCATAAAAGAATCATTTGGATTATTAAGGAAAATTGTGTTTTTCTTTTGAGAATGCCTTAGAATGTCCATCGGCTTAAACGAGAAAGCTTTGCGAGAAAGGGTTGATTTTAGTTGGCAAAACTATGAGATTTTCCTTAGGTGTCGTTGTGGCAAAACAAGAGTTTTAAACCTTCGTAAAAATAGGAATCGAAATCTATACATTGCCTTCATAAAATGATGGGCAACTTTTAGGATATCTTTCACCCTACGCACCAAGATTTAATAAAACGTTGTTTTATTTTTATAAAACCATTTTTGTGACGTTTGAAAACGACTTTCTTTAGCCTTCTCGTTTAATAGAAACTGACATTCATTAACACCTCCAATTTTTTAGCTACGTGATGCTAACCTCCTAGTTTGCTTGATTTTAAGGAAAAACCTTCCTCGTTTAATCTTTGAAATCATTTTTCGTATCACAAAATCCAATCAAGCATAAACACGCGTCGGGGCTATTCATGGGCATGTAAGCCATCAAAATAACCCCAAACGCCCACAATCACAAGTTTCACTATTTCGGGGCCTTAAACACGATTATCGCCTTGGCGTCGTTTTAAGGCCCGACGATTACATATTTATAATAACGGATACATCCACCCGATTACATACATTCAAAAATGTCCATCATCGGATTTGGACCACGGGGTCGCATTCCTAGGCTCACATCCGAACTTATTGCACAACCGCCAAACGGATATAACGAAAATAAACAACAACGGGATGCCTAACACTCTAGGATATCTTACAATGACGATCGAAATACACTATGAATGATACCATACCATAATAGCTAAGATTTGCACCAAACGGATATCATCGGGCTATTAGGGGGAATTTCATTCCGATGAGACCCTCACTAATAGTCCCTAACCCATGGTTTCACAATAACATATGAGAAAAAACTACATTCAAGGTAATTCGGATGACCAAAAGATTAACAAAATGGTATAACAAAATGCTAAGAACAAATGGTTTTTTCACCTTGCAATTAATCCCCACAATATGTATGAATTTGTGTATTGAGTAGAGTAGAAAATATGAGATATAATCTCACAAAATTGGTACAATTCCTCACTCTTTTCACTCTTTTCTCTCCTAATTTTTGCTGTTTTCTTGCTGTTTTTTCTTCTTCTCCCGAACTGCTGCTGCTGCTGCTGAATCCTCCCTTTTTTCTTCCTGTATGCGAACTGGCCTAATATAGCACTGCCAAGGGCAGCCGCAGATCTATCTGCGGCTGGCCGCAGATATATCTGCGGCTGGCCCTTGGTTCTCCCCCCAGCCGCGCTCGAGTCCCGTGCGCTTCGAGTCCCGTGCTGCCTCGAGTTCCGTCCTTGGCCGCGAATTGATCTGCGGCTAACTGTGCTGATTTTCTCGTTTTCCGTGCCTCGTCTCGATTTTCGTGTCGTACCGTTGGTTCCCGCTGACGGGTTTGCGCTCGGCAGTCCGGAAACCGTCGGGAAACGTGCCACGTCATCCGGGTAAGCACAGTGATCAGTAACTGACTCTCGACATTCGCTTGTTGTCGTGTCGGCTTCAATATCATCCCGTCGTGGTGGTTTTGAGGGTTCGTCTTTATGTCCACCCTTTATTCTCGTGTGCCAGGTCAATTGACGATTTTGCCCTCCTGTCAGGGTTAGTATAGGAAATGCAAAAATCGGGTGTCTACATCACGCTTAATTTCAATTCCTATACAAAAACACTAAAATATATCAAAATGAACTAAAAATACTCAAGAACTCACAAAATTATCAAGTCAAGAGTACCTAATTTATAGGTATAAGACCAACTCATCAATAGTTCTCAAATTTTCATTCTCAGCCTCAAGCTTGGAAAGAGAACTAGTAGTTTCCTGAGTTGTTTCCAACTCAAGTTGTAATTTTTCTTTTTCCTTTTGAATAATAGAATAATCCCTCGATAGCACCATGAACCACTTCATGTATTTATGCAACTCTGATGTGATGTCACACAAAGCAGTTCTAAGATCAGTAATATCAACATTAGGAGAATTAAAATTAAATACCTCACTAATATCAATTTCTTGAGTATCAGTGGTGATGTCTACAAGGGCTTTTATAACCATGAGACAGAGATTGGCCATTTGAGGTCCTTCATCATCGTTTGACTCTGGTGAGTGGATTTTATACCTATAAATTGAGTACCTTTGGTTTGATGATTTATGTGTCTTTGGGTATTTTATATTCCTTTTTATGCGTTTTATTATATTTTTGCAGGAAACGTGATTGGAAAAGAAATGTCTGTTAAATGATGTCAAATTAGATGGATTATGGTATATCATGCATCAAAATGTAGAAAAAGGAACCTATGTGTGCGCGGTGTACACCCTTATGAAGTCAGTTGCAGTAGTGTGGGACAAATCGGCGCACATGGAGTGTTCGGGCTAGGCATGGTATGGGCAGACAAGTATATGGGCTAAGGCAGACGAGCAGCATAATGGCTAGCAAGCGCCTAGGCGCATGAAGCTAGGCACTGCGGCGCAAGGACACGAAACCAGCGTCGAGGCGCTTGAGGGCAAAGGTCGCGACACACGTTATAGATGCTGGGCATTTGTTGTGTTGTGCGTGGGCTGCTGTTGGCTGAGTTGGCTTGACTTGTTGGTTTCCTAATGAATCTTAAACACTTACCATATGAAGTTTAGGGTGATGCAAATTCTAAGGAGCTGGGGGATCAATATATAATCTACACACTAGGCTGATTTTATAGAGAGAGACATCATTATTCAGAAATATACAGAAGTTAGGGTTTTTATCAGATTTTGAAGAGCAAGAAGGAAGATCAAGAGAGGAAGGCTGAGTTGGAGAGTGAAGCTGCGGTGACACAGTCTTGATTCTTATTCTGTGTTCTTTTCTTCTTTGTAATCTAAAGATGCTTTCTGGATTATTTATGATGTTTTTATTTATCACTATGAACTAATTCTTTATTTAAGATTACAATGGAACCTGATGCGTAGTTTAAATTAATTTGTTTTCTTTTTTTATTATTGATTAGGGATGAATCATTTATCATATTTTATGCTTAATTTATAATTGTCTGGTCAACAATTACCTGATATATCTTAGATGAAATTGGAAAATGAATTCTACGGTTAGATCTGAATATGATACCGTGTGATCTTGTTTATTCGATGGGTTGAATAACGGATTTGTGTATAGGATATGAATATACCTATATAATATATGTAACTTATTTAAGAATTATTGCTTAATGAATTTATTCTTAATTATTTCACATAGGAATATAGTGAATTAATTGGAAAAGATATTTTCATATAACTACTTGGAAAAGGGTTTTATGAATAATTAGGAATTCTCAGTTAACGATTCAATATAATTGATTAATTGAAAAGAAAGTGGAGCGATTTAAGTGAAGCATTGGGGGAAATTGTAATCTTAATATTTTAATCTGGTGATAATCTTTGTTAATTAGTTAGTTAATTTTAATAATTAGATTTATAATCTTAAATTGCATTTGTTTGAATAAAATTAAATTGATATAAAATTAGTAGTTGGAGTACTATTATTAATGTTAGTTTGTATATAACGCGAACATGCAATCAAATTACATAAATAAAGCGAAAGCGTGATAAAACTGATTTTAAATTTTTTTCATACAAACCATCACCATGATCAATCTATGTGCTCAATTAACGATATAAACGAAAGAGATAGATATTAAGAAATTATACCCTCGTAGAACCGTGCTTGTGACGCCCCCAAATTCGGGTCTCTAAATACCCGGATTCGATCATCATGATCCAATACAAACATTCACCTCCAATAACATACCATAACTAAATGCGAAATATAACAAACATATGTTGTTCATTCAAAAGGTGTTACTGGTCCCAAGATACGATAACCTTAATACATAACACATGTGACGCCCCAAAATAGGTCCACACAACCCATTTTGAGTCGCCAATAACATTTTACAAAATACAAATACAAATACGAATTTTCCCATTTACAACTAATATTTGTCGTGCAAAATACGACTACACACATACTGTGACTTTCCAACAAATATCGTACCGTATGGTACCACAGTATCCAAACCCAAATTATTACAATGCCGTAAAAAGACGACAACACATGTTTTAAGTCTCTAGTACAATCATTATTAAACTATGCCATAACTTGATAAGGACAACCACTAACTCGGACCATCACTCCACTCCCCGGCTAGTCCCAGCTACATTTTCCTTTCCTGAGAAGAACAATAGAACAAAACTGAAAAGGGTGAGCTCAAATAGCCCAGTAAGAAATATCATGACTAAGATAATGAAGAATAAAATTTATCTTTAGTCTTCAACAGAATTAAATCAGAGATTTAAGGATATTTTAATTGTTCAACAACAACAATTACAGCGGAACAAACAATCCATTAGAAGAGTCAAGTAGATTATAATATCTACCATCTTCTATAAATTAAAGGATCACCACCAATATTTTATCCCTGTAACACCAATCAACAATTTCTGTTTATGAACATCCAAATCAACAGTTTATATTCAATAGCCTCTCTTTGCACTACGTGCCAAAGATATTTATTTGTAACATCACCGGTCATGATCATGCCAAACGCCAGTTCATCTTTGCACTACGGGCCAAAGAGAACTTTCACCATACGCCTTTGTTTGTAACATCAAAAGTTATGATTATACCAATACACAATTTGGTCAAAATCATGTCACGTCAGTTCATCTTTGCACTACGGGCCAAAGAGAACTATCACCACAATTTAATTATGAGGATGAGGATGATGACAATGATACAGTGAGATTAAGGATAAGAAAAGCTTTATAATTTAATCAGTATCAAAGATTGACCAAATTGCCAACACGATAACCAAATTGTGGAGTCAAATTCAAGAATGATATTCAAGAAATTATTTCATGCTTCAACTATAACGTATAGAAAGATTCAAGTGAAAAGATATTAGATGAAGCACAAACTATTAAGGATATTCTACTAATTTTCAGGGATTTTCTCCATTTAAAAATAAGGTTTTGGAAACAAACAAGGATTTCTTATCATAAATGGAGAAATGTGAAAGAAAAAGATATCCCTTAAAGAGTACAAAAGAAATGATAAATTATATGAGTATAACAGAATATATGAAACTGCAAATGGATTTTCACCTGTCATGCGATAATTCGCGTAGACAGATTATTTCCACAACAGATTAATAAGTAATGAATACGACGGGTTATTCACCAGGTATGCGTCAATCCGCACGAACAGGTTATACCCACAAATTTATAAGGAACAAATGCAATGGGATATTCACCAGGTATGACACTCCGTACATACAGGTTATTCCCACAGAGTAATAAGGAATGAATACAAAAGGGTATTCACCAGGCATGCGTCATACCGCACGGACAGGTTATCCCCACAAATTAATATAGAACGAATAACAACCTTTATGAGTATAATATCACTTACGAACATGAAAGCAAATGATATTATATATGAGTATGAAAGAAATGATATTCCCTACCTTAGTTAACAAGTGACTGGATGTTACTTTCTATGAAGTTTACTAACTTCGGATAATACTAGTATTCTCACAAATACTCACAATAGCCTACCACACTAAGAGAACTTCAGAAATTTAGAGAGAGAGAGGAAGTATAAGCAATGAAGGTGTGAAAATTTCTTAAGCAAACCCTCCCTATTTATAGAAAAATCAAGGTGAGGGCATTATAGTCTTTTTCCTAAATTTTCTTGGTTTATTACTCTTATACCCTTAGCATAATCTTTTAATATCATCCATCCATTTTTTCTTCCATTTATATCATCCATCCATTTTTTCTTCCATTTATATCATCCATCCATTTTTTCTTCCATTTATATAATCCATCCATTTTTTCCTCCATTATCAAAAAGATAAAACCATTATAAAAATAACTCCATTATCAAAATAAATCCCTTTTTCTGTATTATTGTGTTAAATGTATTAATATCACAGATAGCATATACTCGCAATACTGACAACCAGATTATTCCCAGGAAAGAGGGGGCCTTCCATAAAAAATGGTGCGCAATTAAATAACCCCTTTCCTTGACAGAATTTCTAGACATTGTCGATAATGCTAAAATATCCTATCAAATGATATAAGTTACAGTGTCATGACAAATAGTAAAATATATTATGCAGATGCTAATTAACAATTATTTAATCAAGATACTATGCAATTGCTACTTTATCAATTATTGAATCAATAATATAAAACACTGTGCAACATCGTGAGCTACTGTGGAATACCGTGTGCTACTGTGGAATAACGCGTTTTACTGTTCTTTTTATCACCGGGTATTTTAACAGTTATCGGTTAAAGTTTTGCCGCCAATTTCTATCACTTTCTATATCCGACAGTTAACCCGTTGTGGGGCCCACTATCATTGACAATATTGCCATTTCGGCGCCGTCGTACGGTACCGAATATAATATTCCCCGACAGAAAGAATATTTCCCGACAAAAGGAATATTCCCCAACATACTATTTATCAGATAATTTGCATATAACACCCTTAACTATCATTTATAACAATTAATCACTTCACTATTTAGAAAAATAATCATAAAGAAAATAATAAATTTTTTATTTCATAAATTCGGGGTCTTACAATCTCCCCTCCTTATGAAATTTCGTCCTCGAAATTGACGTACGTACCTGGCAATTCGAAAATGTGAGGATACTTTGCTCTCATCTCGAATTCTAACTCCCAGGTCATTTCCTCAACATCATGGTTTCTCCATAAAACTTTAACTTGAGGTATAACCTTTGAGCGTAGAATCTGCTCCTTCTTATCCAAGACCTTGACAGGTATCTCTTCGTACGTCAAATCCTCTGCTATCTCGTCTGGTTCTAACTCAATAATGTGGTTTGGATCTTTCACATATTTACGTAGCATGGATATGTGAAAAACATTATGAACACGAGACATGCTTGGCGGTAGGGCGAGTCTGTAGGCCACAGTTCCTACTCGATCGAGGATTTCAAATGGACCGATAAATCGAGGGTTAAGTTTTCCTCTCTTTCCGAATCGCGTAACACCTTTCCACGGAGCAACACGTAAAAATACATGATCTCCGACATTGAATTCCTCGTCTCTTCGATGAAGATCAGCATAACTCTTTTGTCGATCTTGAGCTATTTGTATACGTTGCCGGATCATTTGAATCTTTTCCGTAGTCATACGTATCAACTCGGGTCCCAACAATTTTGCCTCACCTACTTCATCCCAACATGCTGGAGATCGATACCTTCGTCCATACAACGCCTCGAAGGGAGCCATGCCTATACTTGCTTGATAACTGTTGTTGTAAGAGAATTCCACCAATGGCAAGTATTTGTCCCAACTTCCTTTGAAGTCTAGTACGCAGAGTCTTAATAGATCTTCGAGGGTTTGAATAGTCCTTTCCGATTGTCCGTCTGTCTGGGGATGGTATGCAGAACTGAATCGTAATTCAGTGCCCATAGCTTTTTGCAAGCTGACCCAAAATCGTGAAGTGAATCTAGGATCTCGATCAGAAACTATGGATACTGGCATGCCATGCAATCTCATAATCTCGCTAATATACAAATT